>JBAMBQ010001757.1:0-18342 GCA_037044495.1 Stegana nigrithorax | reverse complement strand
TTCGCCTCTTCATTTACCATTTTAAACACTAATTTTCCCCATTTTTCCCCTCTTTTCCCCCTATTTTGCTATATTTTATCTCCCATTTTTTCGCCCCCTCTTTTCCCTTATTTAACGCTAATTTTCCCCGTTTTTCCTACGTCTTCCTTATTTTTTCCCGTACTTTTTCTCCAATTTTTTCGCCCCCTCTTTTCCGTTGTTTAACGCTAATTTTCCCCGTTTTTCCTTCGTCTTCCTTATTTTTTGCGGTACTTTTTCTCCCATTTTTTCACCTCTACTTTTCCACATTTAAACACCAGTTTTCCCCCTTTTTTAATCGTTTTTCCCTTATTTTTCCCCGAATTTTTATTTAATTTTTCCGCCCCTTTAATAATCTTTTTAAAGCTAATTTTCCCCCTTTTTCTTTGATTGTTCCCTTATTTTTTCCCCTATTTTTTTACCATTTTTCGCCCCTTCTTTTCCCATCTTTAACGCAAATTTTCCCGTTTTTTCTTCGTTTTTCCTATATTATTAACAACACTTATTCGAAAAATTTTTTGGTTCTTTCCATTCCCCATTTTATTCACTATTTTTCTAGCGTTTTTTCGCCCCATCATTTCCCCTTTTAAACTCTAATATTCTCCTTTTCTTCTTGATTTATTCCTTATTTTATCCCCTATTTTTTCCCCATTTTTTCGCCCCTTCTTTTCCCCTCTTTAACGCAAATTTTCCCCATTTTTTCTTCGTTTTCCAATATTTTTAACAATACTTTTTCGAAAAATTTTTTGGTTCTTTCTATTCCCCTTTTTATCCCCTGTTTTTCTACCATTATTTCGCCCCCTTAATCACCTTTTTAAAGCTAATTTTCCCCCTTTTCTCTTAGATTTTTCCCTTATTTTTTCCCCTATTTTTTCTCCCATTTTTTTGCCCTTCTTTTCCCCTATTTAATCGCAAATTTTCCCCGTTTTTCCTTCGTTTTCTTTACTTTTTCCCGTACTTTTTCTCCAAATTTTTCGCCCCTTCTTTTCCCCTCCTTAACGCTAATTTTCCTCGTTTTTCCTTCGTTTTATATTATTAAACAATACTTTTTCGAAAAATTTTTTGGTTCTTTCTATTCCCCTTTTTATCCCCTATTTTTCAACCATTTTTTCGCCCCTTCTTTTCCCCTTTTAAACTCTAATTTCTTTCTCCTTGATTTTTCCCTTATTTTTCCCCTATTTTTTCACCATTTTTTGCTCCTTCTTTTCCCCTCTTTAACGCAAATTTTCCCCGTTTTTCCTTCGTTTTTCCTATATTTTTAACAATACTTTTTCGAAAAATTTTTTGGTTCTTTCTATTCCCCTTTTTATCCCCTGTTTTTCTACCATTATTTCGCCCCCTTAATCACCTTTTTAAAGCTAATTTTCCCCCTTTTCTTTAATTTTTCCCTTATTTTTTCCCCTATTTTTTCTCCCATTTTTTGCCCTTCTTTTCCCCTATTAATCGCTAATTTTCCCCGTTTTCCTTCGTTTTCTTTATTTTTTCCCGAACTTTTTCTACAAATTTTTCGCCCCTTCTTTTCTTCTCTTTAACGTTAATTTTCCTCGTTTTTCCTTCGTTTTTCCTATATTTTAAACAATACTTTTTCGAAAATTATTTTGGTTCTTCTTCCCCTTTTTTCTATTTTTCACCATTTTTCGCCCCTTCTTTCCCCTTTTAAACTCTAATTTCTCCTTTTTCCTTGATTTTTTCAATTTTCCCCTATTTTTTCCCATTTTTCGCCCCTTCTTTTCCCCTCTTTAACGCAAATTTTCCCCGTTTTTCCTTCGTTTTTCCTATATTATTAACAATACTTCTTCGTAAAATTTTTTGGTTCTTTCCATTGTCCTTTTTATTCATTATTTTTCTACCATTTTTTCGCCCCTTCTTTTCCCCTTTTAAACTCTAATATTCTCCTTTTCTCCTTGATTTTTTCCTTATTTTTTCCCCTATTTTTTCACCCATTTTTTCGCCCCTTCTTTTCCACTCTATAACGCTAATTTTCCCCGTTTTTCCTTAAGGCAATAGGCGAAATAGGATATTGTGAACGCAAAGCGAAGCAATTTACAATGTGCGGAACAATGCGCATCCGTAAGCAGTGGTTCGAATAATTCTGCTATGAATCTTCTAAATCATGAGCGGAAAAACCACCTGCTGCCAATTCTGCTCGCAAGTGCAAATACAGATCGTCATCTTCACCTGCTCAGCCATAGTGCAGGTTAGACACGCCGTTGATTATTTGTTAATGCACTGATGATCGCCAAAACGCCCCCGAAATTTAAATGGACCACCTTAACCGATATAGGAAGCAGCAAAGTGTCGTATCATCTCAACCGATAGGATATTTGAATTTACTCACATCTGGATGTATAGGAGATATAGCTGATTGATTGCAATGTTTGCATTTTATAGTTGTGCGACCTCGCAAACATATTCTATTGTTGGACACAGACATCTTCTTGCCGCACTATCAGGCAGCGTGGACTACTTTTCATTAACTTGAACGCCAGTTTTGGGCTTTTATGTTACGAAGGGACAGTACGTTGTGAAATAGTATTTTAGCTTTAATAGAATTTAAAAACGATTTTCACGCTTACGGATAATAAACTCGATGCTTTTATGGTTAAATGAAATTCAAACAAATTTTTTGTTTCGAGTTTGTCAGTTAACGGAAGTATTTTTGGACTTCTTGTGGCATTTATAGTGTGTGAGAGTGAGAAAGAATGGCTTCGTTTTCTGCAAACCCTATTCCTCATCAACGCTACCAGAGAATATATACCATACTCTATATACTAAGAATTGAACTTGATCTATTGCTTCGGTTAATAATTTGCACGCTTCATATTTGTAGCTGTCGCAAATTTATGTTCGCACAGCGCGTGTGTGTTTGATTGCAATCACTTGTAACAAGCTACTTCTTCAGTTTTTAGATTTAGCAGCAGCAGGCAGAGAAAGAGAGAGAAGAAGTGCACAATGCGCATTGTCTTGTGCGTGGTCGTCTGCAGCGTTGAGAATGATTGCTTACGCATGAGTAAGAGAGAGAAAAAAAATACTTTACTGATTCGTGAGCGAATATAAAATTTACTCATCTATGAAGTAAGAAGCAAACAAACGAGAGAGTAGATTTCACTCAGACAACATTTCATACGAGACAACTCATAAACACAGAAACTGTTTATCATGTAGAGGCCGCATCTCATACAAGTTGAAATTTTTGTTGCTGGGCCCAGAATTCTGTTAGGTGTGCCATAGTTCTTTGCTACTCTGACTTTACATTTTCATTTGATTTAATTGGCCTAGTTCATATAATTTTTTTTGTGGCAACTGCCATTTTGTTCGCATTTCAAGAATTTGGTCGATGTCGATGTGGACGAGTGCGCAAATTTCTTGCTGCAGACCATCCTATTGCTTACTACATTTTATGAGTGTCTGGTATGGAATGACGAGTTTTAATAATTTTAGAAGTTTGAATTGCCAAGCTGGCTCATATTTCTTCGTTTTGAGAAAATATTCTGCTTCTTCTTAATTGTTACGGGCATTTCATTCTGCTTTTTATGTGTGCCTGGTATGAAAAGTCGTTCATCGACCGTACCGTTTGAAATACATGAGTTTGTGTGTGCCTGCAGAAAAGAATTTGCCATGATTTTGAAATTTTGATTATTAAGAATATATTTTTTGCTTTGTGTTGCTGCTGCTTCTTTATAGTCATATGCATTTCATTCTGCGTTTCATATGTCACGCCATTTGAAACGAATAGTTAAAGACCAATGAATGAAGAATGAATCTTCCACCAACTACTCATACTTTGTGTACATAGTCAGCCTGCAATTTCCTTATTGAAGTGCTTTTAGTACTCCTCTACAAGCCAAACGAACTGGTGTTTCGATTCAACTGCAGTTCAGTTGAACGCCTGCCCAACTTTTATGAACTGAATAATTGCACCTTATTTTAATAAATGTATTTTGCACATAATTATTTTCACAAATAATGCATGATTAGTACAAAATTTTATAATTAGCTTTGGTTTTTTTAATGCACACAACCAAAGTGTGAAGAAGCAGCGTTGAGAATTTATATGCCCGTAACAGTGGAGAAGCAAAGCCAATATTTCACAAAAATCAAGAAAAATTCACTAGCTTGACAATTGTAACTTCTGAAATCATGACAAATTCGCTTATTTGTGTGTGTATACACATACTGATGGTTTTTTTTTTTTTCTTTTTTTTTTACACGCAGGGGGAATCCTCATGGACACCATAATTGGTAGTGTGACACTTTTACTCACTAAACCTACCTCCGCGTCGACGCCCCTATTTCACCCTGCGGAACCGCCTCCTGGCATTACTTCGCAGGGTGGGGCTGCCATATTACTGGCGGCGTCGATCCGCATTCCGAGTCTGTTCGGTTAGGCGGAGTGTCTTCATCATATCCACCATAAGATTTTGGATGATGGTCCATTTTTCATCTGAGTCCAACAGGTGTTTTACCAGATTGTTCGGCGTCAGTGATTCTCTCACCACCCTTCTGTCGTCAAAATGAAGAAAGTGTTCCGAGACCCCCCGAATATCTCCGTCACAGTACCAACAAAAGGGATCTTCTGCATGTTTAAATCGGTGGAGATACGACTTAAAACATCAATGTCTGGTCAGTATTTGCGTCATGTGGCAACCTACCTGGCCGTGTCCTCTATATTTCCAGGTCTTAATGTCCGTGATCAGTCGGTGTGTCCATCTGCCTTTACTGGAATGGTCCTACCTGCCCTGCCACAGTGAAAATCTATTTTCTCCGGTGTCAGCTCCGCCTTCACGCTCATAGCAGTGACGCGACTCCAGTGGCAGTAGGTCAATCGGTGGCATTCCAGCTATAACCAGCGCCGCATCTTCTAATACTGTCCGAAAGGCACTGGCTACTCGTAGTGCACATCTCCGATACGCTGCCTTACATCCCCTGCTATATGCTGTTACTTGCAGCGCAGGTGCCCATATCGGTGCTTCGTATAGCAAAATTTATCTCACTACAGATGCGAGTAGCAGTCGGCTTTTCTGTTTTGGTCCCTTGGTGTTGGCCATCATTCTGCTTAAGGCCGCTGCTGCAGTAGCTACTTTACTGCTAGCGTATTCCAAGTGGGCCTTTTAGTTCAGTCTTGCGTCGACCATGACTCCTAGGTATTAAACCTGTGGTTTCGACTAAATAGTTGTGCCTCCTATCTTCAGGGTCGCAGTTTCTACCTTTTTCCTCGAGCTAATGAGTACCCCCTCCGTTTTTTGCTCGGCAAGGTTTAGGCCGTTGCTCCTAAGCCAGTTCCTGATTGTCTCTATTGCATCTTTGCTTATCCTTTCAACCTCATTTATATGCTTAGCAACGACCACCATAATAAAGGCTCCCGCATACATAAATTTCAACTTAAATGAGATGCGGCCTCTATATGATTAACAGTCTCTGTGGATTACTTATAGATTGTTGCCTTGCTTAGCTGCTGCTAATAGGTGCGGAAACATTAAAATATTCCGAAACAGATTTTATAGGAATGTTGTGTTTGTTGTTTAATATGTTTACCAGTAATGATTTCTATAATTTTTATTGCCGATGTTGCACTACTGTGCAATGGTGACAATAGAGTGCAATAGTGAATTTCTTTGTTTCTTTCGTATTTCATATACATTATACATAGTAACTATGTGTTGATGACATGAGTCTTCGTCATTGACCACAGATTTGAATTTTAGATAAATGAACAGTAAACCTTGTAACCTATTTACCTCACATATATGTGAAAATGGTATTATTTTAAGGTATTGACCTATCGAGACTATCCTGTACACCGTATTTGCTGTTGTATCGAAAACATTTTTGATCTTTATTGCTGTAGAAAACTCTTTGCTTTGCATTGCTGTTGCTAACAAGGACAGAAACCACAAAAAACAGAGAAAGACAAAACTCGAATTTGAATTTTTTGTTAGTTAGAGTAAAGTTTTTAATCTATCTAAAAATGGTTAATTATTTTTATGTAATGTTGGAATTCGTAAATTACAAAAGCTAGAGGCAACCAATATCTGAAGAAAGCACGAGCTATGATAGAAGCCTCGGTACTCGTATTTAATATTATACCCTGTACGAATAAATGGTAACTATTAATGTTGTGCAAATGTATGTAACGGCAAGTAGGAGGCGTGGCAGACCCCATAAAGTATATGTATTCTTGATCAGCGTGAAAAGACGAGTCGATCTAGCCATGTCCGTCTGTCTATCCGTCTGTCCGTATGAACGCACGTATCTCGGAAACGGTAACAGCTACAACCACCGAATTTTGCAAGAAGACTCTCCCAATCCGTTTTTTTTCGATATTCGACCTATAACATATAGCTGCCATAGGAACGATCGGATGAAAACCCACATTTAGTAACAACAACCCCTTTGTTTTTTAATATATGTTCACCAAATTTTGGATTTAATAGTTTTAGCTAATGTCTAATTACATATCTCAATATTATATATATCGGTTTCCTATATCATATAGCTGTCATAGGAACAACATTTACTGAGAACAAATTTTTTGGTTATTAATATTTCGTTACCAAATTTTAGATTTAATGATTTTAAGAAATATGCAATCATATCTATATATGATCAATATCGGTTTACTATAACATATAGGCTTTTACTAAAAAAAATATTTTGTTTCTTAAGATATCCTTACTTAATGAATACAAAATATTTTTTTTTTTTTTTTATTATTATTACCAGTCACAGCCAGTGATTAGTCGCAAGGCTTTATTCTGCATGGTCTGCAGCCGATTGCGGTTCGTTGCTGCTGCGATACCCCAGATTTGGAATCCGTAGCGCCAAGTAGGCGCACCCACCTGTTGGTAGATTGTCCGCTTGTTGTTGGTGCGAAAAGGGTACCTAGTGTGAGCGCCGGTGGATAGTACGTTGATGTTGGAGGAGAGAATGTGGCCGACCAGATGCAATCCTCTTGTGTTGCGTCTCCTAACGCCCCACTGTCCATGTCTGGCGCACCAGTCGCCGCTAACCAGGAATTTACGGCTGAAGTTACCCATTAACGGGGCGTAGTCGTTCTCGGACCAGTTGAACGCTGGGGGGCAGTAGATTGCGCCAAGTTAAATTTTCCCTAGATCAGTGGAGACGATTGCACGGGCGAGCTGGAAGTTTTCGGTGCATACAGGCGTAGTTGCGAAATGTCTGAGGCTACTTCTGATCATGATGGATGACCCACATTTAGCGAATCTCCCGGCTGGGTGGTTAGCGGAGTAAGAGGAGAACCCATGGAGTTTTGGCGTCATATCACTTTTTAGCCGAGTCTCACTCAACAGTAGAATGTTGATGTTATAGCTCTGCACGAAGCATTCAAGCTCGTGCAACTTGTTGGAGACGCCATTGGCATTCCAAATGAGGATGCGCAGGGAAGTCTTGTCGAGGAAGATTGCGCGATGAGCAGGGCCAGCATTTGACTCTGCATTTGCAGCATTTGTGACTGCATTTCTGCGAATTTCTCGAATGTCTTGTTTAGTGAAGTAATGGAGTAGTACCAGTGTCATTTAATTGCCAATGAGCGAATTAGGTGTTATTATGTTGACGTTGGTATGCTTGCTGCCTTATAGTACGCTGATGCTATGAAATGTGTTTTGCATGCCCACGAGCTGCTGCTGCGGAAGATAACTGTAGAGACGCCCCGGCATGTGTTGGGGCGTTATGGGTAGTGAAGAGTCGCTGTGCTTTAGGTTTTATCCGGGCTGCCTTGGGTTTACCTATTTTATGCTGGTTAAGTAGCACGTTTTCTTGATAGTATTTGCATCCCTTGTAATTAGCAGGGTGATTGCCCTCGCAGTTAGCGCAGGTTGCGGGAACCACCCTTGGCCTGTCGCAGTAGCATGGTTCATACCGCATTTGGCGCATGTGAAGTCTTTGCGGCAATATCGTGCTGTATGGCCGTATAGTTGGCCATACTGGGAGTAGAGTGGTGCAGCCCTTTGATAATTACCCGATACTGCTTATCCTCATTCAGTTGATAGCTGTGGTATTCCACTTTCAGCTCGTACAATTTGCGCGTGGTTGCCCTGTACGAGTCCGAGTCCTTCGCGTATAGCCGTACGACTCCACCCTGTGAGGATCTGATTTGTAATTTGTCCAGGTCCAGTTCCTTTGTTTGTTCCAGATCGCTCCACAGTTTTGGTTGACTCACGATATTCGACAGAACTATTGGCGGTGGTTTTTGCAGTGCCTAAAATATGGAAATTTAGCAGTCTGGAACTTTTTTAATAAGTCCACGAATGGCAAGTCTGCTAAATGCGTAAAATATGGGAAAACATACCAAACAAGTGGTAATACTACCAATTTGTCGACTCATCTGAAGCGCATGCATCCTACTTTGACAATAAAACATCGCCAGTTAGGAAAAGAAGTTTACATAGCGCACTGATGTATTACATCAGCTTAGACCTGCATCCTTTCACAGTTGTGGAAAACAAAGGGTTGTACCGCTGGTACAAAATTAAGAAATGTTTGCATGCCAAATCTTTTCAATGACATGAAGTCAAAATTTACTACTATTTTAAAAGATGTTTAATATTGCGCTATAACAACAAATTGCTGGACGTCACGAGCTAACGAAAGTTATCTAACGGTCACTTGCCATTTCATAACAGCCAATTGTTAGTTGCGAACAGCAGTTTTGTCAACCAAAAAATAAAACGAACAACTCGTCAGAGAACATATCGAGTTCATTGCGTGATGTTCTCACTGAATGGCGAGTTTTTGACAAAGTGACAGCAATTGTGACAGATAACGCCAGAAAAAGGATGAAAGCATATGAGATCCTGCAAAAAAGACATGTGCCATGCTTCGCTCACTCAAAAAATTGTATCGTACAAGACTGTCTGTCTCAAGAAAAAATTAAAGTAATTTTAGGAAAGTGTAAGAACATCGTGTTATTTTTTAAGGGTAGCTCAATAGCTTATTCTAAATTTAAAGAAGCGCAGTATAGAGATAACCCTATGGGATATACCCGCCTTAAGTCGCTTCAGGTCTTAAAGTGCGCGTAATGAGGTTTAACCCGAATAAAGCCACACACTCCCTTTGCCTAATCAACTTCGGTTAAACTCGACCCACGTCGTAAAAACCTTCCAATTACCACTAAAGAAAGTCACTCACAGATCATACGAATTGACGGCATGTGGTGTTGAAGAGGTGTCAAGCGAGCAAGGCAATAAAAATAACAAATGAAAATCAATTAACGATAAATAAAATTATTATGAGAAACTCGTAAGACATGTCGTCGCTTATGCGCAAATATTTAAATGCAGACGGTCACTATTTTATTACAGGTTTTTTTAACAATTCATCAAAAACTCCACAAAAGTTCTTTAGCTTAAAGACTTAACCACAACCGTTGTTACACGAAGAAAGCGGCATCGCTGAGGACCCCGACTCTCCGGCACGCAACAGCTAGCAACCTGTGGTCAGCGTCGCTGACGTCCATTAAGATAATTTCTTTTGCAATGTTTGCCGTCTACGGCCCCGATACAATTTGAATATTGGTATTTCCACTAAAATCCATCTGCCACCGCCTGCCACTCTTCAGCCGTGGACGGCGTTATTATTGGCAACTACTTAATAATACACATGGAAACCACGAATAAGGATTCCAACGCAACGTGGGTGATCGGTGTTGCGAGGTGGAAGAGTGTCAGCATCAGCATCTCTTCAGGACTCAAAGAACGTTTTGTTAGCTGTTTCAATGAAATCTCTGGAGCAATGATTGCCAGCAATTTACGTATTTTCGCGTATTTTTTTAAATTATATAGCTATTTGTTCACAAATTTTGCGAATGCTTTTAAAAAAACAAATTTAAAAGAAATAAATCGCAATTATCCACACAAGAAACGCACTTTCGCTCATAGAGTTGTAAGCTGAAAACGGTTTTTGTTTTCAAGTATTTGCCTTTGCTGCTGCTGTTATGTTCTCATAACTCTGCTTCACATATGTTTGCAACACTGTTAATTTACAGATTCACGCTGTACATTTCCCTAGCTCACCAAATTCAGATTCTCGTCAATGAGAACTTCTGAATGTTAATTAACAGATTCAAGCCGTTAGTTACATAATGTTGCATTAACTTGCCCACACACATTAGTGTAATGAATATCAATATTTCAACAAAAACAACGATGTTGAAGTTGTAATCAATGCATTTTTAATTAATTAATAATTATTATTGGCGAATCATCGGCGTGATACTCAGTTTGGCCATTTGCTCGTTCAAGCATCAAGTGGAGTTCTCATTCGTTATTTGGTCCATTGTCTGCATATGCATGGGTAAGTAATTAATCATTAATCATTTTGCGTGATTTGTATTTTATTATTACATGCATGGGTAAGTCGACTTTATTTTATATAAACTGTACTTTATCTTATATGTAAACATCTGCCACCACAAGCGGCGAGAACTTGAAGAAGGCTGCTGCCAACAGGGGATAACGGTAGTTTACTTTTGCGTTTTTTGTCTTGAAACCGCTGGAGGACAGGGCTAGACGCATTGTCAGTATCTTTTTTGTTGTTATTGTCGCCAGCGATCGAATTCAGAGCAGCATTGGAGCTGCTTGCATTTTAAGCACAGGCAGAGCTAAGTGCATTTTCATTAGTCTATTGTTGATTGTTTAGTCGATTTTGGCTATTGTCGCCGGCGACTGAACGCATGAAAATGCGCGTTTTTCTTAAATTATCTTCTTGATTTTTATACCCTGTACCAAAAAATGGTAAAGGGTATATTAAAGTTGTGCAAATGTATGTAACAGGCAGATGGAGGCGTGGCAGACCCCACAAAGTATATATATTCTTGATCAGCATCGAAAGGCGAGTCGATATAGTCATGTCCGTCTGTCCGTATGAACGCACGGATCTCGGAAACGGTAAGACCTACAACCACCAAATTTGGCACGAAGACTCTGCCAATCCATAGGCATAACGGGTTTATTTTTTTTTTCGATATTCGATCTATAACATATAGCTGCCATAGGAAGGATCAGCCGAAAAGCCATATTTAGTAACAAAAACCGCTTTATTTTTTAAGATATGTTTACCAAATTTGGGATAATTGTTTTACCTAATGCCCAATCACATATCTAAAAACTATGTATATCGGTTCACTATATCATATAGCTGCCATAGGAAGGATCGGCCAAAAAACAACATTTACTGAGAAAAACTTTTTTGTTTATTAAGATATCGTTACCAAATTTTGGATTTATTGATTCTAAGTAAATTCAAATCATATTCCTAAATATGATAATGATGGTTTTCTATAGTCGGTTACGCCCGACTATAGCCCTGCCTTTCTAGTTTTTATTTTATTGCTGTAGAAAGCTCTTTTCTTTGCATTGCTGTTGCTAACAAATATGGAAACATCAGAAAACAGAGAACATTTTTATATGAATGCTATTGTTGTTGAGCACATTGTATACCAGTAATATGAGTGACCACTAATATGTTTATTAGTGATGTTTATAATTTTTATTGCCGATGTTGTAATACTGTGCCCCGGTGCAATAGTGAATTGCTTTATTTCTTTCCTACTTCATATACCTTGTACATATTAAACATAGTATTCAAAGTTTTCGTGTTGTACGGACGTGTCAGCGTTGCGCTCAGCGGATATCTAAAAATGTTTAGTTTGAATCATCTATAAAATGAAACGTCCAGCCAGACCTCTAAAAACCAAAAGAGGTCCCCCACCAATAATTATATCTAGCAACCTAATGTTTGATCAAGTTTACGACATAATCAAAAAGAATTCAAAGACTGACTTTACTGTCAAACTTCTCAATAAAGGCGTCTTTAAAGCAACTACGTTTAATCAGAGAATATGTACACTAAGAAGGCGCATCTCATACAAACTGCTTGCCAAATTGAAATGACAAAATCAGGAAGCGGCGGGCAGCGTGTGTTGGAAGTCAAACTGCTATAATGCCCTCTTTCGGAAAATATTTTCTGGTCTTTGTGTTTGTGTTTCTTTCCTTTGCTATTCATATGCTGCTCGCACTAATTCCTAGTGTCTAGTCTAGTTTGTCTAATTTTTTAGGATGTATTTTGATGTTTAATAAGTAATGAATGAATGCTTAACTATGAAAGACATTTTTTATGAGTATTTTTGCATAATTTAACTTGTAATTAATTTCTAATAAATGCGCATGTTTCTATTATTGCAGTATATTTTTTAATTATAATTTAATAATTATTATTTATATAGTTAATATTTTGCGCACTCCACTACAATCCGAACGATCTGGTTTTTCTATTGATCGCCAGTTCAATTGAATGCATGCCAAATTTCTGTTTTATATGAATTGAATAATATAACCATTGTTCAAGAAATGTATTTTGCACGCAATAATTTTCACCAATAATTCGTAATTACTGCAAAATATTCTAATTGGCATTAACTTTTTTCATGCACACCTCTAAAGCGTGAAGAGTATTTATACGTTTGTAACAATGAAGAAGCAGAGCCAATATTTTATAAAAAGCAAGAAAAATTAAATACCTGCACAATTGAAACTTCTAAAATCATGATAAATTCGCTTATTAGTGTGTGTGTATACTCATACTGCAGGTGTTGCTGTTCAAATGCATACACAAATTCAAATCGACTGTCTTTTTATACCAGGCACGCATGAAAAGCAGAATGAAATGCCTAGGACAATAAAGAAGACGAAGCAACACAAAGCAAAAAATATATTCTTAATAATCAAAATTTCAAAATCATGGGAAATTCTTTTCTGCACGCACACACAAACTCATGTATTTCAAACGGTACGCTCGATGAACGGCTTTTCATACCAGGTACGCATCAAAAGCAAAATGAATGTAGCACTTAAGAAGAAGCAGAATATTTTCTCAAAACGAAGAAATATGAGCTAGCTTGGCAATTCAAACTTCTAAAATTCTTTACTGCACGCACACACAAACACGTCTATATCAGACGGTACGTCGAACAGCGACTTTTCGTAGCAGGCGCTCATAAAATGTAGCAAGCAAAAGAATTGTCAACAAGAAATTTGTTCACGCACCAAATTCAACAACAACAACATTCCTGGATTGCCAAAAAAAGGGAATCGCCACACACATGACAACTAGAAAAAAAATTAGCCACAACAAATATGCGCAATCGGCTAGCCCAACAACTACAATCAAAAAAAATGCTTTGTATATGAAGACAATCATCACACACACATGGAATTATCACCGGAAAAAATATATGCCATTTTACGGTAGTGTCCTGGCCCCACGCCATCTTACGGCAGGGTCCTGGGCCCACGACCCACGTACAAATTTTTCAACGGGGTCATGCGTATTCTTAATATACATAATCTCTGGTTTAATGTTGATGACTACAGGAACGTCACCAATGTACTAACGTCCTCTCAAACTCTGTGGCACAGCTACGAAAACAAACAGCTACGGCCTATAAGAGTTTTGGTTAAAAACTTAAGCGGCACATGCTATCCTGGGCTAATTGTTGGCGACCTTAAAGCTCAAGGTTTCAAAATCATAAGCGCTGTAAATAAACTTACATGGGTCTCGAATGAGCTTTTAGATATGTTTATGCTAATTTTTGAAGCTTCAGAAGACATAAACAAAATTTTTTACGATAAAAACCATAGTAAATACTATTGTGTCAATTGAACCAATTCGTCAATCAAAGCTAATATCACAATGCCAGTCATTTGAACATACAAAAAATTATTGCGATAAACCAGCAAGATGCGTTAAATACGCTGGTAAACACAAAACCGATTAATGCAAAAAAAAATCTCTCAACAACCCAAATGCTGCAACTGTGACGAAAACCACGCAGCTAACTACAGAGGTTGCGCCATCGCAAAAAAAACTTCAAATAATAAGAATTCGGTCAAACTGACTTGATGTCGTCGCGTGCGGTCATTAAAGCCCGTTCTGCTAATGAAAAAAAATCGACAAATCCAGCGTAACCGTATCATCTGCGGCCACTAGTAAGGCCAATTCGTTAGAGAATAATTCAACGGATCAACCAGTTGTGAGAAAACCAGTTTGTTTTGACAAGCCCAGCTACTCAGCAACAATGACGAATAGAACTAATACGCAAAAGATAGTAGAACAAGATGTATTGGCGCAATTTTTATCCAAACTGAGCAACCAAGAGCGATTTTACTCAAGTCTTGACAAGCATCTAACAAAGCTGGAAAAACTTATATCAGGACACCATAAAGCCTAGAAATATAAATGTAATGCTCTGGAATGCCAATGGGCTTGCCAAGCACCAACGTGAGTTGAAAATTATACTCTCGCTGAAGACCGTGGACGTATGCCTCATTGCAGAGACTCACTTCACGAACCAGTAATAATCAGCTTCAAAAATTATTTTATATATCACACCACCCATCCAAGTAATGGTGCCCGCGGAGGAGCCGTCGTTATTGTCAAAAAAACGCTAAATCATTTTACTGATGATCAAGTCAGCACTGACGAATTCCAGGCTATTACAATTACAATGGACGCTGCAAATAACTTATCCTTTACAGCTGTCTATAGCCCACCGCGTCACAACATCAAATGCCACCAGTACACATCGCTAATCAGCGAACATTCAAATCGGTTCATAATTGGTGACGACTATAACGCGAAACATACCAACTGGGGTTCAAGACTCAAAACTACAAAGCTATTAAAAAAAAAAAATATTCTTCGAAAAAAATGGCAACTATCGAGATAAAAACACAAATAAACTGTCTGACAGCCAATATAAGCGCATTGATTCGACAATTTAGGAAGGACCAGTTTGGTTCGTACCTGAACAGTTTAACACAGACTATTCGCTATGGAAATGCACAAAAAAATTAAAACAGCCGATAGTACAAAGAACACCAATTAAAAAAGCTTTTGGATCCTGGGCTACAAGTGACAGCGAGAGCGAGGCTAAACAATTTGCCACAACACTTTGCTGACATTTTTGCCTTCAACAACATGACGAACTGTTCAATAAGTAATAACCACCAAATTGACTTAGAAACTGATATACCACCAATAAACGAAATGGAGGTAATATTGTTAATCAATCAGGATTTAAAACTCAAAAAGGCTTCTGGTCACAACCTAATGACAACCGAAGTACTTAGACAACTCTCATTAGTATGCATCTACAAACTAACGCAAATATTGAATGCTGTTCTAAAGTTAAAATATCTACCATTTGTGTGGAAAGTCTCTGAGATTGTCACTATCCCTAATCCTGGCAAACCTGCCCATTAAATCACATCGTATCGTTCAATTTCGCTGCTACCAATGTTGTCTAAAATTGTGGAACTAATTTTGATTAAACGACTTCTACCCATAATCACGGAAAAAGGCTTTGTGCCCAATCACCAATTTGGATTCAGAGCCAAGCACTCTACGGTGGATCAAGTTCTTCGAATCACTAGCTATATCGACGACTCATTAGAACGAAAATTGATATGTTAAGCTATCTTCCTAGACGTTTCTCAGGCATTCGATAAAGTTTGTGGAAGTCGGCTTACTGTCCAAATTCAATCGGCTCCTCCCGACAGAGTACAAGAGAATATTTAAATCGTACCTAAGTTACCGCTACTTTCGAGTGAAGGTGGGCGACATCTACTCAGACATCAAGTCAATCACAGCTGGTGTTCCACAGGGAAATGTACTTGAGCCGATATTGTATCTTTGTACACCCACGACATACCATCAACAGAAAATGTAAAAATCGCTATATTTGCTGACGGCTGCGTTACTGGCTGTAGGCAGAACGGAAGAAGAGTCTACAAGAAATCTGCAAGCAACAATCAACAAAACAGCCTTGTAGACCGCAACATGGAGAATCAAGATAAACAACACTAAATCGATTCGCATTGATTTTACAAATAAAAAAAAATATTCGTTACATTCCATTATACATTGATGGCATACAAATACCACTTGCTAATTCAGCCAAATACCTAGGCATGACGTTAGATGCCAAGCTTCGTTGGAAAGAACATGTCATTAAAAAAATAAAAAAGCTAAATCAAAAATTCAAACCTATTAAATGGCTAATCGGCAGACGCTCTACGTTATTAATCACTAACAAGCTTATGATTTACAAACAAATACTACAGCCAGTGGACACTGAAGCTTCGAGACTGATCCATACAGAAGGATTACTACGTCGCTTAAAGCGAACTAAGCCCTGTGACTTAGTCTTTTAAATTTCCTATTCATACGAAAATTGTTTGTTAGTGAAGTCTACTAGGTATAATATGTAATGTTTTGTTTTCTTTGGTTTCTATCAAAGTTAATGTAAATAAAACAAAAAAATAAAAATAAAAATATTAAACATATATGGATAATATGAATCTTCGCCATTGACCATTGATTTGAATTTTAGCGAAATTAACAGTAAAGCCTGTAACGTATTTACCTCACATAGAGACTGTCCAGTACACCATATTAGTAGTTGTATAGACATTTTTTTTTTTGCATTACAGACAACACACCCTTTTCAATTAAAGTGTATATGCTTATGAACATAAGTGCGAGGAGAAAACAATATTATTCGGCATTTTTCAGCTTTTTGTTCAGCAAATAATGTAGACTTTGCTAAAGAATCATCAGCGCCACTTTTAAATTTTCTCAAAGATAAATTTCATCTCACCATATCGAATGATCCTGCAAAATCAACAACAAAAGATGCAACAACAATAGACGCTTTATTTACACGGTACTTAAAGATAGGTACACAAATATTTCTATCGCATTTTAGTTATCATAAGCCTCTCATATCATTTATATCACAAAATAATGAAAAAAGTGAATAACTTTATAGAATACAACTCTAGTTTTTTAAATCTTTGTTCCTAACTGTCGGGAGCAGAACCTTACCAACACTAGTCACAGCTGATGGAGCAATTGTCTTTCCCCTTTTGTGATCTTGTTCTCTCTCGCTGCTGGCAATGCTGCCGGCAGAATATATAAGCAGATGATTTTAACTTTAGCTTTACATATATACATATTTTTGTCATCTTGAAGCAAGTCAGTGCAGTGAAAATAAAACTTATTCGAAAAACATCCAATCGCTCAACTCTAATTTAATTGCCACAAGTGTTTGTGTAAAAATTCCAAAAAAACGGCACACAAAATACTGTATTCTTCAAAACATTGGTGACCCCGACGTGATTTCGTTGTGTTGTTCGGTGCGCAAAAAATTTACATATCGTTGCAAACTCGCGTATTATTTTACATATCGTTGTAAAATTCGCGTTTTGTCGTAGTCATAGTTGCAAAACTTGCGTTTGTTCACATTTCGGTGACAAACCATATCTACATAAAAATATGTGCACAAACATAGTGGTGAATCAAAACGGTGTCTTCGTCTACATGCAAAATACATAACCAAAAATCTTTTCGCTTATATACATTGCGTTTTCTTACCAGAGGTTAGTGAACTTGTGAAACGGTTCGCGTCGGTTTTTCCGTTTTACTAAACTCTGTAATACATTTAAATGGCTGAGCCGTCAGCAATTGTGAAAGCCTCTGAGGCAACAAGTGAAATAAATTTTTACAAAACAAAAGCGGAATCGCTGTGCCGACAATTAACAGCGATGAATCACTTTTTAGATTCAGAAGAAGCGATGCATTTCGATGAGGCGGATTTGCAAGTTTGCATTGACATCGAAGAGCAGATCAATGCTGACTTCGATGCGGCTCAATCAAAGCTGGAAAAACTCGACATAGCGGAAATGACAGGCGTTTTCCGACGCTTATTGCTAGGCCAAATCAAAGCTCACTCGCGGGCTTTACCGGCAGCGTAAGTCTTCTGTAAATTCAATCTCCAACGAATCAGGAGTAGATGACAGAAGCGCATTCAGGCATGGTGCACGTAGCACAAGGTTGCCAGAGCTGCAACTGCCAAAATTCAGCGGCGCATATATTGACTGGCCAGATTTCTTTGCATTTTCAATACAGTGATTGGCAACAACGATGAGCTCAGCAAGGTCGAAAAGTTTCAACACTTGCGTTCCTGCCTAAGTGGCGTTGCAGTAGACGCCATTAGGTCGCTTGAGCCCACCGAAAAAAATTCCGATACCGCTATCGATTTACTCACAAAAAGATTCGATAATAAATTGCAACATTTTCAGGCACACGTAAAATTGATTTTCGGGCTAAAAAGTGCCGAGAAGGGTTCCGCTCGAGACTTAAGAGAGTTGAGCGACAAGCTAAATGCTCACCTTCGCTCGCTAATCAATATGGCAACAACACAGGAAATTTCGGACGGATTACTAATTTATTTGATTGGCTCAAAAT
>JBAMBQ010001755.1:0-10901 GCA_037044495.1 Stegana nigrithorax | reverse complement strand
TGCCACAAAAAAAAATCTATTTCATAAATGAATAAGTTTTATATTCGCTAACGAATTAGTACAATCAGTAATCAGATTATCATCGTCGATTGCCAACTGTCATTGTTCGTCTGTAGTAGACAAACAAAACAAATAATAAATCTGGAAAAACTTTATAATTTAAGTTTGGCTACATAATAAATAGGTGTTTATATTGAATAACTTCGAAAATGGGATCCGTCATGGGATTGTGTTCGGCAGCTCAGTGTGCACTTTGTTGCACCGGCACCGCCGCTAGTATGTGCTGCTCCGCTTGCCCCTTCATCTTCACGTTTTATGTACGCCTTTATGTTGTTGGTAGGCACCATACTTGGTGCAATAGCTCTCTCCCCCGGTTTGCAGGATACGCTCAAAAAACTACCGTTCTGCATAAACTCAACCTCGACTATTGGCTCTCATCCCGTGGACAACTTCTTAAACAGTTCGGTGAAAGTGGACTGCGAATACGCATTGGGCTACATGGCTGTCTATCGCATATGTTTCGGTTTAGCTTGCTTCTTTACACTAATGGCGTTGATTATGTTTGGAGTGCGTAATTCACGGGATCCGCGCGCGCACATCCAAAACGAATTCTGGCCACTTAAGTTTCTTATTTGTTTCGGCGCGGCCATTGGTGCCATCTTCATACCGGATGGAAGCTTCGGGCCGGCCATGATGTGGGTCGGTTTAATAGGCGGACTGGTTTTTATACTCATTCAGCTCGTGATCATTGTGCACTTTGCGCATTCCGTGGCCGAGAGTTGGATTGAAAACGCTGAGAATAGTCGTGGCTACTATTACGCATTGGTTGGCGTGTGTATGATTAGCTATGTGCTCTCAATCACCGGAGTATCGTTGCTGTACGTCTACTTTACGACTTCCACTGGATGCGGCATTAATAAGTTCTTCATTTCAATCAACTTGATATTATGTTTGGTGATTAGCGTTATTTCTGTATTGCCAGCCGTGCAGGACAAATTGCCACACTCTGGGCTTTTGCAGAGCTCGTTGGTAACACTCCATACCATCTATTTGACTTGGTCTGCTGCGGCCAATAAACCGGAGAAAGCCTGCAATCCAGGCATGTTTGGCCAAATGGAAGGCGCTATGAACGCAACCAATGCACCACCCATATCTCCCAATTCCAAAGTTACTTTCGACACCACTAATATCATTGGGTTGGTGGTTTGGTTGCTCTGCATACTGTACAACTGTATCAGCTCGGCTGTGGAGATCTCTAAAGTCAATAACGACAGCGAGAAACGTGAACCTCTATCAGATACAGAAACCGGTCAAGCTGATGGCAAAGTCTCAACAGATAACGAATCCGAAGGCGTCAGTTATTCCTGGTCAATGTTTCACTTTGTATTGATTTGTGCTTCCCTCTACGTAATGATGACGCTGACAAATTGGTACAAGCCAAACTCTGATATTGAGCTGTTCAATGGCAATGAGGCTTCCATGTGGATCAAGATCATCTCTAGCTGGTTTGATGTTAGCATCTACGCGTGGAGCTTGGTTGCGCCGCTAATCTTGACTAACCGCGAATTCAATTAAGATGAAATCTCAGCTTTCCAAGTATTAAAAAATCCAAAACTTATTTCTCGGGGGGTGTGTAGAACAAGTGTCGACGAACCAATGCTGGTAACATATCGAGCGGTGCTGCTGCACGGATAAACAAAACTAACTACAATAGTTTGAATCCAATCGGTGTTTTGATCAAAGTATAATTAAATTAACTTACTTACATATATAACAAAAATATACATAAATACCCATAAATATAATTGCTTAATAGCAAATCTCTCTTAAAGCATTTTTTATCTCTCTCTTACTCATGCGTAAGCAATCATTCTATACGCTGCAGACGACCAACCACAAGACAATGCGCATTGTTTTGTGCGTCTCCCCACTTCGTCTCTGAAACATCGTGCCTTTGATTTCTGTCACGTTTTTTTTGGACTTACATCTCGCTTAAGAAGTTTCACTTCAAAAAAAACCTCTTAATGAATGTTCCGTTACATTACATAGAGACTAAAAGACTACCAGTGTTTGCGAAAGCACGCTGATTGTGTTCAAGGAAATATGTATGAAGCATTTAAAACATGTATATGTCAACCATCCAAATGACCTTGGTCAAACACATTACTTGTGGTCAGCAAAGAGGGCGGTACAGACAGGGCTTGCGGTGATTATAGGAGACTTTATTCTCCATGTCCAAGACTTCTAATCTTCATAAATGTAATGTATTCTCAAAAATAGACTTAGCTCTTGCGTACTACCAAATCCCTGTAGACGAGGCAAACATACCAAAAACGGCAATCGTAATAATCATTTATTATTTTTATATTAAGTCTATTCTGTGTCGTCTTTGCAGCCTTGGCAGAGTGTTTATTGCACTGTTGCAGTGGACCTCGATTGTCGATTAGTGCTTTCGACTACTTCTTTCAATTTGGTGGTAAATTGTTGACGTTTTAGTCACGATGGATATGCATATAAGAAACGCACCAGCCAGTGTTAACGATTTCACGTAGTACCTTTGATTGTTGGCGCTGTATTATAGCTAAATTACTCTTTTTGGCAGTCACCCACAGCTGTCCATTGGTTTATATTGGTTTTATCATTGCTTTATAAATCATTTTTTTATTGTATGTTGATAACTTAGAATGGCGGTTGAGCAGCCAATATAGTTGTTTGTATTTCATATTTATTTGGTCTGGTTATAAATTGTAAAGGGTATATTAAAGTTGTGCAAATGTATGTAACGGGCAGAAGGTGGCGTGGCAGACCCCACAAAGTATATATATTCTTGATCAGTGTCGAAAGACGAGTCGATCTAGCCATGTCCGTCTGTCTGTCTGTCTGTCTGTATGAACGCACGGATCTCGGCAACGGTAGAACCTTCAACCACCAAATTTTGCACGAAGACTCTCCTAACCGATAGGCAATAAACTTGTTATTTTTTTTCGATATTCGAGCTGTAACATATAGCTGCCATAGGAACGATCGGATGAAAAACCATATTTAGTAACAAAAACCGCTTTGTTTTTCAAGATATCGTTACCAAATTTTGGATTTAACAGTTTTACCTAATGCCCAATCACATATCTATTCTAAATTATGTATATCGGTTTACTATATCATATAGCTGTCATAGGAACGATCGGCCCAAAAACAGCATCTACTGAGAAAAACTTTTGTGTTACCAAATTTTAGATTTAATGATTTTAAGAAACATCAAAATACTTTCCTGAATATGATCAATATCGGTTTACTATAACATATAGCTGCCATAGGAACGATCGGCCGAAAAGCAACATTTACTCAGAAAAACTTTTTTGTTTATTAAGATATCGTTATGAAATTTTAGATTTGATGATTTTAAGTAATATCCAATCATATTATCCAATATTATAAATATCGGCTATATAACATATAGCTGCCATAGGAACAATCGACCGAAAAATGGCTTTTACTAAAAAAAAAATTTTTATTCTTAAGATATCCTTACATAATGAATACAAAATATTAAAGCAACAAAAAAATAAATTCAGTTTTGGATTGGGTACAGGGTTTTCTATAGTCGGTTACGTCCGACTATAGCCCTGCCTCTCTAGTTTAATTATATGTTACTACCAATTTAGCTTACTGTCTATATGGTAGCATAAATATTTCGCCACGTTGTCTATGGGAGTTTCTGTACCATTTATTTTTATATGAATTTTTGGATAAATTCTTTTGGTCGTGTATATTATTTGCTGCGTCTTTTGCTCATTTATGTTTATGTTCCATTCTTTGAACCAATTTACTCTTAAGTCAATAGCATTTTGAAGTTTGCTGGTTGCAGTAGAAACGGTTTCGTGGGCGTCGGGTAGTCGTGACTCCACTTCGGGCGTATAGCAAAATGGTGTTGCAAACGTGGCTAACAACGCATTGTCATTTTTAGGAATCAGAATGTCTGATGTGCATGGCGTTTAGAGTAAAGGTCCAAGTACGCTGCCTTGAGGGATTCCAGCTTTAATATTGCGCAGGTTAGAGGTGGAGTCATTGAATTTCACGTAGCTTAGTTTGTGCAGTAGTCCCCTGTGCCAGACTTTGTTAAAGGCTTTTTCTCCGTCTAAAAATACTCCAATACAGATTTTTTTTCTATCTAGATCCGTCATTGTTTGTGACTCAATGTATTTGTTGAATGGTCGAATGTTTGTGGCGAAAAACATATTGGTGGTCTGGTATAAGTTTTTTGTTTTCCAATATTGGCTTTAGTTTGTCAAGAAGCAACTTTTCAAAAATGTTTCCCATTATTGGTAAAAAGCTGATGGGTCTGTATGAAGCTGTTTTGGTTGCGTCTTTCCCTGGCTTAGGTATACCCACTATTTCGGCGATTTTGCATAAATTAGGGAAATCGTAGATCCTAAATATTGCGTTATAGATATCGCGCAAGTACATAATCGCTTTTTTGGTATTTGCTTCAATATTATTCCTGCAATTTGATCATATCCAGGTGTTTTTTTGTTTTTTATATCCTTTCGTATGCAGTTTGTAATATGTTGAATTGTAATTGGTTTTATTTTTTTTGTCTGGTCTTCCGGCTTATTGGGTAATGATATTTTCCTGTTGTTGGGTTATCCACCGGAGAAGATGTCTTCGTAAAAATCTGCCAAGGTCGTAGCTTTATCATCGTTGGTTTTGGCCCAATTTCCATTAGTTTTTCTTAGTGGAGGCTGGTGTTGCATCTTATTCAGTAGTTTTTTTGTCGCTTTCCAGAGCGCAAAATTTGCATCTGCTGTGGGTTTTAGTCGAGTTAAATAGTTTGTGATTGGCTTATTGGCAATTATCTTCAAATGTTTTTTTTAAAGTTTTGGTTGCTCAGTTTTAGTTGCTTTTTTCGGATGGATATTAGGTTTCTTGCCACCTTTTGCGAAAATTTTGCTTTGTTTTTATCAATTTTATTCTCTTAGGACAGGAATTTGAGATATTGGCTTTGGGAGTTATAATTTGAGTAGTTTTGAGGGCTGCTAAATATATTGTGTCGTTTAGATATATTATAGCGGTGTCAATGTCATTTAGATTTTTTAAGGGAACATTAATTTCTAGGTGATTGTCTATGTAAGTTCGGAAAGAGTCCCAGTCTATTTTTTCATTGTACAAGTAGCGTGTTCTATTTTTTATTTCTGTATGTTGGTACGCTAACAATAGTGGCGAATGGTCAGAAGAAAAGTCAAGTAGATTTTTGATGAAGAAATGCTGGGTATTAAAATTTTTTGTTATACAGAATTAATTAAACAGAATCTATTAAATCTGGAATTTTCTTTGGGTCTTTGTTCCAATATGTTGGCTCAGCAAAACTTATATGCCTCCCTTTGAAAGATCGAATTCCATTTAGTAGGCTTTTTCCTTTTACTGCCATGATTCTTGAACCCCAAACTGTATGTATGTCGTTAAAGTCACCTGCACAAATGAACCATGGGTGTAGAGAATTAAAATAATTTTTGTATTCGTATTTTGTAATTTTATATCTGAGGGAGCTGTATAGTAAGGATTTGGTGAAATTCCCAAATTTATCAGACAAAAGGATGCTTGTTGACTGTATGTGTTATGTGCAAAAGCTGTTAATTGTTGTGAATTTTATATTATTCTTAATGATGACGACGGAACCGCCGTGTCCGGTGCCGTCAGGGTGGTTTATGTTTATTATTGTATAATGCGGTATAGTCAGATGATATTTTGTTGTGGGTTTCTGATATGAACGCTATCTCGATAAAGCATAACTATTTTAGTTCAAGAGAGTGCTTGAATGGACCATTTGCATTCCAAATAATTATTCTAAGTTCACTGTTCATGTTGCTTGCAACAA
This sequence comes from Stegana nigrithorax, assembly GCA_037044495.1. NCBI lineage: Eukaryota > Metazoa > Arthropoda > Insecta > Diptera > Drosophilidae > Stegana > Stegana nigrithorax. The sequence goes on along the minus strand of JBAMBQ010001755.1, from coordinate 5,029 downwards.
ATAATATATCAACGACGTTCATCATATCGTAAATTGAGTTAATCAAGTCCTTTATCATGGCTTTAAGTTCGATTAAGTCGTTGTCAGTGCAGATGTTTTTTGGAACGTCGTTAGTTTGTATGTTTATGTCTTTCGTTTGATTATTTTTTATACCCTGTACCAAAAAATGGTAAAGGGTATATTAAAGTTGTGCAAATGTATGTAATGGGCAGACCCCACAAGTATATATATTCTTGATCAGCATCGAAAGGCGAGTCGCACCGATCTCGGAAAACGGTAAGGCCTACAACCAAATTTGGCACGAAGACTCGCCCAATAGCTGCCATAGGAATGATCGGCCGAACACCCACATTTAGTAAAACCCTTTTGTTTTTCAAGATATCATTACCAAATTTTGCATTTAATAGTTTTAGTTAATGCCTAATCACGTATTTTAATATTATATATATCAGTTTACTATATCGTATAGCTGCCATAGGAACGATCGGCAGAAAAACAACATTTACTGAGAAAAACTTTTATGTTTATTAAGATATCGTTGCCAAATTTTGGATTTGATGATTTTAATTAATATCCAATCATAATCCCAAATATGAAAAATATCGGTTTACTACAACATATGGAATAATACAACATATAGAACATAGAAATGATCGGCCGAAAAATGCCTTTTACTAAAAAAAAAAAAAACATTTTTTCTTTAGATATCCTTACGTAATAAATACAAAATATTAATGTATTAATTATTAATATATTCAGTTTTGGATTTGGTACAGGGTTTTCTATAGTCGTTTACGCCCCACGATGTATGCATTGCATATATTTTTAATATTAAATCTATCGCTGTTAAGGCAATTAATACATATAAAAGTATACAAATGCTTTCAAAGTGCTTAGTGTGATTAATAACTTCCACCTTGTTAATAACATTTGCTTTTGGGTGTTCCACTTTTGAGTTTGTGGAACCCATGATCAAAAAGAGTTTTTTTTTATTTTTGTATGTTAGAAACAAAATTTTTAATGTTTGAGTATTTGACTTCAAACAAATTTTTGTATTAAAATAAAATTTTATGATGATAAATTAAAATTTTATGAAGACTATATGTCAATATCTGTTTTTAAAGTGTCTAGTAGAATTGTGTTGCATATTAATTATAATTTTTTTCTTTTTTTTGTTTAAGTCTTAATCAGAGTAAAGAAACTTGTTTATTGCTGTTTTAATAGCTTACATTGTGCAACTTACAATCTGGCTTACATTTATGAATTTACGTTAATTAATTCTCAATTTACTCCATTAAACAGCAATTGTTGATGAAAAAGATAAACAAAAATTCGTAATGTAACGCATTAGTGCTGCACATTACTTATTAAGTGCTAGTTACAGAATTTAGTTAATTATTTAGTTTTTTTGTTAATTCTGTTTGTTGAGCTGACAAGCTTTTTTGTCAGCTGATATTATAGTCACGACTGGTTTTTTGTGGTTTAATTCTCATTAATTGCTTATATCGATAATTATTGTTAATATTAATAGTTAGGAGCGCACGTTTATATTTAAGTTATAAAGCAGACGGAGCGATATGCAAAATTTCGCGATGTTTAGAAATACACGCTTGGTATTTTGTTTCTGCCGGGGGTCGAGCGATTACACTTTATTACATTTTGACGTTGACATTTAGAAGGCTGTCACGGTAGCCATGATTTAGGTAGATCACTTAACCGAACTTGTTTCGAATGAGCTTTGAATAAAGAAACGATGTTTCAATTCTGATGTGTAACTGATCACTGATTACTAATCTTTATTTTTGCAGTTCAATTTACATTAAAAACTCAAAAGTAACAAAACGTTTTACTTATGCTTAGGTAATTCGAAAGTGCAGCTTTCCCATGCAAAATGTGTACACATCTGTACGACTATGTTAGTCGCACGAGTTGCAAATGCAGCATTTCCATGCACAGCGGTCAGCGGCCTAAAGTGGCCTATATTACTGTGGGATTGCATTGCGCGCATTATTTGTGTATGCAAGCATATTAATATTTTTTTTTTTTATTACGTGTGCACACGATACATTTAGGGGTCCTGGAACATGACTTTGCCATATGTCCCGGTAGGCCGCACTTGAAGCAAGCCCCTGACAGTTCGTAAGAACTGGAGCATTGCCTTTCTAGATGACCAAATTCAAGGCACTTGAAACACTTCATGGGATCAACTTTACGCCTGATCCGGCAGTTTACCCAATCCACCCGCCTGGACGAGTTTCGCAGCGTGGGTAGCTGGCAACTTAACTGTGACGATTTGAGTTGCTCAATACGCCTTCCGCATGTTGACCTGTGTGACAGGCGGAAACTGGATGTTTTCGATATGAGCTTGGAGCGATTCGACTACTTCACATGATGTTGTAATGTCTTCTAGGTCGCAAACCTCAATGAGCGACATCTCCGTTAGTTTGACGGCCTGTGCACCAATCCTACTTGTAATCTCCTGTTGGAGAGACTCGGTTTTCGGATCGGCCGCCTTAGCCATTCTAATGAGCATATCACCAATTGCCGTCTGCCTATTAGCATTGACACCATTGCCAAGCTTCTGCTATTCGGTGTCACCTCTGACCGTTTTGAGGATGTCGGCGAAAGACACCAATTGCGTCTGGCCGCGTAGGTTTGGTTTTCGGCTGAACTTTTTTCTTCGTAACCAGCTGGCTTGCTGGCAGGTGAAACTCAAGCATCGGTGTGGCAGGTATGTTGCTCGATAGAGCAGAAGTGTTGCTCGGGGGCAAGTATGCTGTTTGCGACAATATTCTTGGTTTGGTCTGAACTAGCGGCTGTGGCAGCTGCGCTGGTTCTAGGCTCCTGCTGAGTCTTCTGGTTTTTTCCCGCATTGTTTGGCCGGGTGGAACCGGCGTTAGCAGAGTTGTGATCGATCCGGAGAGTCAATGCACGCTACAGGTCTTCGATCTCAGTAAGCCATAACTTTACTTCACCCGCATTGTGGGATGGGGCAGACAAATTGCCTAACTTCTCCGAATTGGGACTGCCCTGGGGCGAATGTGCAACCTTGTTTCTCCCCTCAAAGGTTTTGGTGTTCGCAGAAAAACCAGCTTTGGGAACGCGCGTTGTGTAGATATTGGGACTGAAACTTGCGCCATTAATAAAGTCGATGCCATCGACGGCAGCATCCACCGCAGAAGCACTGCCAACCTGCAGGAACCTACGTGCCGGCATTGATAGCGGTACACTGCATTAAGCGTTGCTCTAGTCCCTTGGATGGCATGGGGGGTAACGCCAGGGGTGTGGTCACGTTTTTGGAGCGCTTAGGAGCCGAGTCGGAAATTTTTACTCCGTCAACTACTTTGCCGCTAAACGGACTGTTCAATCTATTCGCCTCATTACTGTCACTGCGACCCCCCTGGAAGGTGGGGTTGCGTACGACACTCATGATGTCGGTTTTATGGCTTAGTTGGCCGTGCAGGTCATTTTTTGCCAACGGGCGTTGAGTGATTTGGTTGCGCAGACAAAAATTGAAATGTGGTGTGTACGCACCCTAATTTGCACGATCAGTGCAGTTCTCAAAGCAACTCTAATAGTTTAGTTAATTTATTAAGCGTCAGATGGCGCTAATGCCGCTGAAACAGCTGACAAGCTAGTAATCACAAGTAAGTAAGAATTGCAAATATTGCAATTTACTAATTTCTTCAATTTTACAGGAAAAGAACATACGCGAAGGCAGCAGCTTCGCGGGGACTTGTGAGTAAAAACCACAAAGATAAACAGAATTTCACGTATTTAATTTCAGGAAAAAACGCGGAGCTCGTGTTGAGCACGTCTGTTAACTTCACCTTCACACACTTCTCTCAGCATATTGATATTTACATGTCACCATATTCTTTGCATGAATGTTTAAATATCCTGGTTGGTCTTTATTATTACCTGAGTACGCTACATGCTTGTTTGCCATTCGATGCTTCTTACTAAGTTAGATAGATTTGGCTTTTCGCCGAAACTTGTGATGTGGATTGATATTAATGTCTATTCTTATGCTAATATTTGCTGACGATGTCAAACTATGTTTTACTCTGGATTCTTTCTAATAACAATTTTCTTTATCTAAATTGTGACAATTGTAAAAAATTCTCTTTCACTCGTAGTAAACCTATGTCATATTCCAACTCCTTAAATTGTTCTACTTAGCACGTGTTTATGAATTTAACGACTTTATTCTCATGACAACTAATAAATCTAAAGGTGTTCTTGGCTTTATTAATAAGTGGTCTAAAGAATTTAATGATCCTTATACAACCAAGCAGCTTTTTACGTCTTTGGAACGTATGCAACGATTAACCGTCATAACTTTACATTTTTCACAATTTAGATAAAGAAAATGATCATTACACCATTTGGAAAATTCATCGAGGTCTTCTTGAAAAAGACTTTGATAAAGAGAATCCAGAGTAAAACATAGTTTTACGCCATCAGCAATGAGAATGCTTAATATCCGATGGAAGGTCATTTTTGAAAATGTTGAAGAGTTAAGGACCTTAGTGGCTACCTTGTTGGACATCAGAATAGACTTTAATATTTTTAGAAGCACAGCCATTAAATATAACTTTTTAAATAGCTATCAATCCACATCACAAATTTAGGCGAAACTCCAAATCTATTAATTTAGTAAGAAGCAACGAATGGCAAACACTATCAAATGCTTTACTAAAATCAGTATAAATCATATGTGTCTGACAATAACAAGCAAATCCACCGGAACAAAGTGAAGGGAACTCCAGAAGATTTTTAAGTGTAAGTGTATGTTGAGAAATACTCAAATTTTGAATAATATAATGCTGAAGCTGATCAATAATTAATAAATAATAATTTTAATAGACAATAATTAAGCCAAAGCATTTTTTTATTAACATTTGGGCAATTGATCGGGTAAGGAGCCTCTGTTCTTGGGTCTTGGGTAAAAAGTACGTGAGACAAAACTATCACTATAGTTATTTTGAAAGAAGCTGGCAAAAAAGTTAAAAATATCAACATTATT
>JBAMBQ010001754.1:0-433776 GCA_037044495.1 Stegana nigrithorax | reverse complement strand
GGAGAGCACTCAACAGCTCAAAGCGGAAATCAGTCAAGTACTGGGCACTGAGGCAGGGGTCCGCTCCGTTATAGATGAAAAACTCATCGAAATAAGAGACCTGGATGAGTTAGCCACAAAAAACGAAATACTCGGCGCATTAGTGGATCAGGCGGGGGTAAATGCAGACCAAGTCTTCATAAAGACTCTAAGACCGTCATATGCGAGCACACAGGTAGCGGTATTAAGTGTCCCGGCCAGTACTGCGGAAAAAATAATGGCGACAGGCGCTGTCAAGATAGGCTGGTCCAGGTGTCGCGTGAGGGAGCTGGTTAAGCAAACTAGATGCTACAGGTGCCTCGAGTTCGGACATGTGGCTGGTCGATGCCGATGCACAGTGGATAGAAGTCAATGCTGCATCAAATGTGGTGAGACAGGCCACAAAGTCGAACAATGCAAGAACAGCCCAAAGTGCTTCATATGTGTTGCAAAAAAACTCAACGATGTCAACCATCAAGCTAGTAGCCGCTTTTGTCCGGCCAACAAAGATGGTAGCCATTCCAGGACATCATGAAAGTCATCCAGCTCAACCTAAACCACTGTGTGGCCGCGCAGGACCTGCTCCACCAGTCGGTGCGTGAGTTGTCAGCAGAACAGGCAATTCTCAGTGAACCACATACCTGCGGAAATGATGATGAGTGGGTTATTGATCTAAGTGGAAAGGCAGCTATTTGGATATGTGGCAGCCAATCAAGACATATGACGGCCAAAAGGGCGGCGCATGGCTTCGTAAGGGCACTATACCATAACTACTATAGTTGCTACCTTGCGCCAAGTCTAAGCCTCAGCGAGTATGAAGCCATAATCGACGAGTTAGTGGCAGACGCCAGGGGCAAATCCAGGCTTCTGATAGCAGGCGACTTTAATGCCTGGGCAGTCGAATGGGGCAGCGCGTCCACCAACGCCAGAGGTCGGGTAGTTCTGGAAGCATTTGCGTCGCTGGAGGTAACTCTACTGAATACGGGTAGTGAATACACTTTCAGGAGAGGGGATATTGGATCCATAGTTGATCTGACTTACGTGAGTAATTCTCTGCATACTGATTCGTTGTGGTCCATCAGTGAGCACTACACGGGAAGCGACCATCAGGCCATCATAGTGGAACTTGGCAATACAAGCCCTGGCAGCTCGAATGTCGTGAGACAGACAAGGTTCAACCCGCACTCGATGAATCCAGTGGTCTTCACCGGGTCATTGAGCGGCCTTAGGGGAAGTGGAGGTGCCTCCGATATGGCAGACTATGTTATGGGACGTCTGAAAGCAGCATGTCAAGCTAGTATGACACAGAGCAGAAATCACCCAAACCATCGCGACCCAGTCTACTGGTGGAACGAGGATATAGCAGATGCAAGAAGAATCTGCAATCGAGCGCGCAGGCGTTACCAACGGGGTAGAGAAAACGAAAACTTCGCTATGCTACGTGATGTTTACACCGAGGCGCGTAGAGTGCTCAAAAAGGCCATACGAGATAGCAAAAAGCGCTGTTTCCAACAGCTCTGCGAGTCGGTGGATAGTGACCCCTGGGGTAAGGCGTACCAAATAGTCACAAAAAAACTCGGAAGAGCACGGGTCCCAACAGACGGGCTACAACTTGATCGTATAGTGGCAGTTCTGTTCCCAAGCCAGGAGGAGTTGCACTACCATGCGTCGCCAGCTGACAGCGTGGGCATCAGACTGACAACGGAATCGGAGGTAACTAGGGTAGTCAATGGTTTCAAGGAGACTAAGTCACCAGGCCCGGATGCGATACCCAACAGTGCGCTGAAACTTGCTGTGCATGCATGTACAGACGTGTTTGTTAGGCTCTACAACAAATGCCTATCAGAAGGAACGTTCCCGCGTAGGTGGAAAACCCAAAAGCTGGTGCTGCTTCCCAAACCAGGTAAACCAATGGAGGACCCAGCATCCTATAGGCCTATCTGCCTCCTGGATACGGCGGGCAAGGTGCTGGAAAAACTGTTGGTAGACAGGATTGAGGAGGCGCTTAGCGATGCAGGTGGACTTTCCCAGAACCAATTCGGGTTCAGAAGGTCGAAGTCGACGATAGATGCCATTAACTTGATTGTCGGCACAGCGACCCGGGCAATCGAGGGCACTAGGTGGAAAGGAGGTACCAAAAAGTACTGCGTTGTAACGACACTGGACGTTAAAAATGCTTTTAACTCAGCAAGGTGGAATTGTATCTTGGATGCTCTGGCGTACTTCAATGTACCAGCATACCTCATGAAGCTGATAAGAAGCTATTTTGACGAAAGGTTCATCCTCTACGAGACAAGTATGGGAACGAAAACGTATAAAGTAACTGGTGGTGTGCCACAGGGCTCGGTACTAGGGCCCTTATTGTGGAACATAATGTATGACGGCATCCTCCGGCTACAACTGCCGACTGGGTGTAGTACTGTTGGCTTTGCTGATGACGTTGCCATAGTATGCGTGGCCAAAGAATTGAGCGCGGTTGAGGATCGCTGTAACGAGGCGATAAAATTGGTAAATAACTGGTTAGCTACTGCAGGCCTAGAACTAGCGGCGGAAAAAACCGAAGCAGTGCTAATCAGCAGCCGCAAGAAAGTAGAAATTGCCAAGATCAAAGTCGGGGCCACAGTGGTAATATCCAAGAGGGCAATACGGTATCTTGGCGTCCTGATTGACAGCCGGCTCTCCTTTCGTGAACATATAGACGCGACACAAAAAAAGGCTGCAGTAACGGTAAGAGCACTCTCGAGACTAATGCTGAATAGAAGATGTCCAAGACAAACCAGTAGGATATTACTACTCAGCGCGGCTAGATCGATTATGCTGTATGCAGCTCCAGTCTGGGCGCAAGCATTGCAGAAATCAAGCTACCGAAGAGGATTAGAGGCCGTATATAGGCTCGGTGCCCTCCGTGCAATCAGCGGGTTCCGAACCATCTCGGACGATGCGGCATTGGTCATAGCGGGTATGATACCGATTGACATACTAGCAGATGAAGCAGCGGTATTACAAGGCGGGCAAAACAGCGAAATCAACCAGACAGCAGCAAGGAGACGTTCACAAGCAAGAGCTGATAGCTTGGTGAGATGGCAAGGCAGATGGGACTCGTCGGGGAAGGGGAGATGGACACATCGCCTCATTCCCAACATAGCAGTCTGGCTTAGCAGGAAGCATGGATGCGTGAACTTCCACCTCACGCAATTGCTGAGTGGCCACGGTTGCTTCAGGAGCTACCTACACAGGTTTGGGCACGACTCTGGAATGGAATGCGCTTGGTGCCAAAATGGTGACGTGGAGGACGCTGAGCACATTATGTTCAGTTGTCCCAAATTCAGGCGAGAAAGGCAGGTCTTGGTCGAAGAGCTTGGCGCGCCGGTAGAAGTCAGCAACCTGGTGCTAAAGATGATCGAAAGGCCGGAACACTGGCAAGCCGTATGCGACTTCGCAGCGACCGTGTCAGCAGAGCTGAGAAGAGCTGAGCGAGCCAGAAGGGTAGCTCTACCATGAGGTGATGTCCCTTAGCCCCATAAGCCCTGCGAAGCAATGCTTAGCGGCGGTACCGCAGGGTATGTGGCGCTACGAGGACCCGTCTACTCTCTAAACTTCCTTTTCTCTTTTTTTTTTAACTTACTTAACTTTACATAACTTACTTTAACTTAACTACTGTCAATTTTTCGATTGTTATTTCTGTTTATTTTTGATTTCTCTTTAATTTTGTTCTCTCATACTGTTGAAATAAAAAAAAAAAAAAAAAAAAAAAAAACACACACACACACAAAGCCAGTCAAGCAAAACACCTTAAAGCCAGAATTTGCATACAACTTTTATAGTTACCGTCGGGTTCTAAGCTTCGCATTACATTTCTATTTAAGCAAATTCTATTTAAATAATAATTATGCAAATTTTTTTGTTAAGTGTGCTCTGCATGTCAAGTGTTGAAGGTCGACGGCGTTTTGTTCCTCGGGTTTAAGCTGCCGCTGCCTATACCGCTGCCGGTGCCGATGCCACTGTCACAGCTTCCACTGGCGCTGTTTCAGCTGCTGCCGTGGCGACTGCCTGTTAGCTCTTGTGTCAAGTGTTGTGTATACACTTAAAAATTATGTAATTAGCGCCATCACTCAGACGTCTGGAACATGTTTAATATATGCTATTATATGTACATAAAAATATAAGCATATAACATTTTACAAAGTATATTGTTTATACACATACATTGTATATATTTTCATTTTACCGGCCTGCTTTGGAAATTCACTTCAACAGTTCGTTTGTTTGTTTGTTTGCTTCTTTGAGTCTAGGCCTCGTGTGTCCTCTCTCTATTTTTCCCAAATATTTTAAATTCCCATTTAAATGTTGACTTTTAGTTAAATTAATTTTAGCACGTCCGCAGGCAGCTATTTCGGATTTCATTTTTTAAGCTTAGCAAAATGTAAAAGTTTTACACAAAGCTGCAGAGATTTGATTTTGAAATTATTGTTTTGCAATTTAGCACTAAGCCGGGTTAAATGAAATAGAGAAAGAAATTAATTAGGTCATTTGCATAAAATTCGAAATTTTACACACTGTGTGACCTTCAATGCTTGAGCATGTCAATAATTCCTAGACTTGTGTAGGCAGTTGCATAGTTTATGAGATTCGCATACAAAACATTCGACAAGCTTTGACGGAAGTATCTCATTTCTCCAGGCAGCTTCTATGTTAAACGGATGTTTACTGTTTTTGGCTGCCCTTAAGTAACTTGCATGTAATAACTATTGAATAAGAAATATATAAACTGAAATAATAAATAACGAATAATTAAAGATTAAAAGCAACCAAAGTGATAAATGCGCGGAATACGAAGCGCCAACTGGTTCAATGAGTGCGCTTCCTATGGCAACAAGGCAGACTACTTCCAGAGTTTTCTAACTGCCCATAGTCTATTGGCAGAAAGAAGAGAAACTGTTCGCTACTGAATTCAGAAAAAAAGAATCTCTTCAGGACTAAACTGCTTTGGATTACAGCTCCAAGCAATCTGCAAAATGCCATGAAATACTTAAATTTACGTAGTATAGAAAATATTCACAGAATTTCTGCCATGCGCATGCAAAACCCACATACCAACGTGCATGGCTTAGCTAAGGAACTGTCAAGTGCCTACACGCGGCAGGCATGAGCCAATTTACTTAAGCTAACTTACATAAAACATGTTTCCATGCCTAGCTAATATTTTGGACAACATAAACAATGGGCTCAAACATTTCCTCAGCCGCTGGCGCAATTATTCAAAGCACACACAACAATACACTCGCTTCCCTATATTTGTTATTTGTTACGTTTTTTTCTATTTTTTGGTTTAGCTGTTAGTTTCAACAAATTTATAACAAAACATATTTCAATGCAATCAGCAAACGTCACACAAAAACAGTAAAGCTCAAAGAAAATGAAAATGATTATTCGCACCTAAGTCCACGCGCTAAATTAAAATAAATTATATAAATCAAACTTAATGCGGCGAATCACCTACAAAAAATGAAAAGGACAAAAACGAAACCCTAATAGCTTACAATATGAGCTGCATGTCGTCACAGACCATGTACAGAAACAAAACCAACAAAAAGCAAAATAAAACACACCAACACACGTTCTGCGCCCAAACGTAGGCAATGATTTTTATTAATTGTGAACCATTTGCCAAACAAGCCGAGTTGTTGGCGCTAACTAAGCAAAATAAATACGCCAACAGAGATGATACAATAAATATATAAACGAGGCATATGAACTTGCATATTTGACGTGAGATTAAATGCGATAAGTTGCCCAAAATGGACATTGAAAAAGTGTTTGTTTTTTTCCCACTCTCTTCCTCCCTCTCTCTCTCTCTCTCTCTCTCTCTCTCTCTATCGCGCTCTGTGTGTGTTTTTCCGTGTTTCTCTATGTGTGGGTATTAGTTGGAGCAGAGCTGAAATAATGATGACTGCTTTTTTGCACGCAGCTGAGATTTATAAAGACAATATTGCGCGCGAACTTATTTAGGTCAGCGACTAATTAACAAAATTCCACACGCCCGCGCGTCAGCAACATCATCATCTACATCATCACCAACCCCATCATCACCAACCCCATCATCACCATCAACAACATCATCATGAAAAGACCATTCAGCGTTTTTTAAGCGCATGCAAATCCCTAAAAGTATGCAACTTAATGAATATATGCATATAGAGTATGAACAGAAGCATACTTAAAACTCGTTTTGCCATTTTTCCACTTACATGTGAGTAATATTTATGCGACTCTCCCTTTTCTCTTCCCCTTTCTTTTTTGCATAATTCGCAACATTTAATTGCGTTGTGTGTGTACAGTGCCGCCATTGAGTTTGCTACTGCAAGGCTTAAATCATGCGCTCGTCGCCGGCACACGCACCCATGTGACCTGTACAGCTGTTGGGGCACGTCCACCGCCGCACATCGTCTGGTCGAAGGGCGGTCAGCTCATCAAGGGAGCCACACAGTCGGTGAGTAGCAGCAAAGCACAAGAGTTTTTAGTTTATTAAAATCGCAAAACATTTTTAATACCTTAAAATATTATGCACGCAATCTAATCCACGCACACACACAACACACAACACACAACACACAACATACACCACATACCATACTCCATATGCCACACGGCACATGCAGACCTCCTCGGATGGCAACACAACCATATCGGAATTGATGCTTATACCGGTGCCCGAGGATAACGAACGTCAAGTTGTCTGCTCCATATCGCTAAATGCGGGCGTCACATCGCAACATTTGCAGGAGGGCCAAACAACAGTCATCACTGCCTTGAGCAATGGCAACACTGGCTTGTATCTGAAGGACTCGCGTATGCTGAATGTGACACGTATGTAGCCTCAATCTCCACTCAATCTCTCTCTCCCCACCCAATGTCTGGTGGCTACATTTTGCTTAACTAACTCGCCTAACAAATTCCACATTCCTCATGCCATTACAGATGCTCCCATTGTCAATTTGAATCTGGGTGCGCCCTTGGATCCCAACAATTTGATGAAGGGCTCCGATGTCTACCTTGAATGCGATGTACGCGCGAATCCGGCCATAACACGCGTCGAATGGTATCACAATGTGAGTATCATTTCTTTACTCTACTCTTTTTCTTTATATTTCTCCTTTTTTGTTTCTTGTTTGCACATTTCGAATAAGTGCTCTTCTGTTGTTCTTCTCATTGTCATTGTTTGCCATTGTCAATGCCATTGTTGTTGATGTTGGTGTTAGTGTAGTCGTTGTCACTTGGGTTCAACTTCAATCTTCACTTGAGACACAAAGGTTGCCTTTGGCTGTGTTTAATATGCACTCGGCGCACACCAAGCGCAAGTGACGTCCTCCTGTTAATGCACTCACAGCTTGGTACTCATCAGCAGACGGGCCAACATACCATGCTGAACCATTATTTTAGATAGATTTAACCCGACTATTTCATTTTTTATTTTGAATTTTATTTTTATTTATATTATGAAGAATTTAGCTTTAAAAACAAAAATAATTCAATGAATTCCACATTACCCCGCCCACAACGTTTAATAATATAAAAACAACAAGAAATATGCGTCAAGTCGGGAATAAATGTGAAATGAAAACTGTCAAAATAAATTAACGAGTTCGCTGATCTTTCATAATTAGTAATGTCAGCTTAAATAAAGGCAATAACGTGCTATATAAAATGAAGGCAAAGCAAACAACAAAAAACAAATACAAATACGATAAATTGATTAATTAAAACAATTATACAGCAATCGCAAACGTCAAACAAGTGAATTTTTCGTTTGCTTTTTTTTTATTCAATATTTATTTTGTTTTTTTTTTTTTATGCTTAAAGAATTTCGTAAGCAAAGGTACGCAATGCGCTTCATTTCCTTAAAACTCCACATTGGCATATATTCGGTCGAACTTTTTTTGTTTCTTGTTTTTTTTTTCACACTGCTTACAGTGTGCTCTGCATTGCTAACTCATTAAAAATTCAATTTTCATGCACCAACATTCATTTTGATTTTCCAGTTAAGTGAATGCGCGAGCTCTCTCTCATCTCACGTCCCTCCTCTCGTTTCCCCCAGTGGGTGGCAGCGACTTTTGCCAGTGTGGAAACATTACAGCATATTGGTTGCTGTCACTTCGTACTCTTTTTTGTTGCCACATGTTTCAGTTTTCGCGTCCTGCTTGAAACTATTTCAATGCGAACCTTCATTGTTGTATTTTTCTAATTTTTGTTTTTTCGTTTCTGCTTTTCGTTGGTTTTCTCTTTCACAGGATAAGCAACTGCACTCATCGCGCGGCATCATTATCTCGAATCAGACCTTGGTGCTGCAAGGCATCTCGAAGAGCTCGCATGGACAATATTTCTGCCGTGCCACGAACCTGCAGGGCAGCGTATCGAGCAACGAAGTTTATTTGGATGTCAAATGTAAGTTCTGCAAGGGGCAACCGAATTTTAGATGGGGTGCGCCACAATGAAAAAAAAATATTTTTGAAGCATTCGAATCCAAAATTGTAAGGAGAATCAAATTGATTTGAAGCTATGATAGGATAAAAAGTAACTATTAAAATTTATTAAATTGGTCATCATGGTATAAGTACAGTACAAAGTAAGGAAAGCCTATATTAGACTAAATCAAACATAAATCAGACATCAGACAGGACCATAAATAAAATGGGAAGTTATTCAATTGCAAATTTTGGAAATGGGAAAAATGGGAATGGGAATGGGAAAATGCTCGGACAAAATCTAGAAAATGTGTGCACTGCCAGTTTAAACTTAAAGACCAAACTACATTTGCAATGTTCATGTTCAAATAGGAACTTCCGCAGTTAAGCCAAATGGCAAATTAAAGTCGCGCTCTACTCAACTTTTCCACTTTTACTTCCGAACTCTTTGTCTCTCTCTCTCACTTATAGATCCACCTGTGTGCAAAGCCGACTCGACCGTCATACGCGCTGCACTTAAACAGACAATCAACATAAGCTGCGAAGTGGATGCGAATCCACTCGATAATCTAAATTACAAATGGCACTTCAACAACTCGCTCGAGAGCCTCATCGAACTACCGGCGGGCGCGTCGAGTGCAAGTGGCACCCCAATGACGTTGCCATTGCAAGTGCACGGCAGCAGCACCATCGGCGGCAGCAGCAGTGCATCCGCCACGGCCACATCCGGCGGATATTACCAACGTAGCAAGCGGAAGCACACGCACGCTGGCAACTCTGCTGGCAGTGTGGCTGCCGGCCAGCGACTGTTGCACGGCCGACACGGCCGTCTGGCAGCAACAAATATGGACGGCACCTGGTCCAATATACGTTTCGAGGACGAAGATGAATTCGATGAAGCCGCAACCGCGCGTGTCGACTACGAGGCCATGGAATATGAGGAGATACCCTACACCCAGATGGTCTACTCGAATATGGTGCACAAAAATCATGTGGAGGCCAATCGGCAGCCAGCACGCAAGCAGCAGACGCCCACAGCAACTGGCGGCGGCAGCGAACCTGCCACGCATCATATGTCGCATCAGCAGGCCGAGCGCAAACGCTTGGCATCGCTTCACAATAAACAACAACACCATCGCACGCTGATGACAACAACGTCGACAACAACATCAACGCCGCCACTGAATAATGTCTACAGTTACCACATCGAGTCATATGAAAGCTTCGGCGCCATATCCTGCATAGCCAGCAGCCCAATGGGCCAGAGCCAGCCGTGCTGGTATCACATACAGCCCGCGGGTGAGTCTCATGCATATCGTAAATAATTTAAGCAAACAAAACAACAGCAACAACGACAAATAAAATATATTTATCAATATGTATATGTATATTGTATGCAGTTACGCAGATATTCAATCAATTTTTCACGCGTTGTGTAAACAGTGAAACATGAGAAAATGCCAACGCATAACGACGTCACACGTCACACGTTCTCACAATAGCACTCAGCCACCATCTGGCCCCGGTGCCCTGCACCTGCTCAGCGAGCTGTACACGCGTCGAGCCTAGCAACTTGTCAGGCATGCAGCCACACATTCAGACACTCAATGCGCCACACTCATTCACTCAGACCAGTCAGCCAAGCCGCCAAGCCAGGCAACCGTTCACTCAGACCCATTCTGTACAACACAGCACAGCACAGCATAGTCCAGTCCAATCCAGTCCGGTGTAGCACAGTGAAGTGCAGTGCAGAAGAGGCGTGTCGCTGCTCCCTACATCTGATCGTTGGCTTGGCAGTTAATTATTGCCAACTAGTTTCGACTCGCACATGGTTGTTGCTGTTGTGGCTGTTATTGTTGCGCCAGTTGTTGCTCTGCTGCTTGCAAATGTTGCCGCCGTACTGTAGGCCGCCATCACATTGTGCTTATCTGGCGTTGGCAATTTATTTCAGCAACAACGCAGCGCACGATTCAATGTGGTGGCAATTTTACGTGACATTGTTGTTTGTTTATGCAAAGATGCGTGTGACATACTCACACCCCCACCTTCCAACATACGTTCACACAAACACACACTCCTCACACCGTAGCATGCCACAGCACACCCCTTGCCTGCTTATCACAAACCTCCATCGCCTCGTACAATTTTTGTGTGCTTTACTCATGCTTCGGACTGTGCATGTGTGTGTATGCATGTCCTTGGCGCTGTTTGTTGATATATTGAACTTTTTGACTTTCTGCTGGGCTCGCAAAGGCAATAAAGTCACTTTCATTAAATATGTCCAGCATTCTCTCATATATTTTCTTTGAGGCCATATTGTGTGCGCCAAGTTAAATTATTTCAATTTATTTGTGGCTTTAAATTATCGTGTTAAATATTAAGCATATCGTTGGCCATTTCTTCTACCAATGCACAAAATATAATTCCTAATGCCAACTAATTGCGTATATTTAGTAAAAATATTTTATATCGGCTAAATTGCCTACTAAATTCATGCAGTGGAATTTATTTCCATGTGAGTACAACAGACTGTGCTGGGGGCATGTTGCTAAGCCGATTATCTGTGAATTACGCGACGCATTGAAAGCGCTGGCTATTTGAAAATTATATAAAGGAAAGTTCGACATCATCACAAGCAAAATTACTTAGCAGATACTTTCAAGAAATTAAAGATTATTTTTTTATTTTTGGAAAAATCAAAAATAAAAACAGGCAACATTTTAATATTACAAGATATATAATCAAAATCAATATAGTATTGCTTAGGCTTGCTAACATATCATTTACATAACTACAGAGCATATATCTGAATCCGATCTTATATTTTCTTTTAACCTTAATGGCTGATTCTGACGCTCATTCGTCGAATTGACATTGTACAAAATAATATATTATACTTATGAACTCAGTTATTGCAAGAAATACGATTTGTAACTTTCCAGGAATTTTAACTTTCCGAGAAGATATTATATTTATGCCTATGATCGTTTACTGTTAATTTCACTGCAAAATCCCAACACAACCAATCTTCGCACACTAAACACTTGGCACGTTATACAATAAACAACTAAATTCTACTTTGAACGATATAAAAGCCCACCGCAATGCTTTTAAAATTGCAAACTTTACAACAAAAGCGCTTAGTAATACAATTTCACTGACTTTGGCTTCTAAAGAAGTGGCGCTCCGATGCTTCATAATAAATAAATAAATACACAATGCCAACACGTCAACAAATTGCTTCAAGTGCATATGTTGCACTTAATGCTTGCCGCTAAAACGAAACTAAAAAAAAAAAAAACAGAAAAAACCAGAAAAAAGAAAATGCAACAAATACATGCAGCGTGCAAAACGAAAAGCACTCAAAGTTGTTTGCTTGCCAACAGCCAACAGCCACTGAGAGAATTTAAGGTCAAAAGCGTACTTCACGCCCGCAAAGTTGCAGATGGCTTTCACGGCAACGTGACTACGTGGCTACATGGCTGCGTATTTGCCAGCATTTGCTAACCAACCAACACAAAGTGTGCGACATGGTAAAAGTGTGAAACCGAGCGGCATGCAAGCAACCGACTTACAAGTAACTCGCACACCCAAACACACACTCAAGCACACTCACACACACACACACACACAGCGCCAGCGATGGCACACCATGCAACATTGGCAGGCAGGCGCCAGTTGCTTGCACTTGGGACATGTAATTGGACTTGTCATATCGAATGTTCAATATTTGCTTAAATACCCACTCGTTATGCAATGGCATGCGGCACTTTGTGTGTGGGTGCGAGTGTGTGGGTGTCTATGCCATAGATTTACATATGTGCACCATGCATATAGAAAACGATTTATTTTCATGTTCTCCAATTGCAGATTTACCCGAACCAGTGAAAAACTGCACGGCTTACAACGCAACAGCAAATTCATTGCAAATTCAATGCATGCCAGGCTACGATGGCGGCATACCGCAGCATTTTCACGTGCAAATCTACGATGAGCTAAATCGGCAAATTCTGTACAATGCCTCCTACAAATATGCAGAGTTCACTGTCAAACGTTTGCCAAGCGATTCGGTGTTTGTGATACGCGTGACAGCAGTCAATGGGCAGGGCCCCAGCAAGGTTGCCTATCGCCTGCGGGGCAGGACACTCTCTGCGCCGCTATTGCGTACAGGTAAGCGCCACAGCATAATTTTGAAAAAACTACACACGGAATTTACTTCGATTTGAAAATACCGAAAAAAGGAAACAAAATTAAATTATAATTATATGACTTATCTCAAATGAGTCTAATATGACTTCAAGGTAGCTGAGCCAATTAAATTCTGCAACTTTGATGGCAAATACACTAAAGTTTCATAGTACGACCTCCTTTGTAAAACCCGCTGCGCAGCCCTGGCTGTGTGTAAAAATATGCAATTCAATGTTTGGCACTATTTTTCATATTTTTCAAATGTCATTTGACAGTGCGTGCGCCCATTCCCCCCGTTCATACGCCTCCTTCAGCAAACCAATTTAATCAATTTCGCATTTCGTTTCTATTTTCTTTTTTTCTATTTTTATTGCTTTTTCCTTACATGCATTTTTGGCATTTCTATTGCCCATAGCCTCATCCACCGCTGTTCTGGTGCAATTGACGCCATTGCTTGGCGCACTGGTCGGTGTCATAGCGACGCTTGTTCTGGTGGCCATTTGCATTGTGATCTTTGTGAAATTCCGCACGAAACGCACTCGACGTCATGCAAATGGCGAAGCCACAACCACCGAAGCGGACAAGGGCAGCGCCGAGCCATTGTCGCGCAATATGGGCAGCCATTCGAGTCTAGAGGATAAAAATCCGGATGTCGTGCCACAGGAAACAAATAGCGAGGACGAATTCCATTTAGAAGAGAAAGCATTCGATCGCCTGAATATGGAATCTCAGCGGATTTTGTACACGCCACCAACGCGCCTCAATACAGCCTCACCGCCGCCGCCGCCCTCCCTATCACCAACATTTGGCAAGCAGGTGAGTTTTTATAATGGTTTATCATTTTCCATTTTCTTTTTTTTTTTTTGATATTTCTGAGCTGTGCTGCGGTCGTTGCATTGTTTTATTGTGCATTTTATTTTAATTGTGGCTGCTGCATTATTAATACAATTGCCTACGCATAATGCCAACGATTTATCTTATGCGATTACATAATTAATACATTTGCGGTATTTGTTTAATGCAAGTGTCTAAATTTGACACAATTGCAATTTAATTCGCTTTTATTGCGAATAATAATAATAAATGCGCGCACGAAATTCCCATAGGCGAAGTATGTAAAAAACCTCATTCTGAATTCGTGTATTTGATTGAGAGATTTGAGGCCTAATTAAATAAAATTTATTTATAAAAAGGAATAAAATTCTATAGATTAATAAAGTATAAGTTTTTGAAACAACTGCAACTAAGGTCAACAATTTATTATTATCGACTGAAATTATCGACAAGTGTTATCAACAAAACAGAATGAAGTTTTCAGTGAAATAAGATGTGCGATGATATGGTCAACATAAGTTGTCCTTAGTAATCAAAAAACCAATTCAACTGATTTAACTATATTTAATTATGTATTAGTATAAAATAAGACCTACCACAAATAGTCAGGACTTGAACTTGTCTCAACGAGCGAGCAGACAAAATATAAGTTAAGCGCTCCACACTCAACTCATTCAGGCTTTAACACACTTAACACGCCCTTTGCTGATTTTTATGGTTGGAGACAGGCATAAATTTGATACCTGATGGCCACAATTATTTGCCACTTAGGCTAATACGCGTGACGTCGCAATATTATTTTTTGTTGTTGAAATTTTGGCTCACTGACCTTTGTCTAAATTATATTTATTAGCAATTGATACAAATGTGTGCCTCCTCTGTTTAAGTCAACGCAAATATTGTATTATAAAAATGAAACTCAAATGCGAGACTACTATCAGCCGTGTTTATTCTAGCAAAATCGTTTGCTTTTTTTTTTTTTTTTTTTTTTGCCTTTTTTTTATATATTTGCGTTTTTAACGACTTTCTGCCAACATATTGCGGCATATTTATTTCTGTTTTCGACAAACGCCCGACAATTTTGCAAACGAATTCGTTTAGTACGTGCTCGACATGCAAAAAGCCACACCCACACCAACACAGGCGAGACAGATCCTCTTGCTCGTGTGCCAAGAGTAGAAAATGTGGCTGTGTGGCTCTGATGTGCATTAGTGTGCAAAATATGGCGTGTCAATTTATTTGTAAAAATAAAAGTGAAAAAATAAAGAAAAATTGACAAAGTCACAGCAACGAAATTTCTTCAGCGGCAATAAACGAATTTCTTTGAAAAATGTCTCTGACTGTTTAGATTTACTCAATCGAACTTTATTGAAATTTATGAGCACTGCGACAGGCATCAATTAGCAGCACGTACCGCAGCGAAATGTTATGAGTAGCATAAATGAAAAAGAAAAACAGAAGAACATAAAATAAATACACAAAATAAAACAAATAACAGGGCATTTGCATAAACCATATCAAAATGTTACGCATGCCACCCGCTCAATAACTTCTTTTCTTTGTCTGTTTGCTTTGTCTTAGTACGGTGAACTCTCGCTGACAACCAATCCCGCCTTCAGCCTCTACAACACGCCACAACGCGCGCCCGCTGCGCAACGACCGGTCTACACGGCGCCACCGACACTCCTCTCCACGCGCACGCCAGCGAACATCTACACACGCATACCGGGCCGCGCCTACCTGCCCGCCTACGAGACACGCACATCACCCACCTCGCCCTACGGCTCGACGACGACCTGCACCATTCCGCTGCTGGGCGGGCAATCGAACGGTTCGCTCCAAACAAATGGCAGCAATAGCACAAATGGCGGCGCTGGCACTGGCATCGGTGTCGGTGGCTCTGTTGGCATCGTTGGTGTTGGTGTTGGTGCAGGCGCCTGCAATACCCTACCACATCCAGGCAGTGCACACACAAATGGCATCTCAGCCGCGCTAACCTCGTCGGTAACATCGGGCAACATCACCATCGGCGCTGCACAGTCGCTGCTGACTTCGCCACGCGCTCAAACCGCTGCCTACAGCACAGTTGTGGGCGGCACCACGATCACCACAGCGCAGTCGCCGCTGCTGGCCTCGACCGCACTGCTTGGAGGCGGGAACTTCGAGACGGTGGCCTCCTGAGAGTTACCCAAAGAGGACATTAAATGTCAGATCGTTTGCATTGGCGGCAGCAGCACCTGCACAACTGCCGGCGCCGAGCGCACCACAATCGTTTAGTCCGTCTACCCGATCAGCGTGAAACGCGAAGTGACGTTGCCGATGCCGATGGCAGGCATTATGCTGACATTCGCACAGACGGTGTTGCGCCTTTGTATTATAGTCTAGTGTTACATCTAAATCTAAGTTTATCGTAAAATTCTAACTCAGCTCTTAAGCTACATAGTTTCATGCATAGTGTAAGTCCGTGTGTATTTCTGTTAGCGACTTTTTTCAGGCATATCTACACTAACTAAAGCTAACACACACTTGCGTTGGGAGTGAACTATTATGTAGTTCAATCATATTAACCTTCCAACTAAGGTCATGATCATTCGAATTCAAATAGGCAGAAGGTCTTCTATTCCACCATAGGATCTTTAATATATATAAATATTATAGCGATTTCAATCTTCCCTTAACATAAAGGACTTTTCCAGTCCAGGGATACTAACTCCCAGTTAGTGTAAATACGTCTGAAACGAAAATCTTTTTTCATAAAATAATGAACATTCTGCTAATAAGAAAATAAGAACAAATTTACAAGACTTCCATCTAATAAACCCATTTAAATTGAATGTATAAATGTGTATTAAAAAAACAAAAAACAATATTTAAAAAAAAAAAAACATAATTGACTACAGCAACTGTAAACCACAAAGAACAAAGCATTTATAGTTTATTTAACAAAAGATTATTAATTGAGAATTAAAAACAAAAAGTAAAACCCAAAACAACTTCGAATACTTAAATGAAAATAATGAGCTATGCTTGTGAAACCTTTAAAAAAATAAACTTAAAAAAACAAACAACCAACTAATTAATATAGTTAATAAAAATTCTTAGTTTTAGTGCAAACTGTAAATAGAAACATAAATATTGAATCACGTTAATATAAATAATAATAACTGTAAAAGTCGACAACTAAAGCAAAACTGCGCAAATAGTTTAAAACAAAAACAAAACCAACTTAGTTAGTCACATTGAATATACGAAAAGACTATCTGCTCCCCATTCGAATAATAAAAATCGGTAAACAGAATAAGCAAATGAGGTAAATTTAAACTCTAATGCAAATAAAACTAAATTAATAAATTTAATATATATAATATATATATATAAATATACATAAATAAAAATACATTTAAACAAACTTTCGCATTAATAAATGTGTCTAACCCCCGAATTGTGAAAAAAAAACACAAACAATAAATGAATAAAAAAGTAATTGAATAAAAATTTAATATTAGCGAAAAATAATTATTTTGTTAAATGTGTGCAAATTTTAACGATCTGTTGTCAAATTTCATTAAATATATAAATATATGTATACATAAAACAGAAAGAAAAATTAATACCTTTCGCCCGCCCAAAATTAAAAATTGCCAGCGAGTTTTATTTTCAACGTAGCAAAATCAACTTGGTAAGCAAAATATTAAAAAGACAAAAACAAAATCAAGTTCAACTGAAGTGCTTTTCTTATGACAAAATCAAATTTTATTGTGACTCAACAAGAATGTGTATAAATCAATTCGATTTTTAAATAAATGTTAAGTTCTCTTTAGCAATTTTACCTTTATTTTGAGTTAACAAAAATTATCTTTTATTTTTCACTGGTCAAACTAATTTGCTAAAGCAATTTGAAAGCAAAATTTGCCAACAGTATGCAAACATTTTGGTTCTTGCATAAATTACTTAAATACGTATTTCATTTACTCTGTTGTAAAATAAAGAAACTTTTATATTTTACGTACAAAAAACAAAAAATTAATAAAATAATTATAATAAAATAAAAACTGAAAAATGGTAAATATAAAAAAATGTACCAAAAAGTCAAATTCTTTCTATTTGTAGTATTAATAAATATCAACATCAGCTAAATTAATCACTTAAACCATTTATTCAACATAGAGGGTCTGAGAATCAATTTAAGCCATTCAAAATTCTTGATATCAACTACGTAGAAAACTTGATTAACTTTGAATTCCCTCATCATATTTCCAATGCTGAATAAAGAATCGACTCTGAATCGAATAGATAATCCGATGGCTTTCTGTTAGTGCGTCTGAGCATGAGTACGTGAGCATGTGTGTGGGATGCCTAAAAAGTCTATTGTTCTCTAAATACATTACAAGTTAAATGGCAAATTGAAAATTTTAACATTTTAGCATTTACCTCACGTCCTTTTTGTCAGCATACTTTGAGGGAAAGTTCGACAAAAGCTGACACACCCCATTAACTGTTAAAATTTTAATGTTTATAAATGGGTTTTTAAAATAATTTTGAACGCGGTCTCATTGTCGTTTGTTGCTGTTTTGTTTCATTTATTTAATTGCATTTCGTAATCTTTGCAGAAACCAAAAAATATACGTGCTGAAATTCGCAATGGCATCACAGGGTCACATGCGCACAAAAACACTTTACCTACAACAATTAAAGCAAACAAATTTTTGTAATTTGGCTCAACAAAATGAGTAAAGCAAAATGCGTGCTTTTAAAATGAAAATGAAAATACCAAGAAAAAAATAATAATAATACAGAGCAAATAAAGAAAATAATAAATAAATACTTTCTGTCGCAATTTTCGGCTATTTTTCATGTTAATGACTTCCCGTTGTGGTGTCTGTGAGCTGTGTGTTGTGTACACGAAACGAAAGAACGATGAACGCTGAACGACGCGCCAAATACATTGCACACATGGTAAACACTTGAACAGATCGTCGATACACCTGCCAAGGCCCACACGGCAGCAGTCAACATGCTGACAAACGCACAACGCACAGACAACGCCGGAAACGTTTTCATTTGCAAGAGACGCCTGCCTACATGCCGTGATACCGTTGCGGGTTCGTAATAAGCGCCCCGAAAAGTTTGCTTCAATTTGTGTTTACACGCTTCTCATGCAAATAATTCAATGCGTTCACTTGCAAACGTCAAATATATCGTAGACTATTTCCCCCATGATTGGGCAAATATCGCAAAGAGGATACACAAACAGAAAGACAGACCGTACAGCACAGCACAGCACAGAGAGAGATACAGGCGAACAGACGGGCAGACAGTCAACCAAACAAATACTCGTAAACATCGAACATGGAAACCGTTTAACAAGCAAAGCGATGAGCATTACACACGCTCAGACATTGTATGCACAATACTCGAAATTCTTATGTTTCCCTGTTTTTTTTTCCTTTTCAGTTTTTCCGTATATATTTTTCTATTTGTTTCCTTTTTTCTTTATTTTTTTTTTCTTTTTTGCCGGTTTTGTTTCTTGTATTTTATCGTCTTTTATTTATTTATTTTGGATGGTCTTGACAATGCAAGCAATGAAGTTGAAACTTGTTTTCAGTTAAGTTCTTTTGTTGTCGAGATACGTATAAGTATATTACCTGTTAAGCTCTTATGGACGCTGCAATTGCGTGTTTTTATTTTATATTTTATATTTGGTTTTCGTTGTTTTCTCAGTACAATGAACTATAACGGCAAAGAGACTGCCAGGCTTAATGTACCTCGCCACAGTTCACTGCCTCATAGGCTTAGCAAGCTACAAGTGCGCTTCACAAAAGCTTGTCGCAGGTAACTATGCAGCATTAAGTGGGCAACGTGGAAGCACTTTTTCTCAACAATAGGCCTGCTTTACACAAAGAGTATGAATACAAAAAACAGTATGTAAAATCATATATGAAACAATTCAAAACAAGGCACAAGTAGCTTACAGATACAGTAAGGGATCTGTAGGTGTTTTCACTGATCCTTTAGACTCATGCTATGAAATGTGAAACTTTCTGTAAACCTAGAGCATCATCGAGATGAAACAAAAGCTTCAGCCTTATTGCAATACCAACCACAGCTCATTAAATAGAAATTAAAAAAATTTTATAACTGCCACCACCGAAAGTTTTTTCTTTAGTAAGATTTATAGTCCACTACCTACTACACAACTTTCTCTATATTAATTTTAATCTTATCTAAATAATGTGCCAAGATTTGAAACCGATGTGCTACCGTTTCCCTTAATTTTATAAAAAGTTTTATTACTTAAATTTTGATTAGAAGTTTACGAATCAGCATATGAACATGTGCAGTTAATGCCATCCAGTGTCTGTTGATGTATTCAGTATTCTCTTATTCTTTGCATTGGCCTCCTCCGAAAACGCCATTGAAGCCGATCTTGGTGAGAAGACGGTCAGCTGAGGAAGACATGGCAAACATATCCGCGGTTTCTTTATTTCAACTGGGGAAGGGCATGTTTTCGATTGTTGCCTTACAACAAGCGGCGGACAAGTCGGCTTTGCCTCAAGGCACTTACAATAGGTCAAGCCCATCATTAAATATTCCTCGAATTCCTCGGATGGCACCAAAATGGATTTCAGTGCATCAATTGTATCCAGATCCGACGGGTCGAGCAACCTAACATAGTAGTCTAACTTAAGCACACCACAATGAAAATATTGAAAAACATCGTTGACCAGGTCATGAAAGAATGCAATGGGCTTATGATGCGCATCTCCCAATACGAATGGTGTTTCCAGACCACCCTCCAGAACGTGATTATAGGTGCTTTTGAAATTTAGAAAGCTGCGACGCAAACTATCAACTGCGCATGTCAACTTTCTAACAGAAATAAGCAACTCGTGATAGAGATTATTGTAATCAATAATTAATTTATCTTCTGGTACGATCTTATGTGTATCGATTGGTCGGCACTTATCTATGCATGTCGCTATTATATAACGCTCACTCAGGGTACCCATTTTATTAGCGATTTCACACTGTGCCATCGTTTCTTTGAAGTAAAGATCATAATATGCGCGAAACTGTTTCTCAACTGTTAACAAGTCTTCCAGCGCTTCATTTTCCAATGCCAATAAGAGGAGCATTTGTGATTTCTTCGCATCCTTCTTACCTTTGGTCAATTGCACCGCCGAGAGATATGTTCCTTCGCTAGCATCATAGGATAGCGCATCGTCTTCTGGTTTTTTTAAATTGTCCATTTTTTTGTTTTTTTTTTTTTTTCTTATCTTAAAAAATCAATTTTTTTTTTCTTTTCTTCTTTTTATACAACAAAAATACAATTAAGACAAACCAGAATTATTAAATTAACAAACCCAACGCCAACTAAAAGAAAAACTCATAACCAAAAACATTTCATTTCTATGCTTTAATCATTTTTTCGATCTGAAACAAAGGCCATTATTTTAAGGGTCATCTTGCCGCCTCTTGATCTTCGTTATTCGTTAAGTCTGGAATGAAGGAGCCTACGGGTACCTGGTGTTACAACAGATTCGCCTTTATGGTGTAATTTCTGATCCTTTAGTATTTCCATATATATATTATACTCATGCAAATTCCTCACGTTTACGATAGTGTCGAGTATGACGGCAATGATGATGATTATGATGTTGAAGACGCTAACAACGATGGTTGTAATGCTCATTTATACGAACTTCATTTAACTGTCAAATGTCATGTCGTTCATTTTTAACCCACTTTGTACAAATGGGCGCCATTAATTTCAATTCAAACACAATGACATGAAATTAGTTGCCAACAAAAGGCGAACGCAAACTTGGAATGCGTGCATGGTGCGCGGGTATCTCATATCTCAGTTCCTTGCGGTCTTCTGTTCGCTCATTTCATCTTTTACGCCATTCCTATGCTATAAGTATTCGTTATGTGTGTGTGTGAGTGTGTGTGTGTTTATTTCGTACGTTTACTTCCTTAATTAATTTGCAGTGAGGCAAGTGTTTCGCTTTCGGTCGTTATGCGCCGCCAGGACAAATTTGTTTAGAACACGAATCTCAAAATTCATTTGTTCAATTTTTACACAACTTTATTCTGCCGACCGCAAAATGTAACATTTTTGTTTTCTGTTATTTATTATTTCTCTGTGTATATATCTTTCCCTTTCGCATTAATTTTTCTTTTGGCTATTTTTTGTTTTTGTTTTTGTTTTTGTTGCTTTTCGTTTGCTTTTTGTTTTTACTTCTGGACATGAGTTTGTTATGTTTATACAGAATGTGTTTGTCTTTTTGCACATTATTTACTTTATTGTAAATGTGGTTTTTGTTTTTTGATATGTTGTTTTTGTAGATTTCCATTATTTTTTATGCATATTATTTGTTCGTTTGTGATGCATATAATTTAATATTCCATTTGAATAGTTGTCGGCCTTTGGCAGCAAAAAAACAACAATGTCACATAATCGCACTTATACAGGATCAGATGTCACATTTTTATGCCTACCTCTGCTACTCAAGACTATTTCATTACGCAAATGGCACAAGCCATATGCATTTAACATAACTTTATCATCCTTCCATCTTTTAATTGGTTACCAAACTTGAACTCTTATGGTTTTTATATTCCTTAAAACTATATTTGGATTATAGTCAAATAACCATTTGCAAGAGTTCAGAGAGAGTTTGTAGATTAGAATGAATTTTTCCGAAACTTATTTAAAATTAAGGAAGAAAGAGAGGACCGATATTTCATATACATCTTTATTCAAATATGCTTCTTTATTATCTGTCCCATCTGTCCCTCACTTTAAATGCTAAACTGCAAATCACTGTAGCTAAAATGTTCGCTCGAAGCATTTAAAAAATCGATTCGTTCACTTATTTATGGAATAATTTTCCAATAAAAAAGCAAAAACAACTGAAAGCTTAAAACACTTTTAAGCGTTGTTCCCTAATTTCCCAAGCTTTCCATGTGAGGGCCACTTCTTATACAAACCTGTTTTTCCTTTTGTCTTTTGCAATTGTGTAATGCACTTTGTTGACTTTTCTACTTTGGGAATATAAATTCATTACAACTTTGTAAATAAATTTGCAATGATTTCTTGCTTTACTTTTCTCCATTTTCTATGATTTTCACAATTTTTTTTCTTTCGTTTTTTTTTTTTTTATTATTTTTTTGAGGACATTAGCGGCAAAAATAAAATGAGGTCAAGCAAACAAAAATCATTTATAAGTTTTTGTTTCTTTATTTTTTATTTGAATTGTTGTTGGTATTATTGTTGTTGTGCTTTTAAGCAGCTGCAGCATCAACAAGCACAGCAACAGTTCACAACGACATTAGTGTAAAAAGAAGCAACAAAACATTTAAATAAATGCGAAATAAGAAGGACGACACAACAATTGCAAAAATGAAAGAACTTTCACAATGCCTGCGACAGCATGCCGCAGGAAAAAGTTACAAAAGTTAAATCAAATGCACCGTGCTTCGTTTGTTAAATGCAAATTTTATTTATTACAAAGCAGAAAACGTGAACGATTCGGCTGGCCCGAAGCCCTTATGCCGTACGCAAGCCTTCTGCAAGAGGAAAGGTTAAAACGCGGTACTGGAGGCTGGTCAGGAATATTGTGGAAAAATCCCAAAGGCAAAAAAATGTTATATATAAATCTGGATCGGCCCTTTGTTCGCAAAAGCTGCATTTCTCGTTCTTTTAAGGGTATTCAGTGCCTGAAAGTCTCTAAACTTACACTGGCAGGCAAATGTATATATATCCTGTTAATGTTTTTCGTTGTTTTAATTTTTTTTTTTTTTTCACTTTTTGTTTTAACAGGCAGACAAAGCAACACTGCAAACTTGCACTGGACTTGGCATAATTATATAATTATTATTTTTACTCGAAATATAATCCAAAGTGCTCATTTACAAATCAAAAAGGAATATTGTGCAGTTATAAAAGATGTTCACAAAGAATTACTAAACGACTAATAGTGTTTTTTAATGCTAATGGCCACACTCAGCTACAAGAACTGTACGGAACAGCAGAGCATAAGCTGAGAAATAGGTGCAAAATTTAATAGTCAAGAATCCGTAAAACAAAAGCAAGGGCCATAAAGATTTCTCTAATTAATATTATGTGTAGTTTAATATCATTACTTCCACTAAAACTTTTAAACCAAATGAATCAAAGAAGAAAACTTGGAATGTATGGAATTGGTGGTGTCCTCACGGTTCGATAATCGTCGACTTGATTAATGGCTTAAAATCGATTTTAATTTTATCGTGCTCATCTTTGCCACTTTCATTCGATGACGATGAGTAAGGTTGAGTGAAGGATGTCGTGCGGTGATATCGACGCTGCGTAGAGCGTTGTCTATAACGTCTACGTGATACGTCCTCACACTCAGACTCTTCAGTGCTTCGCTCCCATTCATCTTGTATTAAATCAGAAGAAGTTGAACAACCTGAGCGCGGTCGCATATTGCAATCGAAAAGCGGACAGTAGAAAAATGGCGGCGGCATAAGTTTTTGTGGCCAACCTGCTTGATTCTTCACCATATCCTTTGTCTTTAAATCGGCTATCAGCTGCTTTATTTTAATACTTTAGAAAAATCATGATTAGCCTAGACAAACAAAACACAAATCGACCTACTTGAGGGCTTGTATTTCATCCTGTTGCTTCATGCAAGCCACTTCCTTTTCGACGAGTTCTCTGACAAAACTGTGTGTTATTTAAAAAAAATAACAGCTAAGATAACGTCACCATACCTTTGCATTTGTGCTTCCTTATCCTTGAATAAATCCCGAACCACATTCATACCGATTTGCAATTCAATATTCTCTTTACGCAATGTTTCGACTTCTAACTTTGCCTGCTGCAATTCTTCAGCCATCGTAGCCAAGTTCTGCTCAATTTGTGACTTAGCCGTTAATTCCTCTTTCAGGCGCGCCTCTAGGTCAGCATTTGCCTTCTCTTCTGCTATGAGTGAGCATTTGATATTCGCAGCATTTAAGAAAACCAATGCATCGACACCCGAGTCGATCTTCAATGTCCTGATAGTGTCTTCCAATATCTAAAAAGTTCACACAGCTAAACACCTGCGGCAAGAGGTGCTTTAAAAAAGAACTACCCACTTTTATTTTTGCCAAACTAATCTGCAATTGATTATGTGTCATATCACAATTGGCTTTCGCAGCTGACAACTCCTGCCTAAGTTCCGCCAAATTACAACTTTCTTGTGGAAACATCGTCGCAAATTCAACATTTTGCGCTTTTGTGCTTTTTTGTGCTTCCAATGTCAGTAGCTCGGCCGACAGTTTATTAAAATGCATCAAAAATGTTTTCTTTAAGTCGGTCTGATCTCTTTGTTTCTCAATCAAATTTATCTGTATGATTTGCAGTATTCCTAGCAAAAAATGTTTCATTTTGATTCTTGTATGTCAGATTAGTGGTCAACTTACTTTCTTGAGTCTTCAGCTGTTTCTGCAAATCTTTAAGATCCCTTGTCAGCAACTCACTAGATTTCTGTTTGGCCAACAAGCTTACAACAGTTTCATGCAACTCTATGCCAATATCTGAAGATTTAACTAAGTCCTAAAAGGAAACATGGATTACATATCATCAGGAAAAGAAAACACCAAAAGTTCCTTGGCAAAAAGTCAACATTAATGATAAACAGAAATGAAGGAAGATCAATTGGTCACTATCATCTCGGATTTCACATAATATAGCAAATATGGTATGGAAATAAGGACAAGAACTTTTGTGTACAATTGACACCAAAAATATTTCTAAAACGACAACTTCAGTAAGCTGAAGGCGTAATTGCTTAACACATATCCTAGAATCTGTTAGCGTACCAACCTTCTCCAATCCTGCAATTGTTTCCTGTAGCCGCTGCTTCTCCAACTGTTCAACACGCAAA
Source organism: Stegana nigrithorax (assembly GCA_037044495.1). Classification (NCBI taxonomy): domain Eukaryota; kingdom Metazoa; phylum Arthropoda; class Insecta; order Diptera; family Drosophilidae; genus Stegana; species Stegana nigrithorax. The sequence continues at coordinate 408,356 of JBAMBQ010001754.1, read as the reverse complement.
CTATTGCGCAATTCCGCTATCAAATCAATTGAAACGTCAGACCTTTGGTTGGATGCCTCCGCTACAGTATGCAACAACATGTCAGTATCCTGTTGGTACGTCATGATGCCACATTCCATGCCATGTACTCTTGTCAAAAGTTCACTCACACGTCTACGTCCATAGTATGTGAAGTAGACAAATGCAAGCAGCAAGGTGCTCCAAATGATTGTGAACAGACACAAAAGAAGTTTCGCATTTTGCAACACTGCCGCAATCAAGTCAACTACGAAGGAGCGCGCAATGCCATGGTGGCTGTTATGCCTTAGACAATATTCGGCAACTGCCATTGTAGTGAGACGTAAGAATCATTGGGTATTTCACTTCCTGGTCACTTACATATCGAATTGGGCGGCGGCTGCAGTGGCGCAATTGATTCTGCATAGGCAATCCTGGGCAGAAGCAGCCAACTACACGTGTATAATAGGCAAAGGTAATTTGTGACGCTCATTTACATGTGTATAATGTGCGCAAGACTAGGAAATTTTGTCAATATTATTTACTTTACAGTTTGAATCGTTGACAAACGAGGCGAGTGTTGTTAACATCACATAATTCGCTTCAATCATCTCCAGCTAACGTGCAAATAACTGACTGCTAACTTTACAGGCAAATTGTCGATTTCGGTCATAATTAAGGCAGTAATTTTACAAGCCGGAAGTCATTACTGTCTCACGTACGACAAACATGGCGAAGCAACAGCATCCGCTGCACAAATATCCTTAAATATTCCTATAAGACTCACACACCCTCCCACCCGCACACATACACGTAGACACAGTTATGCGACAAACTTGTACTCATCATTAACTTGATTATGTGTGTTTGGCTGCGACCAAAGGTAATTACCAGCAACGTTTCCATTGTCGACAAAACGGTTTCGAGTTCTCGTTCCGGCAACGACGACGCCTGAGACCTTGCCCACCACACACAGTCGCCCACGCGTACACCCATGCACACTCGTACAGAGACTCTTGGTCGTTTGCTGTATTGTAATTAATTCGTAAAGCGAGTCGTGTAATGACGTTGCTGTGGTCCGTTTATGGCTTAATAACAAGATGTTTATAGGAATCGTAACCGAAATGACTGTTTTCGCACAAAGCAGTCAAATATTGCGACATGTGCTGCTGTGCCATTATGCAATACACAAACACATCTCCCCCACCATTGGCCACAACCTAACACTAACGATACCCCCATTTTTTATGTTTTTTTTTTCTGTTTATTTAAGGCTTAGTCTGCTTTTTGCTGTTATATGGAAAATTTTATTTAATCAAATGAGATTTCTTTTGTTATTCTTTCAGCTACTTAATCGCTTTGGCTGTAATATCTAAAATATAAACAAAATCCTAATGTAGCTCATTTACGTAACTTTAAACGGATTTCATGCTGCCTCCCTTGGCCCGTTTTTAAAACTTTGTAATCAGCTTAGTTTTGCTTTTTCTGTTATTGTAATTAAAATAGTTTTTCGCACAAAAACTAAAATTTCCATAGTGCGGACGAATGCATAATAGGTGCTGCCATAACTAATCCAAATGCGCCCCGAATTCGCATTGCCAAGCCATATTCACTTAAAAAATCAAAAATAGGAAATATTCACTCATACATACATATGCACATACATCTGCGCATATGTTTTACTTTTTAATCCCACGTATTCGTTATATACATCGTGGTCGACGCTAATCTGGCTCAAAGCATGGCAACATCAACAGAAAAATGCATGTTTCTTGCTTCATCAGTCGATGCACAATAGAAGGCAGGAATTTTAAAAACTGGAATAAGTCAGGCTTTTTTAGAAAGCCATTCCTGTAACGAACTCCAGCAGACACAAAGAGATAAACTCGGAACTCAGAAAAAGAGCAGATAGTAAAGTTATGGCTACTATCACATATCAAAACAGCATTGATTGCTTGTTACTTAACAAGTAAAGGAATAATAAATAAATTGAACTTAAACTTAACTGAGCAAACTATCGAGCACAGCACCGAATGCTGGAAGCTAAATAATAGTAATAACAATAATGTAGCATACTTTTTTGCTGCAAAGTAGATTTCACGTACACGTAAGTAGTGATCATTTTACGGTAACAAAGCAAATGAGACGAAAATTACAATGGTTGCAGCAAGCGATAACTCAACATCAATCAGTAATAAACAATTTGAAACATGTTCCTAGGGAATGTTTCGTTCATATAAATTTGTACAAAACGTCGAGGAACATCTAGTTTTGTCTTTGATGACAGCCCTTGGCATGAAAAACTTTCTCACTCACAAATAGAAACCTCTATATATATACTACACCATAGCTGCAATATATATACATAATAGCAAACCCATCCCCGAGGATTAATTAATTGAAAAAATTAAAGGAAGTGTCTAAATTTAGCCAAGTCTTAGCTTAGAAATTTATTGTTATTCTTATACTATCTGTTTTATACTAATAGCTTATAATAAAACAAACTTAATTGATGCGGCAAACATCAGCTAGGCGCCTACACGCATCCTTTACTTGTTTCCAATAAGTTTTTAACCAAAGAATTACAAAAACGCAAATTTCACTCTCGACTGCTTGTAGCTGAATATTTTAATAGCTTATAATAAGCCACGGTTATGCTGATAAATTCACAAAATTTAGTCAATTTCTTTTGTGGCACAGTGAGCGCTATTTGATAATGTTGCTTAATTATCGGCATAACGATGCTTTAATGATACTTCCTGCCTGCCCCAGCGGCAGTAGCAGCGGCGTGCCAAAAACACTGTATCTGTACAACAGAATTAGCTTTGAAAGCGTAAAACGGAGGCAGCAACTTAAACAGCAGCAGCAGCAACGACAACAAAAGTAATAATAAAAGCAAAACGAAAAACCAAAAACAAAAAAAAAAGTAAAAAGCACTTAAGCAAGAACAAAGGCAACGGTTCGTGGGCTGAAGAAGAAGAACGCAGCAGCAAAATATGTCGGCATGGTCAAACGGATATCAGCAAAAAGACAAAATGAAAGCTGGCAATTTCCTGTTGTTTTTTTTGTTTTGATTCTTGTTGCTGCTTTAACCAATTTTTATTTTTGTTGCTGTTGTTGTTATTGTTTTTGGTGTATTTGCTTATCGCGCCACGCTTTAATGAACTTGTTGCTTGGACTTTTCTGTATTTTGCTTGGCATTTTTAGATGCAAGCAGATAACAACAAAACATAAAAGTTTATAAATAAAAAAATGAATATTTTTCCATTAGCATCGATTTGCAAACAACTGACATGTATTTAAGGCAAAGTTGGCAGTTAAAGTTGATATCTGTGGCAACCCTGGCAGCATACGTTATCAGCAGCAGCAGCAACAACAACAGCAGCAGTATGCTTTATGCTTCAATTTGGAGAAAAGTTTTTGCCTTTACCGATTTGGCTTTTATTTATGGCTTAACCCTTAACAAAACCATGCAGCAACTGTCAATTATGTCAGCCCGAAAAAGCAACGCCATACAATATTATTTATGATATTTCCTATGCTGATTTTACTTGACCATAAATCTACGCATTGACCTTTTGCCGCTCTGCTTCATAGCTGAGCTGGCCACGCACACAATTCACACCTACACACAACACACAGCACAGAGCACTCATTTAAACTTGTCTCTCTCTAAAGGACACACACGGGACACTAAGCACGACGTATAGTCGGGCGCAATTCAGCCTCATCTCGTTTAACATTGACCTCAAAATTTACGACTACAAGCGGTTACTTTTCTTTTGGGTAAGAAAACGGCTGCGGCTACTCTGCTGGCAAGCATAGCTTGCGTTATAATAAATTCAATGTGATGCCAAGTATGACAGCAAAAAATACTTTGGGGATATTCACGTGAGCAGGAAAATTTGTGTCAGACATATTAGTCACATATGACATATATATTTTGCTCAGTGTGCTTTTTGCTCACTCCAGCATCCCATACATTATGTATTAAATTCTGTAAACTCTTTTGCGAATTTATATTTTTACAAAAACCCCAACTGAACTTGAGTAATCTTTCAATATTTAAACTGTGCATTTGTTTTCATTCAAGGACATTGTCACCATTTGAATATGCTAAATAAAAATGGAGAAATGACACATAACCTACATTCGCACTGCGCACACCCACCCTCTCAGTGAAACACTCCTACACTCACCCAATCCCTCACCCACACTCGCTCGCTCTCAGTCTCACTCTCAGTGGTGCTCATTATTCGCTGCAAATGAACCACAAACAACGGAAATGACTTTGGATATACACATTTATGGCGCCCTTGACGCCATTTCTGACTATAATCAAGTTAACAATGATGGAAATCGTTTGTGATGCTGATGACGTTGACGTTGGCCAAGAAGACGACGTACAACGTTGGCATTGCTGCCGTTGGCCGACTCTGCTGCTGTTGGTGTTGGTGCTGTTAAAAATGGTCGTGATGGTCATGTTGGCCATAATGTGGTAGCTCCTGCTGCTGTTGCTGTTGCTGCTGCTGATGATGATGATGTTGCTGATTGCGGTAGGCACAACTTGGACTGCATTATTGTTGCTGTAGCGGACGGTGGTATCAGTATTGCGTTGCTGCTGCATGCGGAAGTTGTTGCAAAGTTATTCTTGTTTTTTTTTTCCCATTTTTTCGTTGCATTGTGCACCACAACAAAAACCTTGACCTAGTCCCTTACATAGTATTACAATGAATGCATTTTTTTTTTCACATATCACACTTGTCGAGTAGTTTCGCGTCTCGATAATTTTTACCATTTTTATTTTTAAGCCTTCGGCAAATTTGTGTAAAATTTTAATACTTTAAGTGTTATTTTTGTGCCACAAAAAGTGGTCATGTGTTATGGCTACAATGCCTCAAAATGTTTAAAACTTTAATGAACAAAAATAAAAAAAAAACACGACTTGGTCACTTGGTATTCAGACCAAATACGTACATTTATCAAAATATTGCACATGCGTACATATACTCTTCATATATTTGAGCTATTCAGCAACAAGTCAAGCTTCTCGCAATATTTCGTGTAATTATTTCGTGCGGCAGACGCACGTCTGCGTAGGCAAACATTAACGCCATGCAAAGCTGCTGTGCCGTCGCCTCATCGATAAGCCATACCACATAATTCGCATTCATCACGTTTCGCGAAAAACTCGTTGGCAATAATTAACTGCCATGGACTGATAGACGGACGGACTCTTGGTTAGTTGGTTGCTTGCTTAGTTGTGCGTCTTCTGTGGAAATATTGTATTGCCAAAACATGTTGCTGCATATTCGCTTCGGTATTTTTCCTTGCTCAGAGGCAAAAAAATTGATTAAAGAATTCGTTTTTTTTCTTTCTTTTCTTTTAGTTTTAATTATGTGGCACAAAAAAGCGCAAAGTTTATCTCGACCCACATTATTTTATTTACAATTAGCTTGCATTAAAATTTTGATTTTTTATAGCAATAGTAAAGTCAATTTTATAGTGAAGGACGTTATGTTTATTAATGTGTTCAATAATTTAGAATTTATAGCATCATAGAAATTGCAAAGAATCGACTTACCCCAATGAAAAGCTAAAACAACATTAAAAAATGTTCCATTGAAATCAACTGAAATATAAAAAATGTTTTTTTTAATTAATAATGAAAAAGAGATGGTAAAAAATAATTCAATTTGTATTGAAAATTTACAAAATAAAGAATTAAGTAAATTTTCGATTTTCTTGATAACTACCCATTCAACAATGTGAAAGGACCGCATATTTATTTTTTCGAAACAGTACTGTTTTATTTTGTAATATAAATTTATCAGACATTCATCGACATTTTTTAATTCTCAATTTGAATTATATTGTAACACATTTCAATAAAATTAATTATAACGCAAGAAGGCAAAAAACAAAATCCAATAAACTCATACAATTTGAATAAAAAAATGCGATCCCAGAACCAAATAAACAATAAAATAAAATAAAACACGACTACAAAGCAATACGCAAATTCTTAAAAATATGCAACAAGAAAAAAAAATTTGTTTTTAAGTGCGATTCTAAATGTTTCACATAATTGTGAGCGAAATTAAAAACGGACACAAAAAAAAAAAAACAAAACAGAAAACTCATGTTAATGCCTGTGACCTGATGCCTGTGATTATGTGAAAATGCGTGACTTTTCTTTTAAAGCTTTAAGTTATTATATTATTTCTTTTTTTTTTTTTTTGTTTTCGGTTTTTTGTTTGTTGGTTTGCTTTTGTTACTGCTGCTGCTGTCTAAACCTCAAGGTTAATTACATTTATTATGCTTAAGTTCAGCTGAGCCTGGAGGACTGTGACTTAATTTCCCAAACGTTTTACAAATGTTACTTTTTAGCCATGTGCCATGCATCCGCAGAACCCGACGGCAGTAAAAACTCACTTTGTGTGCATTTTCATTTTCAATGTGCTTAACAACAAATATAAATTTCTGCTGCTGGCACTTTTCTTTTTTTTTTTAATTTTTTTTTTTCCTGCAAGGCAAGGCCTAAATGGTAATTAAAATTTGTCGACTCCGTCTTTTGCCATGAACTTTGGCTTTATTTTTTAGTTTGATTTCAGTTTTTGTTTCTATTTTTTTACGATTTGTGCTTGGGCTTCCAATTTTATTTTTTGGCATTTAACAGCGACGACTTCAGCTGCTTTAAAAAAAAAAGAAAATAAAATTTGGCTGAGCCTAAATGATTTGAAGGCTTAAATTTCACGTTTATTGTATTTTAAAATTAGACAAAGCAAAGAATGGCCTACTGCAGAATCTATTTTACATTTTGGCAATTTTGTTAAATCAGAATTAATTTTCGCCATAAAGTTCCGCAATGCACTCCAACATTCTGCGCTTGAAGACACGCTGCACTGGCTTTGGCAACGACATGAGATCATCAAGTGTGCTCTTGAAAAAGAGCTGCCACTGCGCACTGCCAGTACTATCCTTGCCAACGGTGACAGTCGGCGATGCCGAACCTACTCCCTCCGGACTATCGGTAATGTCGGAACGCCAGGTTGGTATAGCATCGGATGTACTACGTCGTCGACGTGGGGGCACTTCCGCTAAACTCGGACTCAGATTGCCAACTTTTGCTTCGGTGTCCTCATCTTGAAGTAGCTTCAAACGACTGCCACAAGATCTTCTCGAGTACTTGAGTTTCTTATTTGGCGAAAGTTCGACTTCACTCATTATAATTAGTCATTAAAATAATGTGGACACTTGACTTTCTTTCAAAGACACACTTTATATAAGATGGATGGCTGAGGTAGAAGCTTCAACCTTCATTTGCCAGAAAAATTCGAACCTTGGATTTTTATTTTATATTGTATATTTAAAGCAATCTTCATTAAGCAACCGCGGAGGGAGTTACGTCAGAAGAGAGAAGTTCGTAGTGCGAGAGTGAGAAACAACGATTTCCGAGCTTTGCAAACTCTATTCCAGTGAAACAGTGGTGAAAAATATAAAATCTCGATTGTATCGTGCTTTCGATTAGATTAGCCTGGTGAGGTGGCAACCCTTTGAAAATCGGAAGACCATATTAAACTTTGCTTGGTCCACTGTCAAGCAATTTTCAAGAGCGAAAACGGCAAAAATGCCGCAATGTATATCAATTACACCATGCATCACGATAACACATGATACAGCAATTTAGAAGGTAGTGCCATATAGACACTTTCTCACTAGGTGGAGACCCTGGAGAAGAAATACATATGTATATCTGCAACAATAAAATTGAGATCAATCTGATGTGCAAATAAAGGGAACAAAGTCATCATTTGTATAAAAACAAAACAGCGCCATATGGATGGATTCGGTTTTGCTTTCCATTTTATTTCCAAATTTGATATGTAGGTACTTTTAATCCATCATAACTATATAACTGCTGTTGTTGCTTTAGTCAACTGAGAATTCCTTTCACTGATTTTCCATGAGCAGCTCTTTAAGTGAACAGCAATGACTTCAAAAATTCTTGCTTTTTTTCAAGCCCCAGCAGCATCTCGACGATCTTTAGAGTAAAATCAAAAGCATAAGCTGGACCACGACTGGTTATACCTCGTTATACTGGGAACCCTCAACGTCAAATAAACTTAAACTGGCAAAAACCCCCCCGACCTTTGATTTTTTGACGAGTTAGGTTAGTCTTACACAAATACTATAATCAGGCTAATGCAGTCTTACTTACTCCTGCACGAACCAGCAAATCTGTTGCAGTCACGAATTCGATTTCTTCGACTCCTGGTACGAGAATCACTAATGCGACCTTTCCTTCCATTTCGTCTAATACAGTACAAAAAGAACTCAGAAAATTGGCGTTTTGTGTATTGATCTGCTGTGGTGGCGATCTACTACGATGACCAGAAAAAGACAAAAATCAACTGGCGTTCGCAAGTGACATTTGCAGAATGACAAGCATTTTGCTTGGAGCCAAAATTGGTGGAATATTCAAAAATTAGTGTTGGAGGAGGCATTATGAAAATACTTGATACACACCTACTAGGTGGCGGTATAATAGTGCAGAGTTTGACAGGTTAATTAATTGAAAAATTATATCCAAGTGTTTTCAAACGTAAAGGGTGAAGTGATAAATTATATTGAAACAATTTATTATATTATGCCATATAAATATTGATTTTTAACGTTTGTTAGTGCTGTCCTTTTTAAAATGTAAACAACAAGACTTAGGTTTTTTACAAGCAACTCTGCGCTATGACGTCCCTTTATGCAAAATTTCCTAGGGAATGCTTCCATCATACAAATTTGGATAAAACGTCGAGGAACATCAAGTCTATGGTGACAACCCTTGGCATGAAAATGTACCCACATACTCATAGAAACCTCACAAAACTCCTATAATATACATAGTAGCAATATAAATGGATCCATGAGATGAAGTAGTTGACATAGATCAGTAACCGTTAAAGTGAAGTATCCAATCAAACAGTTGACTTTCAACACAATTGTTGTTTTATCAATGATGGCCGGGGCATGCGCCTGCGCAGTGCGCACACATTTTCCCCTGTCCGCATGCCGCAATGCTCGGCATTGCTATTGGCAACTATTTAAAATTCGTGCCACTTCCTGTTTATCCTTGCGCAATTTTTCAACTCGATGTTCATTTTTTATCATTCTAATTCATTGCAAATGCATGACACCCAACGATACATGGCACAATTTACGCAGCGATGAATATCGATGGCTATTTAGAAAACAAAACACCCCGCGTGCCACCACGCTCCCAGGATGCCATGCCATACGTACATGCCTGCACACAACCATGATGTAGTAAATCGTACTTAAGCCCAACAAATATGGTAAATGCTCGGTTACACCTGAACTTGTCATTGTTTTCCCAAAGTCAAACAAAAAAAAAAAATAGAACAAAACCAAAAAACGAAAAAAATAAAAAAAGGAGGAAAGCCAAGTCTTATCTTGCGTTTCCTTGAATTTGTTTGTATCCTTTTGTCAATTTTTTTCTTTGACAAATAAATTGACACGCCACATTCCTATGGCAAAAAAGTATCGACGAACTCCACAAGGCACACACTCCTAGAGTCTATGAAGCTACCCGTATGTAGGTGTGTATACACATACACACAAATACACATAAACACGTATATATGCACGCATGTGAGCCGTGTTTGCCCTCGAGAATTGTTGTACCGGCACTCCGCTGTCATTCGCATGTCGAGCACGTTCGAAAGGAATTCGTTTGCAAAAATTGACGGGCTTTGCCAGGAAAAGAAATAAATATGCCACAATATGTTGGCGACAAGTCGTTAAATAGCAAACTTTTACAAAACGAGGGTACCAAAAGAAAAACAAAAGAAAAAAAAATAAAATCAGCAAAACAAAAAACAGGAAGCAAAAACCAATAGGAAAAAATACAAAAACAAAATCAACCCACGAGTTGCCTATGTGTGTCCTGGTGCAATACTAAAAAATTGCGACAGATTATTGTCGTCAATATAATAAATATTATCAACAAATAAGCAGCTTTTCGCATTTAACATTTGGCAAATAAATTCGGCAATTAGACTAATCTAGTGTTATGTTCAAATAATCATAAACAGCCGTAAGTACTTTGATGAAGTTCACGGCGACGCCGCTGCCCCATGGGGCCTCATTGCCCCGCATTATGCTGTGTGCTGCGTCATTTCCAACCACACATTTTTCAAGTTATTACAAGGTAAGCACCTTAATGGTCTATGGACTATGGAAACGACGTCTACTTATCAGCGCATAAATATTCATTACCGCGGCAGCCATAACATCCGCTCATTCGCTTTAATATTTAAACAACAGTCGTTCCGAAAACCTTGCAACTTAATGTAACTGTAAACGACAGCAGGTCTAGCACGTTACAGTGCCCAACAAAGTTATAATAATATTGGTGATGTTGTTTGTGCCTCAGTCCCACATTAGGATCAACCATTTGGCTCTGGATTGGCTCACTCACGGCAAACGTAGCATGTGAAAACCAGCAGTGATATAGACACGATCAGGGCCATGTTGTGGAGATCTTATCTATCGTACAAGACAGAAATTTCTTAAGTTAGAAGCAAAATAGTGAAGGCGAGCGTAACTTATATTGCAAAGCCATGCAGACGTTTCACTGTGTGCCGTCTCTTAAAGTTTTATAAAACGAATAGGCACGCATGGAGTCTGAGGCGCCCCTCTGTTTAGCACGACTAGCGGGTACGAGGATATTACTCATGGCATGACTTTGCTTTCTGCCAAGCATCAGCAGCTGCACGCGTACATTTCTACAATATTATGTGCCAATAAAATAATTCAAAAATGTGTTGCAGTTTCTACGTGACGCGGGCCTGGCCAAGCTGCAATCGTAAGATTCCATAACGCACGACTGGAAATTTCGCAATCGAATGCGCTGCGCTACATTTCATATTTGCAGCATAATGTATTATGTCCTATGCTTTTGCTTGTCTGATTTGATTTCTGGCAATAAGAAAGAATCTGGCAATCTGTGATACAGCGTAACTGAAATGTTGACGTAAAATTTGTAATTCCAATTGAACGTGCAGCGGCAAGTAAAGAAAAATCAAAATTTCGCTTGGATGTAGTTTTTCTTTTTTTAATTTTTCGTTGTGTTTTCTAAAAGCAGTATGGTTGAGGCCCACTTGCATTAAATCAATCTACGATTACCGCAGATACGTTCATATGAGACATTTGTCGAAGATGAAACACTAATGTCGGGTACAGAATCAACGATTGTTGGCGTAACAGCTGTTGCAGCGTCTGATATTACATCCCTGTCACCTTACGATACAATACAGGATTTGCTTCGCTTTCAATCGTCCCAGCCCATACGTATAGCAACGCAGCGCAGCTTTGACGGTGATTCCATGGCGGCGGTGAGATGAACGTTGATAACATTTTGGCAATTATTCACACAAAGGCATCACAGAAAATTTTGATAGACAGTATTAATATTTTTGAAAATGTTCACGCAAAGGCGTCAAAGAAAGGCAAGTTTTGATAGATAGATAATGGCGTTGCATCAAAATGAAATAGAAGGATTTTCGTGCTGTGGGAACTCTCTTTGTTTTCAACACCCTATAATCAGTAATTAACAAAGTTAAATGCTGCCCCGCGGAGGAATGTTGTATGCATACTTCTAGCGCATCAAGTTGAGCCTCAACATACGGACGAGGTGACAACGACTCGTAACCTAAGCCCTTCGCTCCCCTAGCCCACAACGCGCCAGCCAGTATTTGGAAAAATTCGCCAATTTAGGTTACGCTGTGAGCGTAACATCAACAACCGCAGCATTTCAAGTAAAGCTGATTAAAAACTTTTATCAAAAAAAAATACAAAAAATTACACAAACAAGGAGTTTGCAAAATAGCTTAAAACTGCTCAACGAAAGTTCTGCAGATTTGCAAATAGTTTTTCATGCATTCAAAAATTGCATGGATTTAAAATATATAACAGAGAAAAAAATTCAGAAAATTAACATGGAAACCATTTTTATTTTAGCTTTCTAACAAAGTAGACAAAACCATGCATGCCCTGACAAAAAAGAAGAAAAAGACAATCCTAAACGCATAAACTCATTCTGTTTTATTTGTATAAAGTTCGTTCGCTTTTTTTCATTAAATACTGAAAAACATGTCCAACCCATATTTGAAAGGTTTAAAAACTGTTAACATTTCTTATGTCCTCGACTGTTAATTTTAGCCAATGTTAACTCCCAATTGGACTGCACCTTGCAGTAACAGCTGTTGGCGCTTGTCACGTATTTAGTTTGCATTTATTTAGTAACAAAAATAAAAGCAAATTTTAAAAATATAAAAAGATTCAACAATTAAGCCAACATTTATTTAGAGACACTCGCAGTAAATTTCCAGACTATTCTGAATGCAATCTGGTTTATTCACAAACTTACTGGGACGCGTTATTATGCCAGCTAAAGCCATATTGAAGTTGTCAAAGCGAACTGTGGCCTCAAAAAGCGCCATGCCAGGTGTAGTTCGCAAGAGGACCTTGACTTCGTCCTTATTATTGTTGTTTTTATTTATAGGCCGTTGGGCAATGTAGGCCTGCAGAATCCTTTCAAGACTAAGCTGACGGCACTGCGGATACGGTTGCAGAATCTTATTAATGCTACGCACAATAAAACGCGCCGCACGCTGCACACGTCTATCATAGATCGTAACTTCCTTCAGTTCATGGCAGAGACAGAAATCCGATAAGACGCCAGCCTGAGCACAAGTACGCTCATCGGGTGTGGGCAGGAAAAGACTTACGCCGCGAGGCATATTCTGCTCAATTTGGCGCTGAAGTGCAGCTGTGCGTCGCATGATATTTTCAGTGTTCAAGTTACTCAAATCGATGAGATCCTTCAGCGTTTCATGCAGATCGAATGTGGTGACCAAGCTGTGCGTATTGTTGGCCAGATTTTTCACAGCCAATGGATAACGCTGAGCCAACCACTTTGGATAGATCAGTATGAGCAATGGCTGAGAATTCTCGAGCATGCCCTGGTATGTGGAAGGATAGTCACCCCAACGGTATCCGTGATCCGACATCAACACCAACAGGGTTTTATTGAGTAGCCCTGACTTCTGAAACTTTTGGAGCATGTGCAGAACACGTGTATCGATCTCTGCGGGAAAAGCTAACTCATCGTGTACGCCACCGGACAACCACAGGAACGTGAAAAACGGTTTACTCAGCAAATGGGGCAACAAATTGTAAACATACTCCCACAGAACCTGGGAAAATGAACGACTGCCGCTGCAATAAACAAAGTCATTTCCATATTTTGTTCTGAGGTGCATTTCGGCCATTATGGGTCGAAAATAGTAATCAGTGGGTGGCAGATCGAAACCTGGCTTCATGTAATTGAATGTGCTAATGAAATAAGAATCTTCGGCGAGGCAGGTATTGTAACCCGCTGCTTTATAGTCCTTCCAAAGGAAATGATACTTGTCAAACTTCGTTTTCTCATCAAACATTTTGGACAGCTCTTCCTTACTGTGCCCACTCAGCATCGGCATCAAATTCGGATAGGTATTATCAGCTACCTTGTTGTAGCCCCAAAACTCTAAATGACTCAGATTGTTGTGTATATAGGATGCGGTTTTACGCATCAAGCGCAGAAAATTCAAATGCGACACCGAATCGATACCCACGACAAGCACGGAAAGACGCTGGGATGTGTTCGTGTTTTCCTTCTCCGTTGCCGCTTCAGGGGGTGGTATGAAAAAATGAACATCCTTGTAAAAAACCTTGTATTCATGGCCAAGTCTGTAGCAATGCACACGCACCACATTGACGCCTGACTTCACAGCCTTTGGTTTATTCACATCCAATTTAAAACGTTCCTTCCAGCCAACTTTATTTGCTATGTCGTTTTCGCGTATCACTTCATAGTATGTGCACTCCACATCATCCATGTTCGTCAAGGAGTAGTATTCCATTGCCTCGACTTCTGCCATGTGCATCTCAAGATAAAATTGTCCACTGATCACCTTTGTGCGCAGTAAAGCCTTTTGCCCACAACTCACGTCTCCAAGGCGTCGAATGAAGCTCGCGATGCGCCGATTTATTACAGGCATGGCACGCATCTGGCAGCCCTTCTTGTTCACAAAGTACAACTCGCCTACGACATCTCTCTCACGGTATAGGAACTTATCCATGGCCTCGTCGAGAAATATGTAAAACAACAAACACAAAACAATGGCAAATATGGCAAATTTGCGACAGCATTTTTCGCCGTTCCATCTTACTAACTTTTTTAAAGTTGCCACCATTATAAAAACTTCTCCCGAATATGTATGGCCAACAGTTCTTACTTTACGAATTTTAACAAGTAATATGAAATCGTTGAAAAATGAGAAACTCCCTGCCGACTTTTTTAACTTTTGTGTTAATATAAGGTGTTAGAAAATGCTCAAATCTCTGACGTACAGTACTCAAATAATCGACCTGCTCACGTAAACCTCTTCATATTTTGGCAGTGAAAGTCTGCCGAAATAAATGCAATACATATTTATTTTAGGAGATTTCCAAAGTTAAAATCATGTCAGAATCACACATAAGATCAGTTAATGTCATTTACTAATATTATTATGAAAACGACTATAAGTATCCAATATTATATATATAGAGGCATTTACAATTGGAAAAATATTTATTAAGTGGCATATTCTGTACAGAATGTAGCTGCATATCCCATGGCAAGCAGTTGCAACAAATGGTCTTCATAAAGCTCACAACATGTGTGAATAAATTGAGTTCAACAACATTTTTGCTAGGGAAAAGCAAAAGTATATTTATGTAAAAATGTTTAAAACTGCCGTTAACTATTCAACAACTGACTATGTGCAGAAATAAAAAAAACATAAAATTAAATATATTTTACGCGTGTATTTGCTACATGGCAGAGGTTTTCTGAATAATATGTTTGTGAGCACAGAAAATGTCCTGGCCATGCACGACTCTGCGTGTTTATGCGGATGTTCGTTATCGTGTAAGCAATCATAAATCTCAGTAGGTACGAACATACATACGAGCAGAGCCGGATTATCCATAAAGGCAATGCAGGCAACTGTCCAAAGGGGATGTCGGCGTCTGAATTTTGGGACCCCGGTTAAACCATAACTAGTCTAAGGAACATATAAATATGTTAAGCAACTCATAAACATAGTTTACCTACTTTTACCTACCTAACGAGAGAGGGGCTCCAATACTTGCATTGCCTAGGGGCCCTTACATAGCTTAATCTGGCTCTGTCTACGAATGTATGTAGATAAATAAAAAGGCTGACAAAACTAATAAAAGCACCATTAGATGCGAAAAGCGACAGTTACAGATACACGTACAGTGGGGCACCTGAAAGTGCATTCATGTTATGGAGCAAAATAACATTTGGCTTAGGTCAGAAGCGACCTGATTCGAATTGCGGATCATCAGATAAATTACATGTGATTTGCTTTGTCAGCTAAAGGCACACAGGTAACCTTAGCTGTAAGTTCTTCCATAGTAAATAAAAATACATAGAAAGCAAAGCAATTATGAAGTTCAATTGGTTTGTGACTGAACACATTTCGCAAATTCACTATGAGTTTCTTCTGAACGAAACTTTAAGTCGTTTATCACACTTATTGTGGTTTCGGCAGGCAGCTCTTGGTTAAAGGATACTTTAAACGAAAAGGAAACTCATTGTCCTGTTATCAATCTCTGGATATTAATTCCTACTTTAGCGAAAAAAATACAAAAAACTGACAAAGAAAAAACACCTTATTTGGTAATAAGTACAGTACTGCGAGCTACGTGTGATTTATATAACCATCAATCAAAGTAAATATCTAGGGGAAATGCGGTGATACGCGTTAATTCGAAATTCAAAATGCGTGAATTTGAATTTTACAAATTAGAATTCATTTTGACAAATTATCGAGAACGAGTTCTTCGTCTGGACCTAATGGCACGGACGTACAACGCACAAGCAGCGTTGACGAAAAAAAAAGTAAAATCAAAAACACGTTGAGTTGAACACAGAATTTCTTTGACATTTGCCTAAATTGAAAAAAGGAAATCAATAAAATCAAATTGAGACGCTTCATTGCACGGCATAGTGAAGTTGATTTGAAGCTGGTTGCCCTAACAACGACGATTCAATAAATATATAATCAGAAATACAATATAAATTGACTTGAAGTAACAAAGAGACTGTATTTATAAAAATCTGAGAGGCTGGCAAAATTAGGCCAAAGAATATGAAGATGAAGATATGATAAATATTAACTCTGCTTTATCAAAGTGAATGATTTACTGGTAGGACTCTATAGCAACGGGTATGCAACAATTGGTTATGCAGATTCCAAAAATCGTATTAATTAGTAAAGTAAAATCTCTTGGTCAGCTAATCAGAACAACCACACTATGAGCATCATCTTGACACATCAGCACTTTAAATCTACAAAAAGCAAACGCCCATGAATTAGCTGCTGCATATGCACTGGGAATTTAAAAAATATTTATTGATGTTTAACTTAATTTTAAAATATAGAAGTTTACTCTTTCATTGGCATGGTGTGCATGGCTTACCTTAATTTAAAAGAAAGTAACCTGTTCTTCACTTGGCAAGGGTGTTTAATTTAAGATTTACACTAAACGGATGCACTATTTTTAAATAATTTCATTAAATTAACTGAAAACAAACTTCAAATTTCAGAACTAAAAAATCACTGCCTCTTTTTGCATGTCAATCACAGGCGGAATTTTAAATGTCTCCAATTGTCGAATATGCAAAGTAAGCTGAGCGAGAGAAAACAACAAGTACAATAACTGGATTGGCATTTGCGAATGTTAGAACGAGTGTGCGCTAATGTATGCTTTCAACGGACCTAAAAGCTAAGCTGACGATTTTGAATTATTCACTTGTAACGCATGTGAATGACAGACTTACTTAAAGAAAAGGTATTATTAAACCAAGCTTTGAAATTGTTAGTAAAACAACTATGTTTAAGCCATTATCGATTCCGTGAGTATTAATTATGGAAGTAGAATGTTATTTTTTACGCAATTTCGGATTTAGTTTGAATATCTCATTACGGAAATCGTTTGTGTACCCGTGTCATCGTCGAAATGCGTTTGATTGGCAGTTTCAGTTTTTGTAATTGATTTTGATTTTGCTTTCTTCGGTGGCACCTTTTTTACATCTTTGTCAATTGATCCAGGGCTGACGTCATAAGTTTCGAGAGAGGAGGTTCGAGATAAATAAGATCTTGAACGGAGTCGGCTTTCTTGTTTGCGTTTTAATACACTTTCTTCAGAAAAATCATGAATAGAGAACGGATGGTCACGCGCAGGATCGTTACCGATCCTCACTGCGCTATGTTGAGTAGCATTTGAATTTTTGGACTCAGAAGAGTTTATAGAAAGTTGCATTCTTGAGCGGAGACGTTTTTCTTGCTTGCGTTTCATTATATTTTCTTTGGTAAAATCATGAATTGAAAACGCATGGTCCGGTGGAGAAAATTCAATTTGCTTACTATAGGCGTATGCGTTCCTTTCACTCTCCGGCATATTCTTCGCTCTGATCAATTCGGTGAACGCAATTTTGGCCTGCAATTGTTTATTTTGAGATTTCTTTAGGCGATAGAAGTCTTCACGCTCGAACTCCTCTAGTTCATCGCGTATATAGATGACCGTATTCAGTAGACGCGGCACAACAACAA
Source organism: Stegana nigrithorax (assembly GCA_037044495.1). Classification (NCBI taxonomy): domain Eukaryota; kingdom Metazoa; phylum Arthropoda; class Insecta; order Diptera; family Drosophilidae; genus Stegana; species Stegana nigrithorax. Next base: position 390,612 of record JBAMBQ010001754.1, on the reverse strand, counting down.
AGTCCAAAGCGTTCACACGCATATTATTCTGATGCGAAGCTTTAGTAAGCACACGTACAGCATATTCCAACGATGCAAAGGCAATCAAATTTTTTAAAACTTCCTGAAACAATAAACGTACATTTGATACTTGACCGCCACCACGTGCCAGGCCCGTTAGCGGATATGTCGCCTCGGAGCGTATTATTAAATTCAGCGACTGGATCGTAATGCCCACCACTTTCTGTGATCTTTTGAAGACAAACGCTTCTGCTAGTTTGCTATCCTCGACAGACATTGGATTGAAATCCGTATTAAGGAAATTTGCTTTGGCAAATGAAAAGATCGCTTCGCGTAGCAATTCATCCGCATCATCCTGACGTCTTTGCATATCACGCTTCAGTTCACGCAGCTTCATATCGATGGCATCACGTTTGCGCTTCAAGAGATTCACACCTCTTAGTGCAGCTGCCGCACGTTGTTTTACAATAACCTGATTGGCACGCGACGGAAAGACTTGCATGTGATCACGCCCCGCCATAATTTTGTTGATCTTCCACAGGCTTTGCTCCGACCGAAAATGAGAACTTATCAATTTTATAAAATTATCTTTTCAAACATATTTTTGAAAAGTGTACTTTTTAGGCACATCGTAAGAGAAAATCATTTAATATTGTTCCTATACGTAGTAACCTTGGAAATAATTTGGCATATAATTTCCTATATTTCATATTGGAAATGCATTCATTAATATTGAATTCATGTCTAAAGTTTTTGGAAAACAAAAATTAAAAAGTAAAATAAAATTTATCTACGTATATTTAAGACTTAAGCCTTCAAAATGGATAATGATGTTCAACTGCCACCAGATCCAGATACTAAGGAAGCCGTTACTAATCCACCGTTTATACCAGTAACTCTCGGTCCCGATCATCCATATCAGTTCAAGGGCGAACGGCTGGACTGCGAAAACATCGGTAAGAAGTCGTTGAGCTTTTATATACCGTAAATTAAATTCTCCTATAACGCAAATAGACAATCTGGAGGGTCGTAGCCAGTACACATTCGACGAATCGTTTTTTGTTAATCTTTTTCGATTCTTCGGAAACATTGTGGGTAAGTTTTGGAGGTCATTACAGATGTTCGCAATATGAAAATTGCCTCCAATGTTTAATAGTTGATACCATAAGGGCAATTTTCTAAGACCGGCTGCTGCGTCGCCTTCTGATGTCAAATTCTATGTGAAAAACTGCGTATCATTTTATTTTGAACAAAATTTGTAATATCTTGTAATATGTATGTACATGTTTAAAAAAAAGTGGCTGCATAAAGAAAAGCAAGAGAAGTGTAATAAATTAGCTTTTTTCTTTGTTGTTTGATATGCGCAGGTCGCTGAAACTGAGTTGATCAACACTGATTGTAGTTTCGGCCATGCAAGAAGTCAGCTTTTTTTCGCTGTTATTGAACATTTTGAAAAATTTGTTATTTTCAAGCCAGTAAAATCGAGAAGAAGAGTGGCGTCTTCAAGAAATCCTTTTTCTTGATTTGCGTTTCTATTCTCGAATAAATTCAGTAAAATGGATTTGGGTTTGGAATGTTGGGTGGAAGAATCATCGCCGGGTGGCCAAGCTCCGGTTTATAAGAGTTGCTTAAAGGATTCTAACACTAAAGTGAATAAAGTAAAATATGACAATAATTCGGCAGAGGCTAAAGCGGAACTATAGAACTAAGAAGCCCAACTGCACAGAGCAGTCTAGAGAATTCAAAGCATGAGGACTCGCCAGTAAGACATTCCCAGCATAAAAAAAGGGTGTGTGGCAACGTGGAGGATGGCATGCTATTGCTAAACGTCAGTGCATGCTTGCGTGTGGGTCACGTGCTGCCAATACACAATGAAATTGAAGCAGACCTCAAGCTCGCGCTCAGCCTAAGTCCACGGCGTTTTTCCCAGTGGCTCATGGACGTGGGCTTGATAAAAGCCGCACAGTGGTGCCCTCAACACGCCTTCTACAGCATGCAGCTGGGTAAGCGTGCCAGTATCGTTAATTATTTTACTGTTGAACTAATTTAGCCAAAGCGAAGTGTTGCAGACAGCACGGCACAAATTTCCGGATACTGACGACCGCCAAGTGTGGTTTAGTCCATGTTGTCCAAAGATTTTGGTATCGTTGCTCTATAACTCCATCTTCGAGGGCCTGCGTGCGCCGCCGAGCACAACCATACGACTGATCTACTATTGGTTGCACCAGAAACGAATATGCGACGTCCATCGTTGGCTGCAGGTGGACAACAACACCATCGTGGCTAGGTACATGCGACTGCGTGCCATTTGCACGTTGACTCTGCAAAATCAGTTGGGCCAATTCGGTGGACCAAGCAAGTCAGTCGAGGTAAGTCTTTGCCTTTGTTTTTGCCAGCTGGCTGTCCCAGTGTCGCATGTAATTCCGCCAACTTACAGATCGGTTTGCTTACAATTGCGCAACGCCGCTCAGCTGTGACACGCATGGATGTCTTGATTGTGTACGATTGCGCACAGCAATTTGTGCGCATGCGCGCTTTCGCTACGGATGAGCAGTGCAACAGTTATGGCCCGCATTGTCTGGCACCACTGCAACATTGGGTTCATGCGTCGAGTATTTTGCATGCACACTTCACCGTCAGCGTGGACAGCCTGAAGGAAATGGGGTTCACACACATCGTGCAGGTGGAACAGCCCAGGATTATGCATTACTTGCGCCATGTGCTGCCGGACATGCTACGCAATGCATCGGATGTGCTGACTGTGCCGCAGTTGCAGTTGTTATTCGATGAGCTAGCATGGCGTGAATGTTACGGTGGGAGTGAGGCGCAGGGCTTTCAAAATATCTTGGAGCACATTGGTGCGCAAACAACTGCTAAATTTGATAAACCGCTCTTGCAGCGCCTGCAGGCTGTTGTAGAAAATCCTTGAACCAAACTGAAGCGACATCCAAATATGTTGAAAGTGTATAATCTGTGCATCACCTGTTTTTTAGATCTACCATTAAACACATTTACAATTACAGCAGACCCACATCTAGTCAAGTCTAGTCAAGACACACACTCGTTGTTTTTAAATCTAAAATGTGTATCCTTGCGTGTTAGTATTTGCTTAAAGGACTCTTTCTGGATCAAACTGGGAGAATTATCCTCTTCTCTCATAAAGTAGTTTATGTGGTGAAAGCACTTATATAAAATTAATTCTCCCATGCTAAGTTCCCAACTTTGAGGCAAAAACTTTTAATTTAATTAAGAAGTACAACTTTTCACAAACATGCAATAATTGTTTACTGCCCAAATACGTAAGCAACAGATTTACTTTCGGAGCCGCAATGGAACAAAATAAAAAAAAAATATTTGATATAATAAAATATTTAAAGAAACTGACAGAAAACATTTTGTTATAAAAAAGAAGAGCAGAAAACGAGACGGAAAAAGTGCTTTGGCTTTAGTTGGATTAATTCACCGGAAGCGGAAGTGCACGCCACGTTGCCGCCATGATGTTGGTTTTGTGTCTGTTACGGAAATACGCTTTTATTTGCTTTGTTTGGTTACTGATGCTGCTGCTGCTGCCACTGTTCTGCTTCTTCTGTTCTTCTCTCTGCTGGTTTTCCTAACTCCGTTTTTCAGTTTAGACAAATAAAAAAAGTGCTGCACTGCTTTGGCTGTAGCCACATTTAATACGCTGACTACTTTTTGTGCTGCTTTTTGCTCGTTTATATTTTTATTATTTAAATATTTTGTTGCTCTTTCAAAACTGGTTTTTTCTGTTGCCAGTTTAGTGCTGAAAAGCTTGCATGCATTTATTCCGGTTCCTTTATTTTCTTTTTTCCTTTCTCCAGAGCTAAGCACTTGCTCCATGGGCTAATTAACTGACAGTCTGCTGCGTTGTGTTGTGCATTGTTTCAGTGCGGTGGAAATTCGCAGGCATTATGTCTTTGTTGCTAAGCACGGCAATGGCAGCACACTTATACCTAGCACTGTTTATTTGATTTGATTTGAAAAGAGCACACACACTTGGTTTTTCTTTTATTTTTTTATTTTTGTCGCTGTACATACTTATGTGTACGAGTGTAGGCAAGTAAGCAGTGTGAGTGGCAGCAGAAATATGGCAGACAGTGTAATTCTTCACTGGTAGGCTGCTTAGCAACCGTTATGTGCCTTCTCAAAGCTAACGCATGTCTGTTTATGTTCATGCTGCTGCTACCTACATACGTGAGTGGGCATGTATGCATGGCTCACGCACGTACATGTGTCTCCTGTGCACGCAGCAGAGAGCGACATAATAATTGCTAATAACACGACTCCCTCCATGATGATGTCGGAGCGTCCCTCCCTTTGTCCATGCGTCCGTCCGTGCATACGTCTGCCCGCTTCTTTTGTAATTTTTTTACTAGTTGCCAACTAGGCGGAACATTGAATTATTGCGCATTATTATTGGCATTTTATCAAATTGATTTAATATGAGCATCAGCAGCAGCAACAACAGTAGCATAGTCGACTCAGTAGCTAATATCGAATGCCTGCCATGTCATCATTGATATTATCTGCTACCTACCTAAATGTCATTTGCCAGCGAACCGCACCGTACAGAATCGAACCAAACCAAACCAAAGCGAAACTTAACGCAACTTGGCTGACACTAGAGCGGGCGGGAGGGCGGTCGGTCGGGCGGTTGCGTGGCAAAGCTGCTTAGCGCTCCGTGGCTTCTTATGTGCTGCGGTGCATGCGGCGGGAGTCACCGCGGGGGTAGGACCTGTGCGTTCATATTCTGTCGTTTGCCTATTTGAAGTATGCTTAAATGGTCGTTATAAATGATTCACAGACCTTAAGTGGGTGTTTGTGCATTTTTGTCCTCTTTTTGTTTGTATTTTATTTTATTTATTTAATTTTTTTTTGTTCTTATATTTTCTGTTATCGTCATTTTTTGCTGCTACTGTTTCGCTAAATGACTTTTAATTTTTGTTCAGTGAAAATGTGATTTATGTGGTTCGCAGAACTTTAAGTTAAGCCTGCGGCCACGGCCGGGTGCGGCAATGTCAGAGGTACATCGTTAATATACTCTAGTATATAGATCGTTTTATTTTTTTGTGTTGTTAATAAAAATTTTGTGCAATTATCTGCTAGAAGGACAGCCTGGCGCTGTAAAATTAAGCTAACGTAACATAACGTAGCAGATGGCAAAAACAAGGTCAAAGCCCACTTATGAAGTTTGTCTATGTGCTGCTCAAAACAAGGAACTTTGCAGACTTTAATATTAACTAGGCGATGAATTAGGACTTCTATAAGATTATAATTGCGCTCACTTCGATGCTCAGAGGCAATTGCTTGCTTGTGGCTTATGCAGTTGCCGTGCTTCGTAACACTGCCAAGCAACCTTCTGAACTATTTTAAAGACTTAATTCCGCTTATAAAAATGCCAAACCATTTTTGCTGCGCTGGCATAAGTTTTTAAGCTAGATTTTCTCGGATTTCTATGCAGCGCCAAATTTTTCATATCCTATTTTTTGTTTTTTCAACTAATTCAAAAGCTTGTAAGGCTAAAATGTGTAGGAGCTATCCACAACACCGACACACATTATAACTTTTCATATTTTGTTTGGTTTTCCCTTTTTTTTTAATGCCATTTCCTTTTAGCTTGCTTGTGTTTTTGTTGCTATGTAATTCCAACATTTAAAATGTTGCTATTAGTTTTTTTCATTTATAAAAACCAAAAAGCAAAAAAAAAAGTATAACTTTTAATGGCCGAATCTGAGCCACAATGCATATTTGAGAAAGTTGTAAAAATTTGTAACCAACTCATTAAGTTTTAGCACAAACAATTTGTTATTATTTTTTATTATTTTTGTTTTTATATTTTTTTTTGGCTTTGGTTTTGTGTACTTAATTTGCACATGGTTGAGGAAGTCGAAAGAGCTAAGCAAATATTTTAACTAATTTCGACAGCGAATTTTAAATTCTCATTAAAAGTTTTACCATTGCCATTGAATTGTAACGAGAGTTAAAAGCCACAAAATGCTAAAATTGCTGCCGCTCTTTGGTTCTTCTTCCGCTTTCACTACTTGCGGTTGACCGCAAATTCGCCTTGACTTTTGTATATGAAACAATCCTGTGAGTGCTTAGAAATTCAAAGCAAGTTCAAGGATTACACACATCATCACACTCTAGTAGATCTGTGCACAGTATGCCTTTTCAAACAACAATTACGAGCCCTGGAACCCTAACAGGTGCAGAACAAATATAAATACTAAAGTTCCAGAAGTTTTCTCCCGCCACTTTGTGCCATTAGCTCTGGACTTAAGGCCACACAAAGACATAGTTAAAAACATCACTCTATTATATTCAGGCTAATGTACACATCCCGTATCCCTCAGCCGAAAACGTGACACACTAAGCAGATTATATGGTATGTACACATACCTACGTACCTGTACATACATCATCATCAGCTACACACTCAATGCCTTTGAGCAAGTTGTGGTGCGCTCTCGTTCTCGTCCTGGTCCTGCCTGAATAAATAAGCCACCTTTTACCAGCATTTGGCACAAAGCAGAACAAAGCCAAACACAAACGCAAACAAGTCTCTGTGTGTGTGTGAGTGTGTTAATTAATATTTTAATTTTCTCATTTTTCGTTGTTTGCCTCATGTGTATTAACAATAATCATACGCCGCGTTAGCCACATATCAACTCAACTTCGGCGGAAAATGTTACGTAAATACATATGTGAGGTTCTCATGTGTATTTGCGTGGCCACATGAAAATGTACGCTCATAAATTTCAATTTATGATCGACGTCATGAAATTAGTTTGCTCTGACAACTGCCACAGCTGGGATACATGCATGTACTCACCCACACACGCACACACCCGCCCACACATATGCTCACTCACACACGTTATTATGTTTTGCCATTGTTGCCATTTTTCCTAAATGAATGTTTGCCAACCATTACCAAAATTTATTGGCCGGATGCTTTAATTGTGTAGAAATATGAAAGTAGACACTGTTTGTAGTGACCTTGCTGCCGTCACTTCATAAGTCTTTTAATTACGTCGGAGTTCATACCGCCATTGTTGCTTATTGCGAATTTGGTGACAATAAAAAACGCATCCTTATATTTACATGTGTTTTGTCAGCATTTACACATTTGGCTTATTATTTTAGGCAATTCAGCCTTGCGTTCAATGCAATCTAAACTCAAGGCTCGACTGTTGCATACAAATCCTACTTACAAGTCAGCCACTCAAACATATGACATTAATTAAATCCCAACCTTACATCGTTTCCATTCAAATGCGCAAAATCAAAATCCTGTGAAATACTTTAAGCCAGTATATTCACAAACTTAGCTGCAAGAATTTATATTGAAATCGGCTTTGTGCAGCAGCCGGAATTAATAAATTAATATGACAAATAAAATTTCACTAAATAATTTAAATTTAAATTGCTTTGCATAATTTAAGCTAACAGCCGTACAGATGTCAAGGATTGTAATAAAAAGCCAAATGAATAAATTAAAATCTTTTAAAATGCTTTCTTATTCCTGTCGCACAAAAGTTTGCAGGGTTTGGTTTCTGCGGTCTCTGTGTGTGTCGCACATCGTTGTTGTGTTGTTCAGTAAAGTCTAGTGTAAGTTAGTGCAGAGAAGTGCATATTAAACCGATTAGCATTTATTTCATAGAAGCATAATGGAATGCAATTAAAGTTAACAGGGCTGAGTTCACACACTTACAAATGGAATGGAATTTTAACAGTCAAGCCAAGTATAAACGCAAATACTTAAAATGTTCAATTTATCTTTACAGAGTCTTGTCGAGATTTTTTTTAACCGAGTGTATAGAAAAATCTCAATTGTTTTTCTAGACGTCTTCCTCGTATTCAAAAGGACCACAATGTCATACAGGCTCATGAGACCCTTCTGCTAGACACTAAACTAATTACCATGTCAGTCTTATCTCTTAGATTTTTTCTGCACACTTAAGCTTGACAAGCTAATTTTAAAATGTTTTTGAATTTACTTATTTATTTTTTTTTCGTAAAAAACATTACGTATCTGCTGCCCAGTGCTGTGCTCAAGATGCCGTGTTTCTTTTATCTTTTTATTTGTTTTCTTTCAATGGAAAAGTTAAGCAACTGAGCCAATGCACACTTCTAAAAGTATTTCCTTTGATAAACACCAGCCAATGAGCAAACCAATTAAAACAAAAAGCAGCAACTAAACTTTCTCAAAGACCAGGTATGCGGACCAGATGTTGCGCTTAAAGTTTGCCTTGCCTGGCAATATAAGCAATTATGCAGCGCGATGAATGCAATTATGCGCCAGCCTTGAAACGTGCAAAAGAAGCAAAATCTGCGAAAAACGCTTGAACTTCGCATAACAACAGAAAAAATGAGATACGCGTCGGAAAAAATCTAGCAAACACACACAAATCAACAAACTACAGAGCAGTGTAAGACTCAGACGCACAAGCGCAGCTACAAAATCAAAATGGATGATGGCGAGATGGAATGAGAATGAAAATGAAAATGGAATTTTCAATGACTTCGCAGGCAGCAGTCGGCAAGCGGCGATGGGTGCGCACAAATATTCCAAATGACATTGATGCAGTTTTGGGCCGGCAAGTCTTTAACTGTAACAGATTTGCTTTGGCATGGTTAAGCAAGAGCGCAAAAACCAAACACAAAAGCACGAAAAGAAGAAAAAGAAAACGAATTACTAACAAAAACAATGCTGAGATCTCGTTGCAGGTCATGCCATGTCGAGCTATTACGTAAAATGTTTAATGCGAAAAATGCCAAATAGGTACATTAAAATATTTGAGGCATTTATTTATGTTGTAAAATACTTGCAAGCAAAATATTTATCCAAGCAGCCACGTGTTCCATTTTTTCATGCAGATACGATGTCAATGCGTAGACATACACACACTCACACCCACATGGCTACCGGTAAAACTTTGCCAAGCGAGCTACTTACTGGCATTTTTCTACTGCATACCAGCAAATGTTTGCAGTACCGCTCTAAGTCAGCTTGACTTTCTTTTACCCTTTACAGTTTCACACATTTGTGTGGCACAACAAGCTCAATGCAGAGAACAACATGCCCCACATAGTAGTGCGGCAATGCTAAGCGCACTTTTGAACGGCACTATAGAGCTGAGCAGAGCAGCGCCTGCCTTTACTAAGTTATTAAGGCACACTTACCCTATAAGCACGTAGGTACGCATAAGTTGCCAGTAAAAAGGCAAAATAATTTTACTTGAATTCTGTTAATGCAGCAGAGCAGTTGGGTACTTTTGGAGCGCACAGTAATTATGCCATTTGGCTGCCACTGCGGCTGACTAAAAATGCCGAGTTTCATGTGTTGGCTGCAGAACACATGATGCCGCATATGTGTGTGTGTGTGTATGCAGTTCGTATGGTTGTCTAACATTATGAGTAAGGCAGCCAGACTGTGCAATATCATTTATGATTTTTACCATTTTTATTTACTTTATGCACATTTTGCTCATATAAGTATTTACTGCATTGACAGTTATTTAATTTAAAAGGGAAAATCACAAAAATGCCAATTAAATCAAAATTTTTTATATTTTATTACACATGCATGATGCAAGTTAAGTATTGACTTTGATTTTTTGCTCGTATATCAGTAACAGTGAAAACGCATTTTATTGCAGCAATATTGTAAGATTAAATTGCTGCTATATTTTTCCAACTAACTTTTATGTAGACCTTTACTAAGCTTCTTATTTAAAAAATGTGAGAACTTGCTCTCCACTATCTCTATCACGCTCACAAGACTATAAGCTCAAGGCTGCAAAGTAGTTCAAATTGAACCTAAAAAAAATTAGAAACAAGAAACTATAAGCAAGGTCACTTAAGAAATAAAACAGTATCTGCAAATATGGCTGAAAATTTTAATTGCAGAATTGCTCTCGTAATGTCAATTATTTGTCTGACCTTAAGACAGCTGCGGAAAAGAAATGTGCAAAGGCAAAACTAATCTAAATGTGTTCCAATTTCTTTGCCTATTGTTTTGTTTTTTTTTTTCTTGTTTTTGTGATATTTTTTTAATTTTTATTTATTATTTTGCTTTAATTTGCTAAATTGCACAGTTTTTTCGTAATTCCACGACTTGAGCAGACAATAGATCATTGCGCACTAAAAAACTGCCATCTAAACTTTGTTTTCAGTTTCTTGTAGTCTAACTCGTTTATTTTGGACGATTTGTTTTCTTATTTTTTTCTGGGAAATTTTTATATTTATTTTTAGAGAGCAGTTTTCCACACAATTACAAAAGTAAAAATCCAACTTATTTTGCCTGAAACTTATGCAAATGACTTATGCAACGTTTAACTTTGGTTGAATCTCAACTTTGATGGAGTGGTCATTTATGCTGCTGCCGCTCCAGCTCCTGCTCTCACTCCTGCTCCTGTTACTCCTGCTGCATTCTCTATCTGCTATCTCTCTTTTGTGCCACGTTTATGGCAAAGTTGCTGCTGCCATTTTTTCTAGCGAAAATTTCGAGTTTTCTTTCTTGCGCACCACTTGTAAAAAGTTTTCATTTGCAGCTGTAAAAATATTTCACATTGCTGTTTGCTTATTTTTTTCATCTCAACCTTTTTGCTCTTCCTTTTTTCGATTGTTTTTTTTTTTTTTTTCATTTATTTCTTGCTTAGTACATTTTAGTGTTCCTTAGGCCGTTAGAGCTTGCAATTAATATGAAATGTTAAGCGAAAATGATGTGTAGCCAGGATAAGGCACAGAGTGCAGTCAACCTAAAGATTACTTGTCTGCCTCAGGGAAACTTGGCTCTTTGTGCCAGAACTGCCTTTGCTGCATGCGCCATGTGCTCTCTGCCAGCTGTTACGACTTTAAGCTAAAGCGGATGAGGCGCTGTTTAATTTTTGCTATCATTTCACATTAGTTCTACCCAGTATCATTACTCTGCATTTAATTAGTCGCTCAACTAGCGACAGCAGCCGAAAAAGTTACAGTTGAAGCGTGTGGCAACACCTGTTCAGGCCACACTTGCATTTAATACAGTGAACGCTGCTCAGGTTACATAACGACTGCGCGCTCGCTCGTTCGTTTGATTGCTTCTGGCCTCATTACAAAATCCGCCTAAATACTGCCACAAAAGTTTCTGATTACGAGAATATTTACAAAGGGTTAATGCTAAATGTATTTAAAATGCAACGCACCCCTGTGTCGCCTTTGCTTCTGCCTTTGCGTTTGCCGTTGCCTTTGCCATTGTATTCATTGCCATTTCGGCTTTTGTTTTTTTTTTTGGAGAACTTTGTTTGTGTGTGTGTGTGTGTGTGTGTGTGTACGCTCAAAAGGTTTTATCAATTTCAATTTGAGATATTTGCGCTCGAGCGCTTTGCTTGCCGCTTCAATTTGTCGCCTTGTCTGCCCGTCTGCCTGCTGCTAAATTCTACAAAATACGAGTATTTATTAAATTTCAACCTTTTGCTGAGCTGACACAAGTTCAAAGCAAAGCGTTTAAATTTGTTATAATACCAAAGCTGAAAGCTGAAAATAGTTGCCAAGTTGCTATTTATAAATATTTATACACATGTTTTATTTACGAAATTCGCGCATGTAGGAATTATTTTGTGGTTACCATATTAAAGTTTAATTAAGTGAGCGTGTGTATTTTAAAACAATTTTTAATGAAGTTCTTAACAAAAAATTCTTGAAGCAAAATAACTGAAAACTACTTAAAAAGTGTTTAACTGCTATGTGTGTGGGAGGGTGGAGGCGGATGCCAAGCGCAGCAGGCAACTTGTTTTAATTAAAAATAATTCTTAGAAAAGTTCATTTTATTTTTTAATTTTCGACATTTTTTGCTGGTTATGAAAACTGCACATATACATATACGTTGCGTATGAGTAATGACAAATTACGCATACGCAGTGTGGCGCGGCGAAATCAGCACAATATTGACAACACCCACAACAACAACAGTTTGAAACTTATTGCAAGTTGTCAAGCTGCATTATTTTGACACACACACACACACACACATCAACACACCACACACATATTCGTATGCTCAAGTTGCTCGGTTTATGAAATTTTGTAAATATTATGCATAAATTCTGTGTGCTGAAATCATGTTGCGTAATCGTGTTAATGTAAAATATTATCTTCATATGCAACTGTTTTGTATATATTATCTATTTACAAGCTCATACGCATTATCAATCGGAAAATTTTCAGTTTCACGCCTGACTGACCTCGTACGCACTCGCATGAACTTCCTGCGTGCGTTTCCTTTGGTTTGCGAGCGTCTAATTTGCTGCACAGATTTTATTTCGCCTTGATGTGTTAATCTTATTTCAATCAAAATTTTTGCGCATATGGTGCCTAGATTTAAATGTAATCAATATGTTTGTATATCTTAGCAAGCGACTGTCGTTGCAATATACAACATAAAATATTCTGCACAGTAATGCCATACAATGCAATGCTTTTGTAGACTTTCCTAAAAGCTGCTTTAAGCCTATTGTATTTTGTTGAATTTAATGCACACAATATGCAACAATACTTGACAGTTGCCAAATAATATTCCTAAACTCATATACATTTTTGCTATTGATGTAATAATTCCTAGTGGCTAGAATATATGTGAAACGATCTTAAACCAGAACACAGAACAAACTGAAATTTCAGACATTTTATCCTTTGTATGGGAGTCTGACAATTTAAACGCCATATATTTTTATTCTGCGACTGTATCAAAGTCCAGTAATCATTTAGCTTACATTTTCTGTAAATACAGTCAAACTTCCATAACTCGAATCACCATTATCCAGATTTGGAGACAATAATGTATGGATATTGCACGCTATTGCCACTTTATTTAGTTCGAGTTATAGAAGTTCGAGTTTTGGAAGTTTGACTGCAACAGTTAATGTTAAAAACAGCAATAATAAATGTTAGCAAGGCGCTCTCAATATCTGCTAGCCAAAAAACTGTTACAAAAAAAAACTTTTGTTATTCTACAAAACAAAAAAAAAAAACAAGCCCACCCAGTAGCAACTACGCGCTAACCGTTGTAATTAAAATTCCTATGCCATTATTTGTTGTTTTGCATATTAAAGCTGTTCTGATTTTATTTGCAAAAAAAAAAAAAAACATGTAAATTGCTTAGTGAATCTCTATCTAAAAACTTATTATGACTATCCTATAAAAAGCAATTTTAATTCAATTGCAAAAAACATATTAATTAATCATAACAACAAAGCATTATGACTGTATTGACCCATCCAAAGTCTCGGAAATACAATATTAAATTTATTATAATTAATTACCCCAGCAAAGGTTCCGGCAGTAGGTACTTCACATATGTGTGTATCATGTTGACTGCAAACAGACACTAAATAAGTTGAGCAGTATATCATATCTTAAATCTTTACCCAAATGCCAGAGGCTGACGTAATAAATTATTATTGTAAAAATAATAATTCATGCATTTTTTATGTTGCGCATGTCACCACAAATCCATTTCATAGACCAAAAATTCTGTCATAGGTGGCTAAGCGGCGGCACAGCACACAATAAGGCTAACGACGGCCACGCAAGAGATCAAATCGCATCTGATTGTCTAAATTGTAACGTGCACATGAGCAATGGCCGGCCACACCATGATGATGGCCCCTATGAAATTTTGTAGCTTCAAATTTATGCCTGGCACTTTACGACTGTGCGCCATAAATTTAATAAACTTAAGTGAGTGATTAAATAAGTGGGTAGGCACTAAGCGCGGGTAAGTGGCATTCACATGTGTATAACACATACATATACACATGTATAATTTCACTAAAAAATATTCGTGCAGACAGTTCGTGTGTTTTTTTTTATTTTTCTTCTTTTTTGTTTTAAAGCAGCCAACGTTGTAATTACATATATTTTCTCGTAGTTTATTTGGCAAGTTTTAAGCACTTACCGTGCGCTTCTAAAATAGAACAGAACTAAAAATAAATATAAAAACGAAAAAAAATGGAATAAATTTTAAACTAAGGGAATATCCCACTTGTGCTAGTTAAAATGGTTTGCAAGGTTTTGCCTAACTCGCTTTACTTCTGGCACTTCATTATTTTTGCATGCTTTAAAACGCATACCTGGAGTGCAGCCGAGCCTCGTCCAGACAGCGACTCTATGGTGAACGCAAGGCTGACAGTCGCCCACGTACAATGCTGAGAAAAAATGCAGCAGCAGTTTTCAATTTTCGTTATTTTTGAAAATCTCAAAAAAGGGCCTATGCCAAGGAAGACAATCAACTAAGTTCCTGCATTGTTCTCATCTATATATGTAGATGTGTCTTTGACAAGTCAATATCAGGAACCGATCCTCATTTTTGTGATATGAACGAACCAACACAACTTATTTGTCGAGCAGAGAGAGGCTAGGGGCGAGGTATAGTGCCGCAGCGGTTTTCGATTAAAAGTTTTCATACCACTTAAATGTTTCGAAAGTCTCTTCGCATAAAAAAAGGAAGCTAAATGGAACGTCTTTGAGACTAAAGAACTTCACTCAATGAGTAGATCTATAAAAAACATAACTTTGGCGTCATAAAGTGTTCTGGGAGGACATAAAAGACGGCAATAACTTTAATGCACTACAACAGACTGCACTTGCTGCCATTATTTTCGCCAACAGTGTGCAAATGGACATTGCGAGTTGCACCAACGTGCGGCCACACATATACAAACACACACACAAGGCTGTCACAAAAATTTAGTGCAAAAATATTTAAAGTCTATTTATAACATATAACAAAAAAATAACTTAAGCAAAAAACATAAAAAATAACTGTAAAATTGTGAACTGAAAACCCCAAAAACAAACGCGAATAATAACAAAAACCGCAACAACAACAAAAAGAGCAATGGGAACGAGAGCGGGAACGGGAACGACAACAACCGACAATGTAAAAATTGCAGGAAGTGTGATAGTGAAAAAGTACGAGCAGCGCAACCTGTGCACTGAATCAACAACAGCAGCAGCACCACCAGAAGCAGCAACAATAATAACAACAACAACAACAACAATGAGCAACTGTTCGTAAGACGCATAAAGTGAAACTGACTCATGTGTGCATGCAATGTTAACCTCAGAATTGCCGCCGACAAATTTAACAACAAAAGTTGTGTGAATAATATGCCAAACGAAGAAGAGTAAGAAACAACAACAGCAGCACCAACAACGACAACAACAACACCAACAATGCCAACCGCCACAACAAGAAAATCCACGCGTTTCACCGCTGCATGTTTTCATGCGTTGTTTGTTGTTTTGGTTTTTTTTGTTCTACTTTTTTATTTTGTTTTATTTTTTTTATTGTATTTTGTTTTTTTTTTTACTAATACAGATGTGCGAGTGAGACAAAAACAGACACATCCATCCATAGTCAAATTACCAACATAAAAAGTGGCTAACAAACATATGCGCGCCACGTTTTGAATTATGTATGCAGCCATGAATACAACAAACAACAGACATGCATGCATGCAAAAAAAAAAACAAACAACAAAAACAACAGGAAAAACACGAGAAAAAATGAGAAGAAGAAAAAAGGAACAACATAGGAAAGCGAAAAGGCAACAGCACAGAAAACAAGAAATAAACAAAGTAAAGAAGCCACTAGCGACAGCAACAACAATAACAAAAACAGCATATGCTGTGCTGGAATCAGGACGAGACAAGCACAGAAACTTTAAATTAAGTCAAAAAGTGAATGCCCTATGCAAGAAAACACACGGCAGATGCAGTCAGCGCACAAGGGTTCAGTCTTCGGCATATGTAGGCATTTGTGAGGAATGAGCCGAGCAGCCGCTCACGCAAGCAGGAGTGAACTTTAAAAGCGCACATGTCCGATCAGTAACTGTTTAATGTAAGCACTCGAAGTCACTCGCCTAGTTCGGTCTCCGAGCTCGGACTATTGTAAGGAGTCAACTAGCACAAATGACAAGACTAAGCAAGAGCAGCAAGTGCGTATTCTCGATGGGCTCAAAAACCCAGAGATCTGAGAGTTAAAATACGTTTAGAAAAAGTAAATAAGTAGAAGGTGAAAATATAGATATTAAGAATGGAACAAATTCAGTCAAGCCAAAATACGCAATCGCAAAAACTATTGGCTGTTACTGTAATAACTAAACAAACGCCAGAAAGCTCTCACAAGAATCCAATTGCATTTGACAGGCGATGTGCACGACTGAACTGACAACTGCAAACTACAAGAGTAGGGTATGTTAATCGCATGTCTGCATGTCCGCAAACAGTCAAAAAAACATAAAATAACAGAGAAATGCGCTAAAAAAGAAGTGTAGCACGCAAGTTTTACACTTCGCCGGAATATTTGTCAGTGTGGGATTTGTGCGCTCAAATGGCAACACGTACGCGAACGCGGACGCACACCCCCAAGCACCTTCAACACCCTCTGGCGCACAACCCTTGCCAACACACATCGAAAATAAATAAAAAATAAAAAAATAATTATAATAAAAAAAGGAAACAAAAAAAAAAAAACGCAGAAAAAGGCGAAGTAAACTTAATCAAGAACTCAAGGTGCGAATTAGGCAAATGTGACGACACGAGAACGCGTTGAGTTTTTGTATCCTTACATAATGACTAAATTCGTCGTTGCAACCAAAATCTCGACGACGCACTCATCCACATACATACTCACATACGCAGACACACACACACACGCACACACACACATATAGAGACACGTCGCAGAAATGTTCATAATCATATTCATCTTGCAGGCAAGAGGCGCTCGACTTCCGGCCGCCATTCGCCGACATATTCATACGCAGCTGTTGGAAAAATTTAATGGTCGCTTTTGCGCAAATACGTATGAGTATTTATTTATTTTATGTGCTGCTACACACCAACCACTAACCCCTGCTCCTAGCCACCCCCCAGTCGCCCAGTTTCTCACAGCACGACGGCGTTTTGTTCGTTTCGATTCGCTTCGTTGAGTTACGCTTCGTTTCGTTGCTTTGCGTTACGTTGCGTATCGTTAGGATCCTCTTTGCCTTGTTGAATACTTTGCCGTGCTTTTTATTTTTTGGCAGTCATATATCAACACGTCATGCAGACCTACGAGAAAACAAACAAACAAACAAATAAACCAACAGGCAGACATGCGTACGTACGTACATGCCTGCTCACGCACCCCCATCCACATCCACATCGTCCTGGGTCGGTGGCAACGGCAACGGTGTCGGTGTCGGCATTGGCACTGGCATTGGCTCTGGCATCGGTATAGGACTAGACGTCGGTCTCAGCGTCGGCGTCATCGTCGTCGTTTGGGTTTGGGATTGTGTGAGCTTAATGAGCTTAAAGGTTGGCTTTAAAGCGCCTGGCATTATGAAACATTATCTTATTATATGGAGTAGCCGCGTTAATTTTCGTACATGGTCTTGATTTTATTAGCATTTTCTTGCTTACTTATTTTCTTCTTTTTATTTCTTCCCCTCTTTTTTTATTATTTTTTTTTCGTTTGCTTTTAGGCACAAGCTCGTGAATGCCAATGAGGCAAATGAGGCTAAAATATAATTGACAGGGGCGAGGCAGAGTGTAATTCGCATGTGAATACAAGAGGTGAAGTCGCTTGAGGCGAACTTTGCATAAATTTTATTTAAAATAAATTAAGAAGGCGCATAAAATATTTTCACAAGTCTATACCAGGTAGCATTAACTACATAACCAGCATGGCAGGCAATAACCAAGCCGCCTAGGGGAAATTATTATATCACATATACAGACATTCTATATATGTATGTACATGTATACTCTATGATAATCACGAAAGGCATCACAAGAGACCGAACTATATGTATATGACCTTAAAGACCATTACAGGTCAAACACTCTCTGCTAGCAGTCACATGTTTATCTGCAAAGTTGAGTTGTCCGCAGTAAGCACTTGAGTGATCATCTGATAGTCATGTGCTATTATTACATTCTAGCCTACATCTGAGGAGTCAAAGCCAATTGTACTGACACTCTTTTAAAGATGACAGGCTCCAGTGTTTTTGGCTGTCATTTTTTATTGACTAGGTTAGACTTAGTTAACTGCACAGCTGTCACATGTCGTTTAAATAACATTCCTTTCTGTAGCTCTTGGAAAATTTAACTCGTGCCATGTCGGACAATGGTACATCAACGCATAACATTAAAATTCAAATTGGGTCAACTGAAAACTTGATTTTAAGAAATTCTACCTTTGGCAGCTCCATCCACCTACAAAAACAAGAGCCCAATTTGGGCCAAAGACTGTTGTCACTCACATTAGACATGTGCAGCGAACACGATGTTAATTTTCTTCCTAACCTGCCTGGCCTGCCTGGTTGGCTCCGCATCGATCTATTGCAGCATGCAGCATATGCAACTGAGCCCAAGGTGAAATAGGAGACAACAACAGACAAGTTACGTGTAGCCTAGGCCATTAGAAAAGAAAAAATAGAATGGAACTTTTTATGCGCCATCATGATGATGACGCTGTTGATGATAAAGAAGCAGCTGCTAAAATGAAAAAAAGAAATCAAGGAAAAAAAGGACAAAATGACAGAAACGAAAAATGAAAGAAAAAAATCCCATCATCAAGTAAATAGCTCACTTGGCACAGTTTGCCTTTGCACGGTCGTTGCAAATAGGCCCAGAGGCTTTTAGTTTCTGCAAATATGGCACACACACACACACACACACACACACACACACACTGCAATCCACAAAGCTTTTACTTACACATACACTCACACACACCTCACGCTGCACGGCTGTGCCTCGCCAACAACTGCCTCTGAGTTTCATTTCGGAACAATTTTCAACAGTAAATTGGAAACTTTTAAATGCAAATATTTTTAAATCGAGTAAACTGGCAAATTTGCAGCAGCCACGAAGCGCATGGAGTTGCTCAAATTTAAAGTCGCTTACTTTGGCGAGTAACAGCAAGGCCTTGGAGGCCGGCATTGAACAGCACCAACTGCAGCAGCTGCGCAAAATTATGAATATTCTAAAAGAAAAATAAACAAAACGAGAACATGGCGCACTCTAGACAAATCGACGGCAACTCAGGCAAAGTGAAAGGTGTTATTGAGAACTCTCATAAGGCGCGAGAAGGACACACTTAAGTAAAAGCCTGAGAAAATGAATGGCAGAGGCAAAGGCAATGCAGTGAGGATCGCTCATAAGCGCTAAATAAATGGAATGACCCATGCCTGGTGAATGAGCAAAAGCACTTACGCTCTATGTGCGCTTTGGCTTTTCTGGCTGCCCCACCTAATTTTGTTGTTAAGTTGTAAAAGAGAAATAATGTTACCAGACAAAGCTAAGCGAGCAAAGTCCGCTTTGTGACCGCTTGATGAAAAAAAATCACTAACAACAACAACGCAAACAATCAAACAAAACACACACAAAAACATGCATTGAAAATATTTAAAGTAGAACAAAAAACAACGAGCATTGGGGAAATAAAGTCACCACTGTAGCTGGCGAGGGTCAGTGGCTTTCCCAGTCGCTGCAGCTGGAGTACCAGCAGCACCAGCGGCAGCAGCACTTAAACGTAATTAACCTTGTCCGAAGGCGTACGAAGCAGGACAAAACGAAACGAGAAGCTAAAAATTATACTCATGACAGTGCCAAGAAAAAAAGGACAGAGGTTATATATCTAAAATATTAAAGTTACTTTTTATGAGACAGTCTGAGTGGCTTGGCTAATCGATGTTGGCTGCAGAGCAGCAGCACAGTCTGTGCCGAAAGTGTGCGCACACTTGTCAAAAAATATCTGAAAAATAAAGCGCAATGCCTTAAATGCTTGACATTTTTTTTTTTGCTTTTTTTTTTTTTTTGTGATGTATTTATTGTAAGCCCTTAACATGTTAAAGAATTCATTGCGTGCTGCGAATTTTTTATTAAAATCTTTCGTGACTTGGCTTACATGGGCTGCTCGGTTTGTAGACATTTCGCGTGACAGTTTTTTAATTTCTTAAATTATGCAAAGAATTTATAAAGACGAGGCATAACACACACAAAAAAATAAAAAAATATTTGTATATTATTATAAAATAAACAATTCCATGGCCTTGAAAGTTTCATGAACCTTGCGCTTAAGTCAAAACAAAAGTTATTAGCTCAGAAATTTAAATAATTAAAAGAAAAAGCTAAATATGCATATAATGAAACTAGAGGATGCCACGTGTTTTGGATTATGCTTTTTCATTGCTTTTTAGGTTTCATTCATAATACCCCAGGACATTACTTAATAAAAGTATTTCACCGATACAATACAATAGAACAAAATAAATTAGGCATATTTATGCTCTTTATAAATTAAAACCTTTGTTTTTTACATATTATGTATAGTTGTGCGTTTCTTTTCACTTCAGCTTTTCGTTGCATACTTTTGGGCTGCCATCTAAAGCAAAGGCTTGCATGGCGCCTTCGTGAATTTTCGTTCTTCGATTTTAATTTTTTTTTTTCATGCCTTAATTTAATAACACATAAAAAAGAAGCAAGTTTCGTCTTTGCCTACACACGAACACACAAATCAATAAGAAAAATATTTGCATGTCTACATAAGATTTTGCATATATCGCTCAAAGGAATTATCAATAAAATCAAATAAATTTCATTGATGTGAAGCAAAAGAATAACAAATCCAATAAAAAAAACAGAAATAACTGCTAGCTGCAACAGACATGGGCTAACAATTTCCAGACTAAATAGAAAGCGAAGTCAATAAAGTGCAAAGCATGTGTTTGAGTGTGCGTTACTCGTCTAAGTTAAGGGAAAATTGTCTAAGCTGTTCCGAAATCTATGTCTGCATTTATTTCTTGTTTCAGCTGTTGTTGTTGTTGTTGCTGACATTTTCTACTGATTTTGTGCAACATGCCTGAGGCATGAATAAACACAACATATTTATGTAAAAAGTTTACACAGACGAAATAAAAATGAAAGAAAAAAGAAAATGAAAAATTAAATATAAATTATTTATTAAAACTCAAGTCTGCACTGAGAAGGCGAAATCAAGTGCAATTTATATGTATGTTTTTAATTTGGCAGCTCAATGGCAATAGGCAGGATGTCAAGGATGTTTATAAAAATAACAGCAGACAGTTTAAGTATCTTATTGGCTGTTTTCGATAAAGTTTTAGCGTAGCTACACTTGGCAGACACTTTCGACCGAGCAAATCAAATAAATCAATAAGAAATACGCCGAGAGCCATATTGGCGACGCCCATGCACAGGTGCGCGACGCAGAACGTGTGTGGAGAGGGGTGGGAGGAGCAGGCAGTACTTAGATTAAACGAACGCAATAAAATTCAATTCAAGGAAATCAAGTATATTTTTTATTTATGCAGGAAATTTTTAGCCAAAGGGTGCCAAATAAATATGTACGAGTACAATAACAACAGCAACACGAACTGCAGACTCTGTTAGGGTTGACAGGGACTTTTGGCTGTGCACGTAAGAACATAAGTGATAAGTGGCGTGTGTGTATGTGCGAGTGAATTCCCTTGCACGACGACAAGTGCCAAAAGAACGTTTGACATGTGTCTCTATTTTTGAATTTTTGCTTTCCAACTTGTGCTTATACGTATGTATATATGAATACGATTTTATTTTTACTTTGTTTTTATTTTTTTGCGACGCAGACCTTTTTGATTTATTCTCATGGGTGTTTGTGTACATTATGACAAAGGCAGGTGACAGGTAGGCGGACAAGCAGACAGACAGACAGTCTACAGACACACGCGCATTACGCTAACGGTTCGCCTAAGTTTAAAACCAAAGGCAGAAGCAAAACAACATTTATGCCAACGTTTTTTCTATTTGCATATTTGTGCCAACTTTATTAATAAATGTTAGACGTACTTATTATTGCTGTCAGGCACCGTTTGCAGATCCTTGTGCTTAGCACTTTTTGAGCCCAGTTGCCAGTAATAGAATAATATGCTAACGTGTTCGGGTCGTGATGTTTACACTCAGTTGATGTGGATGGTTCGCATGCATTTGGAAAAACATTATTCTGTTAAGGAAATCACGTCATATTGTGCCAACAGCTGACTTTCATTGCGCTCCGGGTTGCTGTTCAAATGGGCAACTTGGCGCTTTTTTCAGCTTTTTTGTTAATTGCTGAAAATTGGTGTCAGAAAAATGAGGTATGCATTATATTTATGCTTGATGAATTCTTTATTAAACATTCTTTTTACATGTACATTCAAAACTTGTGAAGTAATGTTTTTACAGGTTTGCTTTTCAGTTTAAAATATTTCCGTGATCACAACACTATTATATTGAAATTTCTAATATAGAACACTTCACCAGAAAAGTAACATCTGGCAACCCTAATTATTGAGTTTAAGTTAATACAATTGTTTCGATATTGCTTTATAAGAGAAATATTTGTCCTCCATTTTGTTGATGAGTTAGATTTACCATTTCGGGAAGGCGTTGTCAATGGTTTGTTTTCTATAAGACTTATTCTAGGACTATGAGAGATTCTACTTACCAAAGAATACACCGTATAACTGCATAAACACTTGGCTGAAAATGACGCAGGAGCGCCATATTATACTGAGATTGGCTAATCGCTTACTCCCAGCGCTTGCGAAATGCATGAATATTTTAATATTAATATTGCTTCAATTTGTAACTTGGTTGGACCACATACAGAGGTGCCGTTGGCTCGTGCAGCTTAACTACAAACTGTATGATATTTGGGTGGCCATCTATGGCGCGCCCGATGTGGCTGAGGCCATTGTGTTCAACGAGCGGTCTTACACCTACAAGGGTGCTCATGAGCAGAGGGACGAATGCAGTCGGCTTTGCTGTCAGGTCTGCCGTGTGGGACGCGTCGTCAAATATATCAATCAAGCTAAATATTGTCTGGATCTAGCGCAGCTCACCTTCTCTTCGCTTATTATGTTCAAAGCCATCAAGCGTGCCCACGAACGGGGGGTTTATATACGCATCGTCACCGACAGGGAGATGGTCCACGTACGTGGCTCCGTCATGTGGCAGTTGGCGGGTATGGGTGAGTCCAACAGTTCTTTGTAGTATTTCTGTGTTGGCTAAATCTCTGCTGGGCTCTAAGGCATCCCAGTGCGTATCAGCTCTGCCGGCACAATGATGCACAACAAATTCTGCATAATCGACAGCAACGACCGCATAAAGCAGCTCAATGCGCAGGAAGGACACAATTTTAGTCTGTGGCGGCGCAAGGGTCTGGTTATGACCGGCTCGCTGAATTGGACCCGACAGGTAAGTAACTTGTCTTGTCTTTTTGATGCTGTCCGCAGAGTGTCTAATGTTTTGTTGTCTCTGTAGGGTATAATTGCTAATTTCGAAAATATTGTCATCACAAACAATGTAAAAGTGGTCTCAGATTACAATCCGATTTTTGAAAGCATGTGGAATACCTTTCCACAGCTGGTACCATAAAGTCCACAGTCTGTTATTAAGGTTTGGAAATCAATTAAAAATAAAGAAAAATTCAATAAATATTAAATCTTAAAAATATAGTCAAAAAGTTTAATTCAAAGACAAAAGTGGCATAACCGCGACTGGTTGATGAATCATTAAAAAGTTGTTGTTGTAGCAGCTGCTAGTAAAAGTGTAGAAACAAATAACATACTAAAAGAAGTGTAAGACGGATATTTGTATACCACGCTCCACTTGACGCATCGCATTCTTTTTTTCAGCTGAGAGTCTATAAAATGTGCATTTGACCCATTTTGAACTCACACAGAGAGTGCATTAAGAAATAAAGAAAAAATGAATGTTTTATTTTTTATTTTACTATAAAATTCCTACAAGGCACATCATAAAAAAATAAAAAGGAATAACTTTACTGCCTGGCCGACAATTTTTCACACTTACTTCGCGTGAAACCATGTCCATGTCCGTGCGCACCCTGTCCAGGCTGTTGCCCAGCACCGTCAAGCAATGCTGTGGTTTTATGACTTATAGCCACTATTCACCCTTCTCTGTGGCCTGCATGCCACCAATGCTGCTGCCGCTGCCGCATCTATTCTAGCCACAACATTCAGAATACCCTGATACGTTGTTGTGCCAAACGTGGAAATAAAAACTTGTACGCATTTTTATATGTGTACATTATTTTCTGCTGCTGCTGTTTGCTCTTTATTACATTTTGACAAACAAAACTTTTTCATTTTGCCTGCTCAACCAAGTAGCAGTAGCAGCATCTTCCCTGCCATGATGTTGACTTGGCGTTCTCGTTCACGTTGGCATTCTTATTGGCCGTGCCGTACTCTGCCGTGTATACGATTACGGCAACAATAATAACTCCGCACGGAACGAGATGATTTCGTTTTCTGTTTATTGTACTTTGAAAATGTTCTTATTTCTGCTGCTCGTACTATTGCCATTCCCACAGCCACCTCCACTGCCACACGGCTAACACTCCGTGTGTCTGCATGCCCGAGTACGTAAGTGGGTGGTTGGGAGTATGTTTGTGTGTGTGTGCGTGCGAGTGTGTGTAGGGCTGTTTGCATATTATAAGCATAATAACGCCAAAAAGCACAGGACCGACATAAATTCGTATCTGAACTTAGAAGTGAGACGTGCGCCCGATGTCATTCAAATAACTAAGAGAACAAATTGTCAGCTAGGAAGTACTTATCGCAGAATGAATGGGAACAAGCCATAAAGTTGGTTTAGCCAAGTATACGACACATTTTGAAATTCGTCATAAAGGAAACCAGATTAGCAAACTCCTCTGTGAAGGTTTTCTTGGGGCTGGCAACACATTAAAGGTCGTAAACTGTAAGTATGTGTATTTTTACCCCCTTATGATGGATGTTGAAGCTCTGGGAATTAATTGAATCTATTGAACACCAATAATTTATTAAGAACTCATCGAATTTGGAAAACAAAATTTGAAGTTTAAAATTTGAACAACAAAGCTGAATAACGACTTGGGTATGGGGTATGGGGAGTAATTATTTATGGCAATTTAGCGTACCATCGATGTATGGGTGCGTTTGTATGTATTGCTTGTTTTTTTTTTGTGTTGAAACTATGTGCAAATTTGAATAAAATGCATTTTAAGTGTTATTTGATATTGCATGCACTTCATCGCTATCCAACTGCTTACGGAACTCGTGCATAAGTTCTTGGTTTTCTTCAGTGATCTCGGCCAGGTCACTGAAAAGGTCTTGAGCTCGTTGGTAATCGTAGTTCATGCCCTTCATCTTCTCAATGAAAATCGCTAGATTTTGATTTGCTTCCTTCTGCATTTGCACTATACGATCTTCGATTTCGTAGAGTTCTTGAAGATCTTTGACTTGCTTGTTGTAACTCATCTCCGACATATCTCGCTCACTGGAGTAGGCAGTACCATTTACATCGAAGTCATTGAGCTGGCCATTCTCCACGTTTTCCAGTTCATCTAAATATTTACTATTGATGTTATTATTAGCATTCATATAGACTTCGTTTTCGGATGGTTGTCCCTCGCTTTGAGGACCTTGATAATTTTGTGCCTTCTCTCGCAAAAGCTGGCTGAGGTTGCCACGAGGCAGGTATGGATCCGGGTCCGCCTCTTCATTGTCACAATTGGACAAGTCATCAATCAATTCATCATTGTCAGAGTCCTTGACTATAAGCTCTTTGACACGATCTGCATAGCGTAAAGTGTTAAGTGTATTTTCGCTAGAACTCAGTCCCGGGGATATCATTGCAATCATGCAAGTTTTGTTCCGATCGCCACCGATAAAAGAATCACGTAACACCTGCGTCAGCTTAGACACACGAAACGGCAAGTGGGCCGACTGTTTGCTGAGCGCACGTATGCACTCCTTTAAAGCCAGCAACGACTTGTTAATCTCTGCACCCTCCATGCGCGTCTGACGTGTCGCTGATGAAGTGTCGGCGCCACGCTCATTTCCCGCAAGGTCAATAAACGAGAATTTGCCATGAACATACGGCGATGACATCTTGCGCAGCACAATCTGAAAGACTGCATGCGAACGCGAGGATTTCGAATTGGCCGAAGTCTGGCCGGAGGTGCGTTCTTTTGTGCCCTTCTCAATAAGGTCAAGCACTTCTGGTACGCTGTTTACATGCCTCTCGGTTAAGCCGACAACTTGCACTTGCTGTTTGCCATCTTCTAGTACGCGCAGCAGCTGTTTTTCTTCAGTCAGCAGATCGAATACCTTTCCTCCGTAGATTTCAAAGAAACTGCACGACACCCCCAGCCTGAGATGTTTATACTCGTGTCGGGGCAGTGTGGCAAACACATCTCTGGCTGCCATGGCATAGATGCCGTTCTCACAGTTCTGCTGGTTGCCCTGAAACTCTCCACCCATGGTGTGCGTCTTTCCTGAACCCGTTTGACCGTAAGCAAAGCATGTAGCATGTCCACCATCGAAGATTGTTTTGACCAACGGTTTTGCCGTATACTGGTAGATAATCTCGTTGCCACACTGCTCATCGAAGGCATAATCAAAGCGAAAGTTGTGATGTTCCAAGAACTTGGTGAGATCGACTTTAGCGCGGGGCTCGTGCACGATGAGCATATTCTTGCGCGGCACAGAGATAATGTCGATCTCTTTACGATTACGCTCTTTGCGACTTAGCGGACGTTTACGCACACACACGGTGATCTGATGGTTGCGTAGCTCAGACTGCGCAAACTTGCGCAATGGATTAAATTCCACACCCTTCTGATATTCACGAATCATATGCGCCACCTCCCAATTGGGATTTCCAGGGTCCATATTCTTTAGCTGCTCCTTCTTTTGTCTCAGCTCAGCATGACGTGCACGTCGCTTTTCACGATTGTCCTTTAAGTCCTCCACTTTCTTAACCACTTGTGAACTACGCTGGATAACGTTGGATATTTTTCTGCCAACTGGTGAAGTCCCATCTGGTGAGGGGCTACGAATTTTCTGTGTTGTCACCACCGAGAGCGTTGCTTGTTGCAATCTGCTCGTTAAATTACCCGTTATGTAGCGTCCAGTATCCCCGTTATGTGCCATTATTTGACTACGAGAGGCCCTCGGAGTAGGAACACCTCTCCGACCTGACACCACACCAGAGGCCAAACGCGCCTCCACCATACCAGTGTCTATATTCGATAACAACCTATCGTCGGCTGTGATGCGTTCCAAGCGCTTCGGTATACCACTCTTCATAGAACGGGCCACCATATTATTTTGTACGTTAGGGACGCCATTCGTACCATTACGTGGTAGTGTCATCGTTCCAGTTTGTGACAACTTTCCATCCGCTCGATTCTTCACAGATGCTTCGAAAATGCTTGGATTGAGCGAAATAATCGAGTCTAGTGGCACCTCCTTCCCTTTAATATCGGCAGCCTCGTTCCATTCGACTGTCAAAGTGTTCACACCCTGATTGAGACGTGTTATCACCACAGGATGAACTCTACCGTTGGATCGTTTGATCAGCACCTTCTGGCCGATTTCCAAAAATTCCATTTTGATCGTTCAAACGACCGTAAGCAGCTGGAAAAAAATTTTTACTTTTAACACTTGGCAAATATCTGCTCGAAAAATCTCCAATTACTATGAAGACTTCATTTATGTTTACTTGAATCATTTGAGCGATTAGACATTCGCCGTAGTCTATGTTTAATATTTATTACAGTACAGAAGTGTCGTAGACTCTTACACCAATTTGGTTAAGAACTTAAGTCAGGTAGCCAATTCATCTGGCGCATCATCCCGCTGATTTTTATACTTACATGCAATAAGCGTTTTGAAAAACGCCTTGGGCTGCTGATCTCTTGCTTTTTTTCAAGCACAATTGAAGATCTCAAATTTTCGGCAATTTTTTTTTATTCAATAATTTATATTTTTTTTTTTGGGATATAATATATGACAAATGTCAAATGCTGCTACTTTTTTTCTGATTGGCAACGCTAAATCTTCTTCATAACACCTGGTGACAAACTTAAAATTCTTTTGTACATCACCTGCGTGAAATTCCGCTAAACTACCTTAAGCAATAAACTTCAGTATAGCTCAGAAGGAAAAGAGAAGATCTTCGGTAGTTTAAGAAAAAGGAAGACAGCAATTTTTAATATTATGCCTGGTGACAAAATCAACAACTCAAGGGAGACAGAGCTTAAGTAAAATATTTTAAGTTAAGCACTTTTGCATTGCCTATAAGGCCGAGGGGTCTGATTCCTTGGGACCTATTGCTGAGAGTGTTGGCTGACACAATATTGGTGTGCTTATGTTCTTCTGATTTCAGACGTAAGTATGTGTCAATGTTGAAGATAAATTTTCACAAAAATATTTATTTAGTGTGCACCATCTAATGACGTTCTAATGCGCATTTAAAAGGCTTAGGACCTTTTCCTTTTCGCTCTGTCGGATACACTCATTAAAACGTCTTCCAATTGTATGCTACGCTGATGCTTTAAGATGCAATTTTAATTGGAATTTCTTACGGACGAGTAATAAATTAACATCACCATTGCCATCACCATCGAAACTCGCTGACAAGCGAAGGTTTAAGTTCTTCCCTTTGCTTGGTCAACGACTACAGCAAGGACACTAAACAAAACAGAGTGAAAATAAATAAATTACAAAACGAATGTCCGCTGTGGGTCCAGTTTTTCTTTATTTTTCCTTAGTCGTTTTAAGTGTATAAATAATAAAAGTGCTGCGAAAATCACTGCAAAATGTTACAAAGCAAGGACATCCCCCACACAAGGCGAAACGCATTGCAAAATATTTCCTCACAATTAATTCTGAAGGAACTATTCTTCGTCTTATGCTGGAATTGCCACAATGACTTCTTAAACTCGCAGCTAACAATACTGGCACAATGCTCACGATGCTACTGTTGTTGTTGGTGTTGCATCCTCTTTACGTTTCGGTGAAATAAATGAGTTTCCATTTAATTTCCTCACATTACCGAGACGTACGCTCTCGAGACGAGTTGAATCGTACTTTTCTTTTCTGGCATTCGGTGCGACTCCGTTGTATTCAACTACTTAACATAAGTCCCCAGTTTAATCCTTTGTATTATGCACACAACAACAATAACAGCAACATGGCCAACAACTAGGAAGCCAAAGACAAGAGCAACAACACCAGTAAAAGCTACAACAAACGCTACAGCATTGAGGACAATGAGCTGCAACGCCAATAAGTATGCAATGACATTTTAGCATAAAATATGTATGTCGTATGCCAGCACAACCCGCAATCACAATAACAGCAACAACAACAACAGCCAGCATGTATAACAACAGCAACAGCAGCAGCAGAAGGAGCAGCAGGAGCATAGTTCAGTGTAGAGCTCAACACAACAAGATGCCGAGTGCCTGTCATTCTTAGATTCGCTGTGACTGTGTTAGCTTTTGGCTTTGCTACATTGCGACACGATGCTATGTGGTGTAGTGCGGTGCGGTGGGTTGTCTTAACGGCAACTCCCCGTAGTGCGGATGCAGTTCGGTGTCGCAGGATATTTTAATGCATTCGACGTTGCACAGCAGTGCATGGCTTGACAGGCACGCAGGCAACGCGTTGCTGCTCGCAGTGGTGCTGCTTAATAGAAAGGATATTGTTTATCCTGTCACTTGTATTGGCTTAAAGAATAATTTGCCCTCTCCTAGCGCCAGCGGCAGCAGTTGCACTATTGGCTTGACTTTGTGGCTGTCTCTTTACACACACACTCTCCCATACACAAACGCTCACATAGCGCCAAACATATACATATTTCGAAAGTATTTTGTACATAATGGATTTGCACTCTTCCAAAGCGGATTGTGTGGCTTATGTCAACTTTGATTATTGAAATATTGTTTGCATACATTATGGCGCTGTGAAAAGGACAGCACAAACAGCAGACACTGCCATCAGACTGATAACACGGCTGTGTGTTATATATTTATTAATTTATGTATTTATACATGAACAATTAAAATCGCATTAATAAAAACCATATTATAACATATTAATGTCAAAGGCGTCAGCACACAGGATTCTTTTTTCACTTTTTTGACTTTAGTTTATGTACACTGTCGCATGCAATCACACTGCGGTGAGTATAAGTCTACATCAAACAGGATTACGCTTATCAAATTAAAGCGAATAGACACGGGTGCTATGAGTGCTACGTGCCTTTAAAGGCTTAAGACAAAACTCTGCGTGGGAATTCAAGACCATTACCAACGGCACTTCTATTTCTGTGTAGTTTGAGACAGATGAGTACAGAAGTGTCTAATTGAAGCAAGTAAGAGGAGATCCTATTTAGGGTTTCCCTTATAAACACAACCAGAAACTCGTTATCGAAGTATTTTCTTTTCCTTTAGCAGTGTTCACAGTGAGCCATTCAGTGTTTCACAATACGCAAATTTAAAAAGTTTAAGCAGAATAAGCCTTCATAGGCATGTCAACTCGCTATAAAGAAGGTCTCTTGAAAAATATTTCAGATTTGTCAGTCAGAGGTTCGCGAGCGATATTTAGTAGTTGACTTCGATATTTTCCGTGTAATAAAGAATAACATGGAAAAACGCCTGAGCATGAACAGCGCTGCTATCGTGTATAAAAAATTTAAAATATACCAAGAAAAAACAGAGCGGGAGACGAGTGACCAGCAGCAGGATATTTCGGCTCCTGCTGATAGTGCCCAGAAGGCAGTGTGGGACCCTCCTCACCAAAAGTTGCAATGGACATGTGGCACAGAAGAACAGGATGCCGCCATGATGTGCTTCTTTCAGAGCAATATGTCTGATATCTTGGAGCTGAGCAAGCCGCAGCAGCGTAAACTAAAAGAGCAAATACTCGCAATAATTGACAATTTGCTAGAGACGGTGCATCAGGGCGATAATTAAGTCTTCGTTTTATATTAATATATTGTCCATATAGTTAATAAACCAAAAGAAAGAAGGAAAGCTGTTATGCAGATACACTCTTCTTGCCTGCTCCTCAGTCTCTCTGCTCCACAAGGCGTTCAGACGCTGCAGCCGCCTCCGTGCGTGCGACAGCCGACTGATAGGTGTTCATCATGATGTTGGCATTATTCAGCACGCCCTGTATATGACGCAGAAGCTAAATGAGTTGGTTAGGGAGAAGAAAAAACTTGAGTACTACGGGTTGCACATTGAACGCAGGTGACTCACATTGAGGCGCTCTTCTATGTTCGCGCGCATTTCGGCTTCCATGACGCTCAGTTGTGCCGTGCTGAAGCTGCTTAGATCCGGTGACGTTGCTGTTGGCGTCACATACGGCACAGGCAGCATATACGGCGGCAACATGAGTGGCGGGACGTGAGGCCAATTGAAAATAAGCGGCGACATTGCCACTGACGGCGCAGCGACATTTTGAGTGCCAGTCAAATGCGTGTGCGATTGACTTTGATCGCCACGTGTAGGGGGCAGAGCAGCTGTTGTCAATATTTCGTAACGACAGATCGGGCAGGTGCGCTGCCGCCGATACCACGTATTCAGGCAGATCGTATGGAAGATGTGGCCACAGGGCAGTTTCTTTGCATGCTCCGTCATGCACTCACGGCAAACGGCGCAGACATCACAGCCACGCAGCTCCTCGACGCTCGCATCCGGACACATTCTGTTCATGATCTGTATGGCACGCCACGACTGTATCAGATTCCTTAGACCCGTCGAGAAGTCGCGCACTGTGAGGAACATCGAGTGCAGCAGAAACAGCGGCAGAGTCTGCCGCATGGCCATGACGGAGACGAAGATCACAAAGAGCAGCACTTTTATAAAATCCACCAACAAATCGACGCAGAGCAAAAATAGCGTCTTATGCTGCCAGTCGCAACCGTTGCGCTCCTCGACGATGTGCAACAGATGCTTGATGCCAGTGCGCAGCACAATAGTCAGCATCAGGCTGCACTCAAACCCGATGACCACGTGCACAGATGAGCCACTGCGCCGTATATTATCATAGGCATAGGTCAGCACTTTGCAGTCCATGACCAACATAAGCGTCCAGAGGCTGGCGACACGCAAGTGCGGCAGCCAATTGGCCGCTATGAAGCGACTCATCTGCGCAACAGGTAAGACGACAATGAGCCAAGAGCAACCAAGCTAGTCAAAGCATACTCACGGTGTCCACGCGCTTCTCCACCAGCAGATGAAACGACTGCAGAAAGAGCAACAGCACGAACAGCGACAAGGTGGGCATGCGCACCGCATCGCGGAAGAAGGCGATGACCAGCGTCGTCTCGGTCAGCGCATGGAAGATGCGCGAGAGCACATATTCAAATTCGGCTGCACGCAAGCTGCCAAGGAATAGGCGGCACAACAGCATGGTCAGCAGTATAACGGTCAGCAGACATTGAATGTGTGCCACGGCGACCGAGAAAGACGACTTCATGATATAAATCATAGCCGGGTAGAACTGCTGCCGCTGGTAGAAGGCGTGGCCCACAACGCACGTGGCCAGCAACGAGCTGGCGGCGTACAGCAGCAGCACCATTTGTTGGATCTCAATGACGATTAGCTTGGTGGAGTATATAAGTACAAATGAAGATACTTCAGTCGAACTGAATTGGGTGAATGGAAACTGTAAAATTTTGACACTATACGGGAATATATTTTCAATTTTTTTATATCTCTTAAACACAAACCAAGCTGCTAACATTAACGGCAGAACAATGACAGTTCCAGCAGCAAGTGAAGGTTAACTCAAGTCACATTTTTAAGTGTACTCAAAAGGAGAGAAGCAGCGGGCAGAGTAAAAGCGCAGTGATTCCGTTAAAGGTCGTTCGTTTCGTTTACAGTTAAGAAACTTACAGTGAGGTTAAGTCGATTCCTTCGCCTCAGCAGCCAGAACACCAGTATAGGCCACAATTCCAGGATATTATTGGGATAACGAATTTCGGGCATAATGAAACTCACGCCAAGTTTGAAGTTTCCAACAAGTTTCGGATTGTTATTGTTGTGACCACTATTATTAATGTCAGAAGAGAGAAGTGAGTGTTTCGCTGTGCTTCAGAGTGAGAAGGTACAGTTTCGTGCTCTGCCAACTCTGTTCCAGTGAATCAGTGGTGAGCAACGTAAAATCTCGATTGTGTTCTGTTCATGGACGCACATCCTCATATTTTTCTATGGCTAATAACCGAACCAACGGCACTGAAACAGTACTGAACAACGCCAAAACTTGCTTTCGAATGTTCTGCATCATACGGAACTGTACCCATGAATTTTTTTGGACCAACCGGACCGGATGACAATTTTGTTACGGACAGAATAGTTTTGATCAGTAATATTGATACAAAAACGCATAGCGTCTATGGCGAAACATTTGGGTTTAAATGCTGATTACCCTTTATCTTGCTACTAGCGAATGTGAATTTACCTACTACACTCACTGAGTACGTTGTTTTGTTCCAAAGGGACTCTCGCCGGGTGAAATTGATCACTGGCATACTTTAATATTCTGCTGTGCGCCAAACCGAGCGTTTTCTTATTTAATAAATAGCTTTGAGGCGCAGGCCTAGGCTGCTGAGTGTAGAGCTCTTAGGTCAAAAATGTTTCAAACTCATTTAGCAGTTGAACTAACTGTGGCCTTTGGCAAACTTTGTGTACGCAGCCCAAATGGGGGTCTTGGCATAACAATGCGATGCACTCCAATATGCATATGCACCCCAATGTGCATAAGCAGTGGTATTCATTATTATGGCATAAGGTTACATTTGCGCTGCTAACTGACTAGACGCCTATCACGGCTAGATAAGAAAAGGGCTACTCTAAGGTGCACGGTGAGGTGGCAGACGTTCGCGCCACGTCATTTATTGCCGTAGTGTCAATAGTGGTGCAACACAATGCAACACAAACAACAAGTGTTAACTACTTTCTTTTCAATGGGCAGTCTGCACACATGGGCCATGCACCAGCCGCCAGCACGTCGACAGCAAACATGGCCTGATTCGGGGTATATGCATTTTCATATTGCTCTGTGCGATTTCTATGTACACTCACACACACTCACGCGTGCTATGCATGCATGCGAGTACCATAAAATGTTTGTTCAACACTTATTTAACTTAGCAATGGCGGTATGGGCATGGCGACAGCCTCGCCCACGCATGAAAGTATGCAATGCATTTTACAACAGCCTCAGCAGCAGCAGCAGGGAAAAGTTAAGCAAGCAAATGCTCACAAAAGCGCACAGCACCAACAACAATGACATGAAAAACGACACGTAGAAGATAAAGCAGAAGATGGCAAAAGACACAGCAGAGTAGGAAAGCAGCAGAGGAGGGGAGTATGTAGGGCTGCATGCCCTTCTTAGTCGATGCAAAGTTTGAGGTTCGTTGATTATTCAAGTGCATATTAAACACAGCCAACGGCATTTTAGCGTCTCAAGTGGGCTCCAAAAAACGAAAAACACAAAAAAGAAGGAAAAAATATGAAAAATTCATCATTGTAAACAGTCATCATCAGCAGCAGCAGCAGCAAAACATTAACCACGCCATTAATGCTAGGGAAACAAAAGCAAAGGCTGCCAGCGTTTTAAAGCCGAACATAATATTTTGGCACAAGGCAGATTGCAATAAAAAGCAAGACCCTACAGGCCGAATTACGTCGAAGACAAACTGCTTTTACCATTCATGCAGTGAAGCCTAACTATGGCCTAAAGTCAATGGTTTTTTGGCAAAACACTTTTTTGGATTGTTTTAATTTTTATTATAAAATCTGGCAAACTTTATCAAAATACATATGTATACATAGCATATTAAACAAAAAACCCATGCATACTAATTCACCTCAGATAAAAATTTAAAACGCTCGAAATTAAAAAATTCAAAAATAAAATTCGAAAAAAACAATTACGAAAATAAAATCACGCAAAGCAATGCAAAAACTTTTGACAGCCAAAAATTTTACCCACGTTGCAAAACTGACAAGCATTGTGAATTTTTATTTGTTGTTTTTGCTTTAATCCTTTTTGTTTTTCTAAAATATTTACGAATAGTTGTGGATGTGCGCATTTGACATAAAATCATAAAATAGTAAAAAATTTGACAAGCCAACTACATGCAATTTCACGGCATCGCAGGGCTGTCAGAAAATGCTCGTGGCACAGACAGACACTGCATACACTTAGACGCGTTGGCTGCCACAAAATCATATAAATGTTTGAAAAGCGTTGCAGTTGCGTTCACGCATGCATTTGCATACGTATCAAAAATAGAAAAGCTTGCACATTTTTGCCACAACAAATAAAAGAAAAACAAAGGAAAAGAAACAAAAGAAGGAGAACTTGAACCGCACTTCTTATATTTATATGGGCAATTGGGCAATTTTTCATTTAATCCTAATTCCGATTAGGCCAAGCAAACACATTTCGCTTAAATTTAAATACAGAATAAAATATTTTTAAAACGTATTTTAAGCCTACGCTGCTGGCCTAAATAAATACGCTTTGAAGTTCTGTTCCCTTTATTTTTTTCTTTCTTTTAATTCTGTCCATTGCTTTGACCGTTGCCACACTCGCTGCGCGTTTATTTGCCCAACTTATCTCACTACATCTTGATACAGACAAGAGTTGAGCAGCTGTTTTTTTTTTCTCATTTCAAACGTGTTTTGCTTCATTCTGATATTTACCTAGACTAGCTTTCAACAGAATAGAAAAGGGCCATGAGTTGCTTTACGTAGGACACTCAAAACCTTTTGCGTTGCTTTATCAGTTTAGAAAATCATTGCCTACTTTTAGGCAAGCTATAGACAACATCATGCAGAGCGACAAAATGGGTTGCATACATAATTTTGAGCGCTTAAATAACCAAAAAGTGAAACAACACAAACACAAATGAAATAAAATAAAGTGAAAAACATGTTAAACCAAAAAAAAAAAAAACACAACAAAATATTTGACACCGCCGTACGCAGGTCACTTAAAAAGTTTCTAAACTTGCTCATGGTTGCTTTTATATTTGTAACACGATTTGTAGGCAAAACTTTAAGGCAAAGACGTTGCCTAATTACATAATTAAATATTTAAAATAATTATATTAAAATTACCCTTGCCTTTTACCTTTAAATTTCTAAGAAAAATAAAGAAATTAGAAACAAAAATTAGTAACTACATTTAATTATCAATTAATGCTTGCCAGAATGTTTTTATTTTTTTTTCTTTTCTAGTTTTCGTAATCAATTCAAAGCGAAACACTCGTGAGCTCATATGGCGCAGCTCACTTAACAAACACAAAACGCATATGCATTGAGTTCCAATAATGAAAGTGCCATATACTCATACTGTAAATGTGTGTACCATATAGCACCTTCGTTGACGATGTCGAGTATGTCATTAAAAAATACGTGGAACAAGAACCCGTAATTTTCGCATATTAATTTAACTTTACATGGATGGAATCATATGCACTTAACATGCAATTGCGTGCCTCCAAAGGCTGAAGCTCAAAAGGCGACTTCGACCACCAGCGAATGCGAATGCGGCGACCGACGACTCGCAGAGCGGCAAAAGCGATTGCGCCTTGGAGGTCGGACGGACGCATGTTGTACGTATGCACGTTGTACGTATGCAGAAACGATTAGAGTGAGTCCATGCATATGCGAATACACAAGGCAAGGCTGAAATTAAAACATATTTCATAAGCAGACGTTGTAGACGTCATTGCCGTTGCCGTCGTCTACGCTATCGTTGTCGTTGCTGTTGCAGTTGTATTTGTCGTTGTCGTTGTCGTCATTAGTCAGCCAGTAGCAACAGCTAACTGCCTGTAAGCCTGCCTTCCTCCCTGCCTGCCCAATTGCATGGCAGCCGTTGCTTGTCGCTGTCGCTGTCGCAGTCGCAGTCGCTGCTTTAGTTAACGCCGCGCGCTACTTGAAGGACTCGCACTGCACTAATGGCAATTTCTTCAAAGTTGATTTTTCTTTTGCATTTATTTTTAACTACTCATACTTTTTAACTATTACGACTCTGTTGCAAGTCACAAAGCTTGCAATTGTAAATTCTACCTTTGCGACACTCAACACTGAAATGTTCTTCAATTACTTCAGACTTGGTCTGATTAGGCATTCGCAATTAAAAATGCAAGCAAAAACTTTGAAGTCTTTATCGCTAATCATTAGGTCAACTTATACTCATATAAGCACATGTATATGCATCCTTACATTCGTTGTAAGAGGGAAAAAGAGAGTGAGGTGTAGAAGACGTGTCTTTTTAATCATAAGAAGTTCTGCATTAACGAATATTAGGGTGTGCTGCAACTTCGTTCTGTCAATTACGGAAGTAATTCATGACACTCAGCTAAGGACCAAGATGCAGACGGGTTCAATAAATGCAAGTCCCAGCTAAATTTGTGTCGTAAGGCATTTCTGAAAATACAGATTCACCTCAACTAAATTTTTTTAATATACTTTTACCCCAATATACACGAGCGCCCGTTATGAGACATTTGTAATAGATTAAAAATATATATACAATTCTATTTCGTTTATTTAAGAAAACCAAGAATTGGTCAAAATAAACAGTAAAAAAAAAATTATTAATAGTCTAATCCTTTATTCAATGTATCAAGGCAAGGCCACACAGTGAAGAGTGCCTGCAATAATGTATCTGACAGCTTTCATGCAGTCAAAAACTTTAAAAAACTTTGCTGACATATAAAATTTTACACACATTACATTTTGCATCATTTATTTAAATTTCAGTGAGTTCTTTGTCTTTTGCTTTTCTGATTATTTATTTTATTTTTATTTTATATTTCTACCGTCTAACTTGGCGTTTCCGCTTTTCTTATAAGTGCATTTTTCATTTCCGCCACAGCGTTGCGGCATTTCCGTTCATTTTTCACACGTTTCCTTGCTTTTATGCTCGCTCTTGTGTTCGTATGCGCATGTGTGTGTGTTTGTGTATGTGATGCGATAGCATTTTTATTTGGAAATACTCGCAGCCGTCTGCCATTTCTTTACACAATTCATTTTTCACACATGCTCAGCGCTGCTTTAAAGCTTTTGTGTAATCCTTTCAAAAATTGCTTTTCGCCAACGTCGAAATTCATTTCACTGTTTTCCCGCATTACAGGATTTGTCGCCGGCCAGCAGCCAAGGGCCGTGTGTAGGTTGGGATCGCCAGGTTCGCTGGCCTTTATTTGCTGGTGACGCAGCGGGTCGGCATTAATCTAAAGTGTCTGTCAAGCGCAAAGGAACTGCTTCCTGCAACAGCGGCTGGCAGCCGTGTCGGGATTTACTCCCACATGCACACATCCACACACAAACACACACACACACTAAATGACGAGTTATTACCTACTGTATATGTATATAGGCATGTACTTAGGCATACAGACAAACGTACATACCATACAGACTAACCTACATACGTGTACACATAAGATATACAATGTATTATACATCTTGGGATGTGGAGGCAAGCAAGTGCGAACGCGTTGCGACTTTGTCGTAATCCACTCAGTGGCCAAGTAAAATATTTTTATGCACCACAAATATTTGCTGGCACCTTTAAGTCAGACATCCGAGGCCAAGACGCAGGCAAGCAGTCAAAGCAGTCAAGCAGTCAGCCAAGCAAGCAACGAAAGTAGCACAACAACATTTTGTGTAAATTCTAACGCTGTCTGCCTCGCACCCTCTCCGCGCCACCCCACTGCACACCAGCGCAGATCAGACCGCAACACAACACAGTGAAGCCGCAGAGGAGCAGCCATGGCAGTCACTACACGCTCACGTGCTCAGTTTTATGTGCCACTTTTGATATATTGTGGTGCCGGCTTCATCTGCTCACCCGCTCAGCCTTTCGCCCGTGCACGCTAACGTCGGCGGCTCGCTCGCCCGTTGATTCCTTCGTTACAGCTTTGCACTCGTACCTTTCAAATTACCTGCCGGAATGCCCTGGCTGGCAGCTTGTGCATGGCGAAAAACCGAAAGTGCTGCCATTTATTTCGCTTATTTCTTTTGCTTTCATTCATTCATGCCAATGTGCTTAGGAAGCACCTACATACAACCGACAGCAGCAACAACAACAGCAGCAGCAGGAGCAGCATCCTTTGCCTGGCATCTTACCTGACTCCGGCTGCAAGTTTGACAGTCACGACTTAAGCAATGACTAAGAACTTTGAAAGTCGGTTATAAAATAAAACAGCCACAGACAGTGACCCAAATGTTGCACTTTTACAGCATTTGTAAAATTTTATGTTAGGATTTAGATTTTGTGCCACTTCACAGGCTGTCGCCATCTTTCCACGTGCGCCTGCAAAAAGGCAAAATGAAATCGAAATTACATTATTTTACCTTGGCAGCGGCATACACTAAGTCGCCTTAAATGTACTGTGGCGCTGGTGCAATTTTTATACTCAGCCGGTAAATGTATTTAATAATGCTCTAAAATACTATCAAAGAACCGCAGCGCGTAATAAACTCAGGGTAAGCTACATGCGATTTACGGGCCTCTGAAGAAACAAACAACCGATGAGTACTTCGCCAAAAAATGTCACTTGAGTTCTTATGTCGCCTACTGGGTTCCTAAGTTCTCACCTTAGACATACGAGTGTGTGCCGTAACATATCAGAATTAGTTGCTGTCACATTGTGTGGAGTCCTTCAAATTCATTTCACAACTGTTTTCCAGCTTAATTTCAACGTATGCAGACTACGAATTGAAAGAATGTAAAACAAAAAGTAATTGGAAATCCGCCAAAATAAATATACGGCTCATGCTCATACGTACATTACTTGAGTGTAATCTTTAGCAGATTGCATCAGATGTGATGCGCACAAAACACATGTTCACTTGAGGTCTTAATTTTCATGGGAAACTGGGCGAACACCTGGCAAAGTGGGCGCAACCCACTTAATTGGAAAATGATGTTCATAGTTTATGTTTAAAATCCGATTAAATTAATTTTACACACCAGAGGAGACAAACGACAAATACGGTAAGTCAACAGCATCAAAGCATCGACAACAATAACATCAACGAGCCATTGAAATAACTAAGAGCAGATGGACCAAAATTGTACACCAGCTTATAGCAAATGCCCGTTTGTCCTTGGGCCCCTTTTTGCTGTCGCATGTAGGACATGCACCATGTAATACCTAAGTAGCTGGCACACATCCGTACACACACAGGCACATATCAAGGCCACATTCAAAAATTCATTCAGGTGTTAAAACTAATTTACAGCAAAGTTGACCGTACAACAATGAAGCAGCAGCAGGCACAAAGTATGAGTGGCCACAGCCATGCTAGGCCAGGCAGTTAACCAACCGAGCAGCAGACAGGCGGCGAAGGCAGGTAGACGGGCAGACAGGCATAAGGGCCGACCCGCCGCCAGTTGACATACCACAAACACACAAAATAACATTCGTGGAGGTTTCCTTTTTTTTCGTTTTTTTTTTTTCCTTTTTTCTTTACTTTTATTTTTTATGACACATAAAAAAGGATTTTCAAGTGCCCGCCTGTCTGCCTGCTTGCCAGCCTGACAGTCTGCGTGTGAGAATGCTTTGGCGTAAAAATGGTTAAGCGGGTGTATTGCGCCAAACCTAGACAGCAACAACAACCACAACAACAACAACCATATTATAGTAATTACTGCAAAAGCTACTTGCCGCCATAGCCAGTGGGGCGTTTGCTGAGCATGTCAGAGTGTTGAGAGTCCCCTCACTTGGTGTGCTGTGTGACTTTTACTCGTTGCAAGTGTGCCGAGTGGAGTACCAAGTAGTGAATGGCGGGGGCCGTCTTTTTAATTGGTTTATCGCGCCTTAGTGGAGCAATTCAAGAAATCAAATGCGTTGCACACTTGAGGCTCCACGTTACATAAGGAATAACTAAGCGATGCAATGCATTCCTTTTCCCATAGGCAGCATGTGAAAATGTGCGACATGTGCCTGTGTGTGTATGTGGCCAATTGACATAGAAGTTGAGCTCCCAAAGCACTGTGCCAGCTGCATAACTGGCCAAAATGCCATTAAATTAATTACTGAATTTATTAGAAAGAAAGAAAAAAATATTCCAATTCATAAGCTCTAATTACAAATGAGCATAATTCATAACAGAAAAAAAAAGCAAATTTGCTAGTCATAGCATTTCTAATTGATTGCAATGATCTTTCGAAATTCTGAACGACATCTGCCCAAACACATGAACACATTAGGCAGCAGCCACTGAAACGTAAGAAAGCAATTACTGGAGCATCCAATCCAGTGCCTGCGCCGAGTCTTGGATCATGGCATACTCACATACATATTTGGCAAAAGCATGAAAGTACAAAACCAAATCAATGCGATAAAAAGACAAAACAAACAAAGAATAAAAAAGCTGAATTATTAAAATACACAATCATGATGCCCACAGTAGCCAGGCATCAATAAAAGTAAGCAGCTGAAACGTGAGCCTGGCAAATAATAATAAAAACAGATGATAAATGCTGATCATAAAAAACGAATAAACATCATTTGTATAAGCACCGAAATCGAAAATTATGAAAATTACTTTCACTTGCAGTAGCAAAAAAATAGCAACATTAACTAAAGCAGGTCTTTTTTTTTGCTTAGGTTAAGCGGAACGCTTTGATTTCGAAGGCTGCAGGCAAATAAATGTTACACAGTATGTCATAAAATTATTGGCTACCTAGATGAATTTATTCGCAACGTATATGCATTCAAATTTTATTTATACGAGAGATCAAAACTTTGACATAAATTGTTGGCATTTGTTTTTTTTTTAATAAGCTTTCATTGTATAACGCACGTTCCCCTTAACGCCAGCTTTGGACGCATCTGACAAAAGACCACCTTCTTTTTCTTACTTGGAATGTTTGCATTATAAAAAATATTTAATCAAACTGCATACTTTTTTTTTGATCATTGCGGAGCGCAAACATTTTAAGCAAAGTAAGCTGAGAAGTGGAAGAAGTAGAAGAATGCGTCTAGCAAATCTAATCTGCCTGCCAACCATAAGAGACCCAACGGCCTAAACTCAATTGCAGTTCAAAGCCCAACTTACTGTGATTTTTCTCGAAGTTACTTTCAACGTAAAATACACAAATTTATTAAATTT
Source organism: Stegana nigrithorax (assembly GCA_037044495.1). Lineage (NCBI taxonomy): Eukaryota > Metazoa > Arthropoda > Insecta > Diptera > Drosophilidae > Stegana > Stegana nigrithorax. Next base: position 348,578 of record JBAMBQ010001754.1, on the reverse strand, counting down.
TCTCGAGTGCCGCCGAAGTATACTTGATGCCTGCGGCGTGTGTGTGTGTGTGTGTGTATGTGTGTGCAACCAAAGGGAATTTCGCCATGCATAACCCGTAATTGTGCACTTTGTATGTTTTCAATTTAAGCTCAAATAGTCTTTAGTAATTCATTAGACTTGACTGCAAGCTCCACGTAATCCTCGGAGTATATGAACCACGACGTTACATGTTTGTGCCGTCTTGCTTTAGCTTTTAAGCAGTCTGCCGTCCGACGCCATCAGCCTCCAGTCACTTCCACAGCACACTGTGCGCTGTGTGAGCGCACGTTGGCCTTCTCGGTGGAAAATGGAATGAAATGGAATGCTTTTGAAAAAATATCTTAAAGAATTTTAGATAAACCGCTTTGTTGGCAGCAACAATTCGGGTTGAAATTTAAGTTCGGTGCGGCTGCTGATTGCAATGGGAATATTTTTGTGTTTTACGGATTTACACAAAATGTAAGCGAGTACTTACTCACTAAGCCAGAGATAGCTGCTGATGCTGCTGATGCTGCTGCTGCTCAGGATAATAGTTTTGCTTTAAAATTTAGACACTTAACGATAATTCTGTAACAGCAGAATTTAAAATTCCTGCGTTACAACGTTGTACAGCACTGATTTGCCATTCCCAAAATTAAAATGTAAACAGCTAGATCTCGCCATAATTAACCTTACTCAATGTGATTTCCCCATAAGCTGTCAAAAATTCTTATTGTGACCGTAGTAAAAATGTAATTTGTTTTTGGTTAATAAGGCAGCCAATTCCTAGTAAGGAAATTCTAAAATTAAATCAAGCGAAATGGATTGCAAGGACGAAATCATTGATGTGGTCGGCATTGACGATCGACACACATTTAATAAGAATTCACTATTTTATTCTGCAAGGCAACCAAAAGAAATACATAAAGAAAAGCCTAAACGACCACAAAAGAAGATGTCGCCCGTTCTTGCTTCTGTTGCTGTTCCTTGGGAGCAAATAATGCGCCAGCAGATAGCCAATTTGCCAAACGATATCACGATGCGTCAGAGATATGTGAGTAGTTTTATGTGCCAGCGCTTAAGCTGAGTGAAATAATTGACTCAAAGTAGTTAAATTGTGTGTTCGAATGGTGTTTATGGCTCAAAATTAATATTTGTGACTTGTATTTGATTATTGGCTATGTTTATAAAGGTGTTTTTCTTTTGCAGTTCTCCAATACGCTGGAGAAGTTGGTGGAGCTGCTTTGATGTTATGTAAATCGTTAAATTATTTATAAGCTTTTTTAGAATTATTAAAAGTGAAAAAAAAAAAATCTAATAAATGTACGTCAATTAAATAAATTAGAAAATAAGAAAACTCAGACGAACCACTACAAGGAAGAAAAGCTCAGATGATTTGATGATGCCAGCAGTTCCAAACCTTGCACTTTTTAACACTACTTTGCAGGTTGCCAATTTCTTGATGCAACAATAATGCATTTTGTGTCGCTCGCTGCACTGTAATCTCTAATTATTCACACTTCAGATTTTGAAGAACTGAAGGACGGCTCTTACGTCTTTCAGTGACTCCAATATATAAATAATGCCGCGTAAAAGCTCTAAGATCAAGTCAACACACATCTGCGTTGAGTCCAGTTACACGCCGAAGGTGATAATCATCTCACGTAAATCAACTCAAAGTGAGCTCAAAGTAGGCACCAGTTACGCTATGAGGAATTGGCCAAAACTACAAGAAAATGTCAATGCACAACAGCAACTGCCAGTAGATCAAAGCACTCCACCACTGCCAAGCACGCATACACTCCAAAACACACCGCACCAGACTGGCAGTAAAGCAACAACGTCGTCACAGCAGCAGCAGCAGCAGCAGAGTGAGTCCAAGGAAAAAGGATTCTCGTTTTATCCACCCAACTTCGATGAGTGCTGCCTACAGGAGGATGTACTCAACTTTCTCGAAGTGATCAGTGGAGATAATAGCGGCCTCTCGGATTTGCCGCTGCCTATGCCGCCGCTGGTGCGCACGCAAGTGTCTTCTAGTCATGCACTTAGAGGCGGCACAGCAGCAACGCGACAATGGCAGCAGGGGAGTGGACAGGCGGGGAGCTCAGAAATGGCAAGTACAGCAGAGCGGCCTGACATAGGCCAGGGGCTGGCCCGCTTTGAGTTTGTAAGTCAACTTGCCGTCATACTTAACCGAAGAAATGCTCACCACTTTTCCTTTTTTCCTATCCTAACCCCTCCGAATGCAGCCTTTGGCCGCGAAGCTGCTTGAACTCACAAAACAACTTTAAATGTTACCCCGCAGAGGGGCTGTCGGTGAGAGGCTGAGTCTGCTGCTAAATTATTTCGCATGCTGCATGCAATGCCAGGATGATGTGACGTGGCAACAGACATACACGATGCGTGTCATAGGCAAGCGAACTTTTAGCATGAGAGTATTTTGTTTTATTTGTTAAACTTTTGTATTAGTTACGTTATACTTAGTATGTAGAATTCGGCCAAAGTATAAAATATATGCAAAAGCAAAACAAAACAGTTTCAGATACTTTTGCCGCAGTACATCCAAAATAGAGCATCCTTTTGATGTGGCATGCGATTGCGTATTTGCGCAACTTTGTGTTCTGCTGCAAAACTTCAACTCGATGTGTGTGTGTGTGTGTGTGTGTGTGTGTGTGTGTGTGAAAGGGCAACTTTTCAATAAGATCTGTCGAAATTAAGATATTCCATTACATTTGTGTTACACACACACTGCCAGTCAGTGCGGCAAAGCGGCAAAAGGACCAAAGCTAGAAAGGAAGTAGATTTTCTTTGGATTTGGCCAGCAGCGTCGCTAATAACTTCGTTTAATTATCGCCGAGGTAATGCTTTGATGTGGTGTGCTTTGTTTGTTCGCTTGTTTGCTTTTTCGTGTGTTTGTGCTCGCAGCTTCGCAGGCTTCTTGCGTTGTAATTGTTTGTGCGTGCGTATCCTTTTTTATGCTGCTGCTTTATGTGTGCTTTGGGGTTTGTGCCTGGGGTAGCTTTTCGCTCGGTTTTGCATGTAAAACTAAGCATGTTTGCCGAATTGCGGTCAAATTAAATTATTATGCATATTGGCAGCAGGACAGACTCCTGCTGCGGCTGTGGTAACCCTTAAAAGGACTCGCACACACAAAAGTTGTGTCAATCAAATATTGTGCAAATGATTTAATGACTGACCAAACAAGCGCATTGCCTGCCACTTTTGTGCAACAAATTGCTTGCCACTTTCATTGTCTGTATGCCTGTCAGTTAAAATAATATTTATTTTACAAGAAAAAAAAACTAAGCGGGAAAAAAGCTGAAATTGCTGCATGACTTCTTATATATTTTGTTTTATTTTTTTTTTTCGTTTATTTAACAACTTGTCGCCAACATATTGTGGCGTATTTATTTCTTTGCACCTAACTTGTGTCGCTTTAGCAAAGACACCCAACCGCCAGCTCAACCATCAGCTCAACCGCCAGGCACGCAATGGCGGCTGGTCTTGATGTTTACTCCGCTACGTGCCTTGGCATTTCATTGTTTCGACACACGACGATTGCCGGCAGCTCAGCGCAGCTAACCCGACGAGCTATGAGCAGAGAGAGGAGAGTGGGAGGAGCAACTTAAACGCAAGCCCGTGCGCTGCAGTACATGATGACGGCGCAGTCTGCTGCTGCCCCCGCCGCAGACGCTGCCGTTGCGACTGTCGTTTTTTGAAAAGTGGCATGTCAATTTATTTGTCAAGAGTGAAAAAAGGCAAACGCACACACACGCACTCACACAGCAAACCAAAAAAAGAAAGAAGAGAATGAAATGTCAAAAAGGAGTGAGGAGAGGTGAATAAAAAAGAAGCCAAACGACATGATAAAAGTAAACGATAAAAGTTGCTAAAAAACAATGACAGTCTTAAGTTCAGGTACGCTGACGGTGTCTCGTGCCGCGTGCGGTGTGCCCTTTGCCCCTCCTAGGTAAGGTGTCGGCATGTCGGCCAGCACGCTTCAGTTCGGTTTGGTTTGGTATGTTGGCCCACAAAAGCGAATGTAGGCGAGAAAGCAAAGGCGACGATCGATATTCGGTACTATGAAATTTGTGTCAGGTACTCGTTTTGCAGATAGACATCACCTTCTCAATAATGGGTTGTAAAGATAAAAACCAACTACGCCGTCCTCGTCCGCATCCTCGTTCTCCTTGTGGTCGTCGTCATCATTGTCATTCTCATGTTCATTGTTGTTGTTATTGTTATTGCACACGGTAAAAAAAAAAAAAACGAAACAGCAAAAAAAAAAAAAAATAAATATACAAGAAAAACATGTGCAAAAATGCGGAAAATGGAAAATGCTTTGGCACTTTTGGAGTGAGCTTTTAAAAAATTATTTATTGCATAGTTTGACAGCAAAAAAAAAAAAAAAAAACAAAACGACGAAGAGAAAACTAGAAAAAAAAAGGGCAGACAATAATGTTGTAGATGATATATTATAATCATTATTCAATATCTGCTGGCAAAATTTATAGACGTTATGTGTGCAAGGTTCGGATCTGTCGATGCCTAAAAACTTGTGCGTGACGTGGGCTTAGCGGAAACCGTTAAGCGGAGCTAGTTTCGTGTTTGGTTGTTGTTGTCGTTGCTGTTGCTTGGATTTATGATGATTGAAGTTTTAAAAATGTAAGCGCACCAACTTGGGTTGGCAACTACACGCATACATGCAATCACAACACACACACATACACACACTCGCATGCATATGTTTTTATATGAGGTATATGCATAGCGTTTCTTTGATTAGGCATCACATTAAGACTTGTGTCTTAAGCTCGTAAACTAAAAGTAGAGTGTTTGGTATGACAGCTGTCATATATTATGCGCATGGAAGTAGGGATAGGGTATACGATAATGTGGCTGCCGAAATGTGAAGATAACACATGACGAGTAAAGTTAGCTGCAAGGGGAGCTCTAAATTAGTTAAGCAAACATATGTGACTAGAAGGCAAAGGCATCAGCTGTGGCTCACATGCAAAGCGACTGGTTTTTTAGGCTCACAAATAACCAGATCCGAGCACGCGACCCCACACTTAAGCAGCTAACTATGATATTCATCCCCAAGATGGCAAGTTATTGGGCTCCTAAGCATTTCTTTAGCGACTTAGCCATACGCAATAAAACTTACTAAGCAATGACTAAACTTTGGTGGATTACATTAATTCATCTAACTACGATTTAATCAAATCTCATTCGTAGTCGCTTCCAATCTGCAAATATTAATCCAAAATAAATACGCAAGCCCCTCTGGCTGGTGTGCTCAAGCGTGGAAGTGTGTCAACACTTCTCACGCATACTGCAGTGCCGAGTGTTTGGCACCAATATGTGTCCTCTTCTTTTTATTTCCAAAGAAATAATCATGCAAGCGTAGCGAGGGTAGCTCCCTCCGTCCTGTAGCCGGCTGTGTAAGTCGTAGCATCCATGACATTCATGAACTGCTCATAAGTGCTTTTACTCATTATCGTGTTTATTTTATGAGGGTCGTTCTTAACAGCTTCGCTTTCCTGCACTGCTGCCATCCTGCACACGCATTCCAACTTCGCCGCACTCGCAGACAGTTTTGGCACAATTGTCTCTCGTCTTCTTGTCAAAAAGGATTTCTTTCTGTTACTTTTATATTCGTATATCGTATCTCATTCTCTTTCTTTCTTGATTTTCTTCGCCGTAATCGTTGGCTACTGTTTCTTGCTCTTTTTGCTGTGAAGCGCACGCACATCCGTTTCCGTTGGCGCCTTCACGATAGTGTCGTCGCCGACATATGTACATGCATGCAAATTCCTTCCTGTGTGTTTTTCGCTTTACGCCAGTATTGAGTTTCACTGTACTGTATTGTATCCAAATTGTAACTATCGCTTCTGCTGCCGCTGCTGCACAGTGCTGTAGGTAGGCGCCTGTTAGCAGGTAATTGCGAGTTTATGAAGTTTAAATGAAAGATCCTAGCTTGTGAGAATTGTGTAAAGCTCTTTGGATCCTTTCAAATAATCACATAAAAACTCGCTAAACATTTTAGCATAGGACATAACTCAAAAACCGTTACCGCCTTTTAACTCAATCAGCCTGCATGCGCTCCTGTACGCACACACGTTCTCCCATACTTCGTTACAGGACAAGACAAGACAAGATAGAAATAAAATAAAATCAAAAGGAGAAGAACAGATAAGAAAAAAAGAAAACAATATCTTTTCTTGTGAAAATTTGTCTTCTTTACGAAGTGCTAATATCTATCTAGGGGTTCATCATAATTGCTAACAGCAATAACAACAACAACAATGACAGACACAACGACAACAAACAACAAGAATAACGACGACAGTGGCAAAGCAACAGCGCCGAGTGGTGGCAGCGGATGGATGGGTGTGTATGTGGAGTCGATGGTGTCGCTGGATTAAGGCAGTGAAAAAAATCTGTCCACGCTCGTTTTCATCTCTAAGTTGGCAACATTAAATTATAGCGCATTATTGACAGTTTATCAAATTGATTTAACAAAAGAAGAATGTTGATGTCTGGCATGGCCATAGCTATGGCGGGATATGCTCCTCGCCTACTCTATTTTGCGCTGCTCTGCTCTGATCTGCTCTGGTGTGATGCGATGCGATGCGATGCGTTGGGATGGTGGTCGTCCCTTTGCTTATTGTTTACGCAACTTCATGCGCACACTGTGCTTAGCTATGGCGCTATCTCAATTCATTATGGCAGCGTGCGTGTGGTGTGTGTGTGTGTGTGTGTGTATGTGTGACTGTCGGTCTGCCTGCGTGCTGTCGGTCTGTCTGTCTATCTCTCTAACAGTTTTGTCTCTTTGTCTGTCTGCGCTTTAAGCATCCTTAAGTGCTTCATGATAAATGTTATGGTTCTTGTTTCTCTTTCTCCTCAATATTACTCGCTGCGTTTTGTTGCTGTCTTGTCTTGTTGTTGCTTATTATTGCCACTGCTGCTAACTGCTGTTGCTGTTGCTACTTTTGTTGTTGTCGTCGTCATCGTCAACGTTGCTGGCACTCTTATTATGGGAGCCTTTGAGCATCGGTTTAAATTTATGTGCGTATGTACGCAAAAAGTTAAAGCATACTTTTCGGATGTTTGCTTTGCAGCTGCCGCCTCTGCCTGCTGTCGTCTCTTGTGTAGCTACTGCTGCTGCTGCTGTTGTTGTTGTTGTTGTTTTATTATTTTTGCCTGTTTGCGTTGTTTGTGTTCATGATGAGTTAAAGTTTAATTTTTGCTTAGTTTAGCAAATTATGTTGGTTTAGCTTATGTTTTATTAATTTTGAAACATTTTTGCTTTATTTTATATTTTTTGTTTTCTATCTGTATGTGTTATTTTTTATTTTGCTTTTTTTTTCTTGTATTTTTTCATTTTTATTTTTTTTCTTTGTGTGTTTTTTGGTTTTTGTACGCTTGTTAAAAAGTTCAAATGTTGTGCGTCGGTTTTTCAAATTATTTAACAAGATGTTTGCTGTTCGGGTGTGTCTGTGTGTGTGCGTATTTGCTCTTCATACGGGCACTTAGTAGCATATTTTGCGCCATGAACTGCATGGTCGTGGTTTGTTGTGCTCACAAGAAGCCACAGCAGCGTGCGGTGTATAGTCTAGAGGCAGCTGCATGTGTTATGTGTGAATTTGGCATTTTAATTAATAAGCATCATGACAGTGGTTACAAATGCGGCTGCTTGATTTTTATACTCATGCAAATAGTGTAAGGCACATGAGTAACTAGCCGTTGCATCCTTTGCCCCTTGCAGTAACTGCTGCAATGTTGTTGGTTATGCGCACGTAAAATTACCATATTATTTCTAACGAATATCAAGTTAAAAATCGTTTAAGTATCTGCACACTTTAAAGCGCACTTCAATACAGTTTTTCCAGCATATCGCGTTTAGTGTTTTCGTTTTATGCTTTCCATGCCATTTCGCTTTCAGTTAAGGAATGCATTTATTGCTTTTCCGCTCAAGTAGATATGCAAATGAATTTTTGAAGTGCACTTTGGCATTTTTTTGTTTTTTTTTTCTATTTTTTGTTTTTTTTTTTTTTGTTTTTGTTTGCACTTGTAAATTCCTTGCGCATACCCTTGTTTAACTGCATCGTCTCGACCTCGCGGCTGCGTTATTCTTCTTTGCATACTTGCGATCTTCGACTGTTGGCATCATTATTTAAAATTTTTCTCAATGGCAGCGCGATAAAATACGATGAGCGCAACCACGAAACGAGCGAGCAAGCAAACGAAGGGGAAAACTCAAGCGAAGAGGGCAAACGAACATTCGCAGACACACAAACACATAAAGCAAGTGGAATTAATGATTGCGCCGTTTCGCAAAATTAATGTTTACGAATGATTTACCATAAAGAATGAAGGACAAACGTTTCGCAAAGATAAATGACCTTTACACACAACGAGCGAAATAATAAAAATAGTTTCTGCGCATTTAAATAAGAGACATCACATCATGTGCATTTCGTTGCGGTTTTAAAATCACAAAAGAAAATGGCAGTGGAGTTTCAATCAACGTATTCCATGCTGAGGAGTAATAAAATGCAACTTGTCAACAGCGAATTGCTGTACTAAACCATATTTACTGCATTGCGTCTTCAGTTTTAAAAGAGTTTTAGAGGGTTGGTGTTAGCCAAGTAAGCAGCGTTATCAGACGTTTATAAAATGTAAATTATATAAAATTATTTTATTACATAAACATTGCGGGTAAATTATACTTTTTTTAATATCAGAAATGCATGGCGTATACGCAATTTGTTTATCAACTCGCTTACTAGCCACGCACTGTGTGTACATTTACCGGGGTCACTCGATGCTGCTAAAACCTCTTTGACACCATTACAACACCACCGTAATATAGTCTGCGCTCAATGGTTGGGCTCAACAACACTTTATTCTATTAAATGCAATGACTTTCGAACTGCATTCGGTAAACGATAGCTGTAAAACTGTATACAAGTTTTATAAGCACTGGGATGTGGCTTGGCGCTGCGTCGCCGCAACTTGGTAATTATTTTTGGCAATTGTTTAGATCGAATTTTAGCAATGTGGTTGCACGGTTTGCATTTGGCAAAATGGAGAATAATTAAATCAAGTAATTGATTTAAAATGCAGCCAAATTTGCCAAATGGCTGGAATACTGGCGCCATATACGCATCAGCTAATAAAGCAAAGTACGAACGTGAGTGAGGCAGATAAACTCAAAACTCACAATCCTGAAAACGCAAATTTTCCTTTGGTGAAACATTTCAGGAATATTAGTCAGTAAATTCGCTCTAGGTGCGCAATTCGTCTTCTCAAGAATTGAAATATGACATGGTGACAACATCATGTAACATCTGTTTTCGGTCACTTTGCATGTATCAGCAAATAAAGTGAAGTGAATCGTGCTATTATCACAGTTTCCCCCAATTAGTAAATAAATAATAAATTAAAGATTACATATTCAGATATTCAGCGTATTTTATAATTTCAGCGCCTAAGAGGTAACTAAGGTAGTTATGTGCAAAGATGCTTAAATGTTATAAACGATTGCCAGCAGAAATAAAAAAAGTGAATGTGAAAAAGCACGCAAAGCACGCGTAGCATGGCATGCAGTGCTGGCAAGCAGTGCGGGCATTTCTAAGGAATTCACGGTGATGCTTGAGCAAGGCTCGTGTTCAGCCTCTGCCCGTGCCAAGGCGCAAGGTTTTTCTTTTTGACTTTTTTTTGTTGTTATCTTGTTTCGTTTTCTCTTTTGTTTTTGTTTGCAGTGTTTTATACATTTACTTTTTATATGTGCGCTTATTCTGTTTTTGTTGTTTGGCTGTCGAATGCCTAAATTCATTCAGCATGGCAAGATTTCAAAGTTGAGACACGAAATGAAAATTAAATTGAATTTTCTGCTGCGCTGCACAAATGAACGAACGAATGAACGTTGTAACGCTGAGACGCTGAATCGTTGAAGCATTGGCATGATGGCAGCTAAGCAAAATCAGCGAAGCATCGCATAACGTCGTTCGTAAATCGAAAATACTTTGTTGCTTATTTCAGTTTTTATTTTTCAATTTTTTTTTTTTTTTTTTGTTCTTTTTCTATTTTATATATTTATTTTTTTTTTTTGCATTGAGCTCCTTCTGCTCCTTTTGGCTGCGCAGTGCCAATGAAAATTTGTAGTTTGTTTTCGCCTGGGGCTAACGAAATTTATTGAAACATATCATAAATATTTGATTTTCACATTTTATCGTGGGGCATCTTCTTCGGCATACACGCGCGTGTTCCGCGTATCTGTGCATCTACGATGACGAATGGTTTTGCTTCCACTCCCACTTGCCTCGGCTGGGTAGAGTCTCACATGCGTTGCCGTCGCAAGGCTACGGAATTGATAACACTCATGATTACATTTTTCGAATTGATAATCATTTTGCCGTGTGCGATTCAATTCAGTAAATGGCAAATGTCGCGCACGTGACGCTTGAGCAGCATGAACTGCTGCCTGCGCCACGCTGTATCTAGATGCATTCCCGCACTCTACTCAGCAGCGCACAATCACAGCTCAGATATGTATACACCACGCACACGCATCAGGACACATATCCACGGCGCTGCGGCATTGGTGCGGCGGCATTTGGCATTTTAGCATTATTGCAACAATTTAACGACGGCGACGCAGCACGGCAATCAATCAATCAATCAATCAGTCGCTTTTTTATTTCTCGACTTGTGCATTGTCGCCGTGCAATCGTTGCGTCTCATTGATTTGCGCTCACGCGCTTAGCCGAATTTCTCATTTTCATTTTCATTCTGATTCTCATTACCGTTTCCTGTTTTGTTATTTCGCGCTAAATGCGTTCTGTGGCAAGTAACCGAGATAAATGATTCGCAAAGTTGCCAATTAGACTAAAAGCGATAATCGCAGCACTTATTAGAATGCGATCTGACTAAAGCGCCTCAATATTGCCATGGCAACTAAGTTCTCAGTATCTAAGCCACACTCTGCCTCGAAAGATGTTTCTCTTAAACATTTTGTTAGCCAGTTAGCATTTAGATATGCATTTTAACTTGCCTAGTTTGAAAAGAAAAACAAAAAAAAAAATAATGAATTCATTATACACATTTGCTGACTGAGCCAGTGCAATCCTTTTAATCCTGCACAGCAGTCATTTCCCAAAATATTGGCAGGTTATGTCAGCAGATTTACACTCGAGTGCATTTCGTTTTGCGACAGGCATCACTCAGCTATTACCTAACTAATCTCACAATGACTGTAATTAATTGTCAGCTGGCGTTTTGTCAAGGATATGCGTGTAATAATTTAATAATTCCTTGTTTGCCGGTTACGCCGCACGCGCGGTTGGCAGTCAGACGACAAATTGCTGCTGTGCAATCATGCGGCAACTCGTGTGTTTTACTAAGTCGTGCGCAAAACTAATTGCAAATTGTGTTAATTCCACGACGCATACACGCGCTCATTTGTATCTAATGCCTACAGTGCGTATCTCCTATGTACAGGCGACAGCTGTCGGCCTGAGCCAGATACACGTCAGTCACCGCACTCACACGCTGGCAAATGCAGACTATTTCTCAATAGGAGACAATTGCACACCTGTCGAAGATGATGCCACACTCACGCCATGCTACACACACACACACCCCTACACACACACACACAAAGACTCTGCAGCAGCTGCAGCAGCAATAGGGAGTTTTTGCGCGCAATTGGTCTGCACTGCGTATGAGACACGTACATTAAGAGCCATAAAAAATTCATAAAGTGCATTTGAGATCATGAAAATATTTACTCTGCATGCAGTCAACCTATCCTGAGCAGCTGCGCTGCAGAACTTTCAATGCGATGCGCATTCAAGTCGAAAATGTATATACAGTAAATACAAATTCCCGACATGCATCGATGCGTTTATACGTTTAAGTGGCGGTTTGGCATGCAGCTAACGGTAAATGGCGATAAAGCGCGTTAGCTTAAGTTAATGTCACGTATAAGAACGCAAATGCAAGTCAATACGTGCAGCACTTCGTAGGCTGCTAGCTAACACAGCATAAATAAGCTGCTCTGCTCACATAAGATTAAATTGAGCACTGAAGAAGCAATGCAAGTTAATAATTATCTATGAGATATGCGATAAGCTGCATTATACATGCATTCTCAGAGGTTTCAGCGTTTTTGAAACCACTATGACCCTTGCGACTTTGGTAAGCTTTAATTGAGCGCTACACACGCTTTGGCTGCTACTGTGTCATGTAGTGAGCTTATAGTGCGTAGCACCTTACACCCCCCGAAGACTTGGGCAATAGAGTCAGAGTAGACTGAGCAAGTAACCCTGCTCAATTTGGTGCTCAGCCGGTAGAGTGGCAGGTGAGAGTGCGCTTAAGTAAAATTTAATAACAAAATCCTAAGCCCTATGATCAGGAAACCGAAAAAAAATCAAAGCCAAAAAAATGAAAAAGTAAATAAAAATTAAAATCCAAAAAGCAAATAAATAACTTTCGTTTTAATCAATTTACCTTACTTGTGGCTTAACTTTGTTCCGAAATGTTTGCGAGTTTCGTGCTAAGCACCCAAACGACAATAAATTATAATTTTTTTGACACAAAGGCGACATAAAAAGATAAATCTCACAAAAACAACCAAAAAAACAAAAATATTAATATATTCTTGTATATATGTGTGTACATATGTAAATGTATATGAAAAAAGGAGGTAAACGGTAGAGTACAAAAATGCGTAGTGCAGTGGCTCCTACTTGAGCGTATACATAATGCGCAGCCAATTAAATATAATAAATTCATTTCAGGAGACCAACTTTTAAACATCTGCCTGCGTGCTTCAACATATCAAGGAGCGCACTTGTCATGTGAATGCTTTGTGCTGCTTACGAATGTTTAAAGAATTTACATAAAAACGCACAAATAAAAAAGAAAAATCACTGCAAAAAAAAAAAATTAAAAAAACAACAACACAAAAAGAAGAAATCTACATAAAATTGCCATAATTTGCGAACGATTTTCAGGCGAAGGCAAAACAAGCATTGCAAAAATAAAATCATATAAAAAATAAAATAACACACACACACACACACAAATGCAAAACTCACATTGAAAAGCAATGTAGTAAAAAGAAAAAAAAAGAAAAAAACTGTTAAAGCCGCTTAAGCCACTTCAGACAGATGTTCGCTTAAGTGGCAGACAGAGCCAGTGATGGGGTGGAGGGGTTGCGTGCCGACTGTGACTGTGAGTGTGACTGCTACTGTGATTGTGATTGTGACTGTGCCATAATGATTTACATAAAAATTTATCCAAAATGGCACATTTTCAATTTCGGTCAAAACGTGCACTTAAATAAAACCAAGTCAACAATGAAACAAACCAAAACACAACAGCAACAACAACAAAATATAAACAAGCTAAAGCAAGAAAGAAAGAAATTCCCTAAAGAAAACGGCAACAGCAACAGCAACAACAACAACAGGAACAAAAGCAGCAGAAGTGAAGAAGAAGCATAAATAAAAATCAGTGCGAATCGAAGGGAAATAGATAAATATTCAATGACCTTGCCTGCAACGCAAAGGAATCAAATCTAAGCAGCAAAAGTGGCCACTCAGGGCACAAATAAAAAGTGAAAAACAAAAAAAGGAAGGAAAAAAAAGAAAAAATGTGAAAAGAAATAAAATACAAGGCAAACATAAACACAAACTCTCGGCGCGTCTCTCAGCCGAGGCCGCACGTCTAAATTGGCCAATAAGTAATGTTAAAAGCGAGGCAGCAAAGATTCAAATTCTTTGACATTCATAAATTATGCAATGGTCTTTAAAATCGAGAAAGTAACGTAAGCGCTAAGCAGCAGCAGCCCACACACACACACACACACATACGTCATTGGCATGTGTTCATGTGTATGCGTTACGTTTTCGTTACGCGTGAGACTACACCAACAGAAAAAAAAAACAAAGAAAAAGCATAAAAAAAGAGATGCCGATTGAGCGAGGTAAGTACAAGTTGCCAGTCCGATTCTTAGCGACCCTACTCAAGGCAGGCAACCAGGCAGGCACACAGTCACCTAAATATAAAATGGAACACAATGACATGGGACAGCGAGCGATACGCATTGTGCGCTCATTCTTCATTGGCCTCTTTCGGTATTCTATTAGAGTGTTCCATTGGGATTTGCGTTCTGGGCGTGAGTGTTCCTAATTTACTTTGAAAGCCGACTTTTTAGCAGCCCGTCAAGCTGCTGCGGACCGAGCATCCTGGTACATGCTAAGTGTAAATACTTTTGCGGTACGCTTCCGTTTGACTTTTGCGCATAAGGCTTCACTTTGGGCATTGCGTGTGTGGCAGTTTCACACATATGGAACTGATGTACTTTGATTTACCGTTAAGTTAGCTACTACGTGAATCCTTTGCAGCATCTTCAGACATTGCAACCAATCTTGTGCCTGCTTGAGGGAGCTACAAAGCGGATTACGTTTATCAAAGGAAAACTTGTTCGGATTCACAAGGTAAACAGCCGAGATCTGATATTTAGTTGAAAGGATAGCAGCGAGCTTCGACATCAGGATTACAGTTCCAGGCAAATTCTAATGCACTCAACAATCAAAACAAGGAACAGAACATTCGTCGATGGAACAATAGTTGCCAATTTATTCAGTGTAGCCAAAAATCACTGAAACAAAGTTTGCAGTGTTTAATAAAAGGGAAATGAGCCAACCCAGTGCTCCTTAATTTAAAACTAAAATAATAAAATCAAAATAAAAAATACAGACAAAAGCGTCCATTTTCCTTTATAACAAAACATTTAAATAAAATAATAAATTTAATTTCATTGCAAGAAAATGGCCAAATAAATAAATGGAAAACAAAATAAATAAAAGCGAATATGAAACAAAGCAACATAATTGATTTGGAGTTTTAGTTTCTCTTCTTCTTACTGGCGTTTGTGCCCCTCCCATGTCGTGCATGTCGTGTTTTGTGATTTTTAGTTCCGGTTTTTATTTGTTGGGTTGCTGGCAGAATTTTGTTATTTTTCGCTGCTCTATTGCTTTGCTATGTTGTGTTGTTGTGGCTGTTATTTTTGTTGTTGTTGTTATACACTTTCCCCCGAAAATGTTGAAAGTTTACATTGAAAAAAAGTTTTGTGATATTTTTGCGTGATTCTTCAACATGCCAACACTTGTTTTTGTTAAGTGATTTAGGCAAAAGTTTTCACCCTTCGTTTGTACATAAAAGCCGAGTCGAGTCGACTCGACTGGAGCCGAACCAAGCCAGAGCCAGCCAAAGGAAGTTAAACCGCGCCAAGCCAAGCCAAGCCAAGCAAAATCAAGCCAACTGTCGACTTTGTGCCGACCAAAACGAGCGATGACTGTTGCACGGTGCGAGCGGTGAGGCGGGTGTGTGAGGGTGTGCGGGTAAACGCGGGCGCTTAAAATATTTGAAACATCGGAAATGTTTTACAAAACTTTCAAGGAAGTTTGCCTGAACATAATCGCCGTCAAGAGAAATTCATTTTCTTGACAAACAACATGAACTTCAAAGGCATATTGAACACGTATACGTCGACGTACAAAGATACTCACCTGCATAGACGAGTTTCCTTTTTGGTTTTTCCTTTTTTTCTTCCCCTTCTTCCTTTTCTTGTTTTTGAACACAAAGTTTTACCCGCCTAGGAAATAAAAAAAATATTTAAGCTAAGTGAATTGAAAACATTTGGTAATGTCAGCCAAATTTAAGTGAAAAAACAATACAAGAAAATCCAAAGTTCGACGCCAAATTCGTAGAAATATTATAAAATGTAATTTCCGGCCAAATACTGTGGGACACGAATTTTGATTTAATAACTTCAGTTAAACTAAGTTGGTAATGAGTTGTAATTGTCAGACAATCCGAAGCACTCACACACACAAAATATATGTAGTATAACCTGACTGCTGAGCATTGGCACATTGACGTCAATATCTCCAATTGCAACACACTTCACATAGCTGACAAGTCAACAGCAGATGACTTTTATTTTTATATGCACTTGTATGTACTTTCTCAGCTTACATTTAGTTTCATATTTTATTCTTCACATAAGAATATTCTCTAAGCAGTTTGGCAGTGCGCCAAGAACAAGTGAAAGTGATTATGCTGCAGTGTGTCATAGGAGGCCAAGACAAGTTTGCTTTTTAAGATTTGTGTGCAGCAGATTTTGGCTGCAGCAGTTTTCATGCCAAGGCTAAGTGCAGCCGCTATGTACAGGCGATGTACATACATAGACCGGCAAATATTAGCAAAACACTTTAAATAAATATTTTAGAGATATTGTAGATGTGCACACATAAACGCCACGTGTTTGTCCAACACTCCAGCGGCAACCGAAACGACGTTAAGTATACGCCGCATTAGCCAAACACGTCAGCTCATGTACGCCACACGCACACAAACACACACACACACACTTGTATATGCCTCCGCATGTGACCATAGGCAAATGGCAGACGCGCCTGCTGTGCCCTTGTCCTGGTCCATACACTTCAAGTAATCAATAAGTGTTGTGCAGCTATGCTTGCCTCTTGCGAAGTTTGCGGTGATTTCGAAATAGTTTTTCCTTGCCTGCCTGACTGCCTGGAAAGCAAATGTTAACGTTGGCATTTAATGAGTTTTAAGCCAAGGCTAAGAAAATCCTAAACTCGGCTAATTAATTGACCCAACATGCAGCTCTGGCATGAGTGTGCAAAGTGCTTAGCAAGTAACACATCCTCGGTGCGCAATCTGAGTTCTGGTACAGGCAACTGAAGTTGACAACTGCCAGCAGCTGCCTTTCCTGCAAATTTATGGTAGCCTGCGCACAGGCGCTGATTTGCACTTGCTGTCTGTCAGTGCTGCAACGTTTGGGCCGCAAACAAATTTAAAATAAAAAGAAGTCAAAATAAAATCTAAAAGACAACAAGAAGCTAAAAAGTTTAAAACCATCAGCGTCAGCAAATTTAAAAAATCCATTTGCGCTTGCCACGACAGCAGCGTCACAAAAATTTGATACACAATCGAAAATCAACGAGAAAGGCGACAAGGCGCACCATTCATGCATGGCATGTGTATGCCATAAAAAAAGCAAAGAAGAACGGAGAAAAAGAAACGTAGCATATGGCAAAGCTGCAATTAGAGCGTGAATGCATATTAACTCAGTCGGCTCATGGGTTGGATTGGGTTGCGGGGGTGGAGCGCGCCTTGAGCAGTTGTTGTCGCATGTGCTGCCGCTGGCAAGGATAACGTCCTTGTTAACGCTGCAAATGAGTATTACAATCTTTGCTTTTATTTTTCTCATGCTATTTTTGTCTTTCCATTTTCCCCATTTTGCTGTGTTTTAATTTTTGTGTTTTATTTTTTTTCTATTTTCCTTTTGCATTATGCCTTTGCTTTGTGCTTTTGCAATTGAAAGGGATAAGCTGAAATGAATTCATGAACTTTGCGCTTTGACCTGCATGAGTTTGCCTTTTGTGAGCCTGCCATGCTTCAGCACCTTCTGTCAGCAGTGCAAGAGTAAGAGGCAACGACGCTTGGCTCACTCGTGTATTTATTACCGATGCCTGGCAGTTTAATTACACTAATGTGTGTGTGCCTGCCTGACTATGGCGATTAATAATTGCGATAAGCACTTGCTGACCTATTTTGTCTGCGCACAAAAACCAAATACAGAAAAAAAAAATTTTTAAAAAGTAAAAGCAGCCATAATGTTATTGTTGCAGTTTTTGTTATTGTTTTTGTTGTGATTGACATTAATTTTATTGTTGAAAATTCACACAAATCGACAAATACCCAAAACCTTAAATTTTATTACACATAAATGGGCATTATGTTTATTTAATTTTATGCATGTACAAGCATTTCTTTAATATTGATTTTTACACTCACACACACTTGTACACACACACACACAGACACGCTCACACACAGTCTGAACGAGCATCAAGGCTGCCTGACTGCTGGCTGCTTGCTTTTATAACAACGAAATACATGTTCCCCATGCCATAGTAAATTTTAATTAGCATTTTACCGCAGGTTAACACGTTGCATGCATCTATGCTCTGCCCGCCCTGCTATGCCCTGCCCTCTACTGCCCTGCCACACCGTGCATTTCTGTGTTCCACCGCGTCGCCGTGTTGCCTGTTGTTGTGCGCATATATGTATGTACTTACGGTTTGCTAAGGCATTTACGATACACAAGCAACAGTCTGCACAGTGTTCACTATTGCTCTTTGTTGTTGTTATTGTTGTTATTTCTGTAAGACCGCAAAACGCGAAAAATGCCGCATTGTGGCTTTTCTTTGAATACGTTTATGCCTAATGGCATATTTATGAAAATGTTGTTAGCAGCAACTACAACTGCACCCATATGTGAATTACACACACACACACACACCACAAAGAGAAAAAGTTCAAGCACAACAAACACAAAATACACTAAAAAGCGTATTTAAAACGATTTTATTTACATTATATGTATTTAACAGTTAACAAAAATCAAAACGCTTCAAAGCGACATTAGGGCGCAACTTTTACAAATGGCTGACATTAGCAATTTACAAGAGGCAGCACGGAAGGCAGGCAGGCAGGCAGGCAGGCAGGCATGCGTGCACTTAGCGAGAACAGGCCACCAACAGGCAGCTGGGTTGAAGCTTTGTAAGTTTACACTTTCCAAAACATGAACATATTAAACTAGTTGACAATTAAGTGGGACTATACGCAACTTTATTGCGGTGGGGTTTCTATTTTACAGTCCAACAAAAGCAAAGTGATTGAAGTTGATTATGGTATGTGGACTTAGCTCTAGTATAATTTTTGGCAGGTGCTGTACCAATGCCCATAGAACATTGTATTTCAAATATGTTGACTAAATGTGTAAGTGTGCTCAGTTTTAAAACTCAGCCTGGATTGAATTTAATTGTTCCAATAAAAAATTGTTAAGTCGCACACGTTCGCCTTAAGAAATGGATCGACATAGCGTGGCTATAATTGGCTCCGGCAATTGGTAAGGCAGCATAGGCATGGCTTAACTTGGCGTTGTTATAAAATTCTGTCTCCCTCTGCAGGGCTACCACAATATCACGTAATATAGGCGAGAACGCATCGCGCTCCAATTACATAGACTCGGAAGTCTATATGTACGTTTATGAGGAGTACGTCGATGGCAAAAAACTGACTGACATCATCAACACCACGCACGAGAACGTCAAGTACTTGCCGGGATACAAGATACCAGCCAACATTGTGAGTAACCGCCGTCTGAATGAGTTGATTAGGATCCAAGTAATGTTCACATGCTTAGATTGCAGTGCCCGATGTGCTGGAGGCTTGCAAGAACGCGGATGTCATTGTGTTTGCCATCCCGCCATCCTTCGTGATAAACGTCTGCAAGTCGCTGCTCGGCAAAATCAAGCCAACGGCCATCGCCGTCTCGCTGATCAAAGGCTTCGAGCGCAGTGAGGACGGACAAATTGTGCTCATCTCGCAGCTCATACAGAAACATCTGAAGGTGCCACTAGGGGTTTCTAGATTATGTTCAGCGACGGTTTAAGCTTTTTCGTTTTGGTCCTTAGATATCCTGTTCGGTGCTTGTGGGCAGCAATCTGCCACATGAAATATCCAATAAGTTATTCTGCGAGGGCACAATCGGCTGCCGTGACCAGTCTTATGGTCGTTTGATGCAGGACATTTTCAAATCGGAAACGTTTCGCGTGGAAGTGACCGACGATGCGGATTGCGTGGAGATTTGTGCAACGTTGCGTGTAAGTTGGAAGTGTGTAGATTATCGTGGGGCTTAAATCTTACCATATTTGCTCTCAGAACATAATTGGCTTCACTGCTGGCTGTGCTGATGGCATGAAGCTGAATGAAAACACCAAATCGGGCATTATACGACGCGGATTCCTTGAGACCATACACTTCGTTGATGTCTTCTATCCGGGCAGTCGCATGTCCACATTCTTTCAGCCCTGCGGTCTATCCGATCTAATAACTTCGTGCTATGGTCAGTATATTTACATGTTTGACTTAATCTTCAATTATTTCATATTGACTGCATAGCCAATCGCAATCGCAAGCTCGCGGAGGCCTTTGTGCGCAGCGGCAAACCACTGAGCGAACTGGGAACTCTGGTTGTACCGGGTCAGGAGCCTTTGGGGCCAGTGACTGCGGAATTGGTGCACACCATGCTCGCTTCTAAGGGCCTTGAGACCAAGTGCGTGAGCAAAACAAAAAAATAATTACAAAGGCTTTATCTGCGAAAATCTTTTCTTTTTCAGATTTCCATTATTCACTACCATACACAAGATCTGCACTGGCGATGCACCTTTGTCCTCCTTGGTGGAGACGCTGCGCTATGCACAGGAGGATATGTAAGCGATATGATTATGCTCTTTTCTGCCAGTCTTTTCATTTTGCAATTTTGCATTTCAGTTACCATCCCTTTCACATATTTCCATTATAAATATATGCAGCTACTTCATGCTGCCTTATGCGTGACTAAACAGCTGCAGCTGCCTTAAGGATGTGCGCCAAGGACTATGTGTATTTATGCATGCAGACAAAAGTTGTTAATATGCGCTTTTTGTTGTATATAACTTTCAATATATATTTTATTATTGTTAAACATGGATATAAGGAGCTTTAAAGCCATTTATTATACCAAATTTTGCATTTGATAATTTTAGGTAATATCTAATCATATATCTGAATATGATAAGTAGAACATATAGCTGCAATAGGAACGATCGGCCGAAAAATTACTTTTACTACATATTTAATACAAAGTATTAAAGCACAAAAAGAATTTATTGAACTTTGTGTTAGGTATAGTTTTCATTTATACATGTTGATATTTGAGCTCCTTTATTATTATTATTATATTGTTTTTGCCACATTTGAATTACTCCAGAAATGGCTGCTTGCCCATATATTGCATTAGTTATAAGTCAACGGAAAGACATTAGAAGCAAAGCAGCAAAGGATATTAGAATAAGCGCAAAGCTGCTGCAGTCACTGCGGGCAGTCGCAGCTAATACGGAGTCAAACTCGGATATGTAAGTAGATTTCGCAGCGGCAGTGCCTCAACGCCTCGTACACGGCATTTTATTATTCTAATTAGTTTATTACATAACAACAGCCCAGGACGCAGGCAAACGCAAACGCAAACGTAAACATGCGAGCATGCTTACTCTTGCACACATTATCCTTCTGGGCAAAAGGATAATACATCAAGATTTGAAGTCACTTACCCTCGTACACTGTCACGCCCACTTAGCTCTGACCACGTGTTGTGGTTATGGAAATTAGTGCCCAACTACGATAAACAAATGAAACGGAGACTAAGCACAACAAATTCTTAGAGCGAGAGCGCAATAGCCAAGCACAGACAGCGAGTTAACGAGCGAGTGAGTGAGCGAGCGTGAAAGGACATGTGACGTGTGTGTGTCGTGTGTGTGCTGGCATATGCGTAAGGACATGTACATACGTACGTACGAACATAAGTACGTGTGCGTTGAGTGACGACTGGCGCTGAGATTTATTTTTGTATAGCAAATATCCTGCTGGTGCACACAAACAAACAAACTAACATGTGTTGACATTTTCAAGCAGGTTCAGGACATCTTAATTGGTATTTATTGCTGCTAAAATGCTTGGATCTTGTTAGAATTTTTCACCTCATATTTTACGTAAGTAATGCATGTTAAATGTTAAGCATCCGGTTTGGGTTCGCCCGCAAAAATGGTCTGCGAGGCAATAGCCAAGCAGCAGCAGCAGATACTTGTGCCGATAAAATGAAAATTAATGAAGATGAGGGTTCGGGCATGGAGATTTTTTTTAACTGCATTTTGTTTTTATTTTTTTTTTATGCTAATCAATTTTTGATTTTAAGTAAGCATACAAGTGAATAAAAAAATGTTGAATTGTGACATGCAGAATTGGCACTTGTTTAATTTGAAAGAAGCCAACTCAACATTTGTTTAAGCATTATTGTTATTATTATTGTCATATTTATAAGGCTAAACTGAGTTACGTTGTTCCATACACAACTGAAGCCATTTTTCAACACACAAACTCATTATCTTTCATGTCAAATATAACCAGAGGTACATAATAAGGTAATAGTATACATATATAAAAAGTGAAGCTTACTTAAGGCCGCGATTTGAAGTCAATAAATAATATTTTGTTTGTTTACATTTGCATCATAGCTTGCCATTATAATTAGCAGTAGCCCACATAAATTAATTCTCGCAATGTAAAACACCCGCATACGCCTATAAAATGTCTGCCATTTGCTCAAGAAAAGCCAACCGCCAATGGGAAATGCGTCACTTACTCAAGCGAAGCACAAACCAAAACAGAGACAATTCATATGCCACGCGGTGAATGTGTAAGAGGCAGACAGGCATCTGCTGATCGGTGCACAGCGCCACTTGAGGATCACTTGCGATCTCGCTCACTCGCGTGCAGACGTGGCGGCGCACAAGAATTGGAAATGATCAGCGCTCGGTACTCAAGCATTTTCAGACATTTTCCAACAAGACAAAAAATCTTTGAATATAATTTCAGTAGTCAGACGACTTTGGCATAGTTTAGTATCTCGGCGGCAATTATCGTAATTAACTCGTTTATGTGTTGTGCTAATTTAATTACCAAGTTCGCGAGCAGGATTGCCAATAAGAAAAGAAATTAATTTAATCAATCAGATCCGAACAGACAACAACAGCAACAGCAACAACAACAACAACAAAGTGAAAACAAATAAACATTTTCAAAGGTTTTGGCATTAAGTGCATCTTCATATTGTAAATGGCGAATCGCCGCACATCTAATTAAATTGTTTTTAAGTGTGCTTACATTCGTAATTCTGCACACCAATAAAACACAAAAAAACTCATATTTGAATAGTAGGCAAACTTATTGAAAGTGAAAACGTGAGTGTGGAAAATGCTGAACTATCAGCAGCAATTGCGCGCGTTGCCCGTCGGCAGTCTGCCGGGCAATGCCGATAATTTTTACTATGGCACGCAGCCGTCGGCCTCCGTGGCGACTTCCACGCCGGCCACACTCAATCAACTACACACAACTCATATGTCCTACACGAGTACGGATGCTGACACCAAAGTCCAGTATGTGGATCATACGAAGGAGAAACTCATGCGAGATGCGGAGAAATCGATGAATCGCTTTTCGGTCAATAATCTGATCGATATGAAACAGGATGTCTATGTGAAGAATAAAATGTTGGAGTTAAATAATAATTTTGGTTAGTATTTCGCCACGCATACGATGAGGGACGATCTTATTAGAGATGTTGCAAGATCGGTAGGAAATAAAACTATCAAAGTTTGTAGTCAGTACCTAGGAGAAGAGTTTCTAAGTAGCCTGCTCAAGCACCAAGGAGTTCTTCTACATAATATGCTCTACTAAGAAACACAATCGTTCTCAGCTGCATTTTTATTTTGACTTCAATCCTGGCTGCTTAGGAATTAGCTAATGGCACATTTATTAAACATTCTGCCATGAGAGTGGCCTGAATATACAGTTTTCTAAGAATTTTCTCGCTAACTCGTTTAATTTACTTAAGTATTCTTTATATGTGTTGTATAACTTCATTGAGAATACTTTGGAACAATTGACAGGCGACGTCTTTTACAAGATTCCCTCGCGTACACAAGATTCGCTTCGCAACAGTAGCCAGAGCACCGCCCCAAATCGCACGCAATCTGTTGTGGTTATGTAAATGAGAACCCGAGCTGACATTGTGCGAGCTAAGATTTATTTCACCATCCCGAACAAGCCAGCATGTCCTGCCTAGCTGCAGTACAAATCATATAACATGTGCGGACTGCGTCGACTGCGCTGCGCGGCGCTTTTCGCTGCTGCCGAGCAGGAAACATGTTTGCGCAGTGGCCGGGGGGCGTTAACTAGTAATTGGTATTTATTGCTACTTAAATGCCTGAATCTTGTTAGAAATTTTCACCTCATATTTCAACAAAACCCAAAGTGGTAATCTCGAGATGTCACACATGCATTGCAGACCGCTTAGGCAACTGCCGGCGGCGGCATTTGGATCTAAGGCGCAGCCAGCAAATGCTAAGTGGCTGCCGAGCTAAGCTGCCGCTGCTTCTTTTGAGTTTGCCTGCGGAAGAGATGGTGTGCCAAGCTAGCGAAGACGCTGCTGCCTGCAGCCACTTCAAAGGACACGACAGACAAGTGATTTATAATTACACGTTAAATCGCGAATTGCTTTATTAAGTTCAGTTATGCGGTGGTGCTTTGGTGCTTTGGCTCAGGCATTCGCATGTGGGCGGCTCACATTCATTCATGCCAGCAATTGCACACGCTAAAATTATGACATTGTCAGCTACACATATCAGTTCTTGTGTTTTTTTTTCATTTTTTTTTGTTCGCTTGTTGCGCTGTGACAGCCGCTGAACTGTCAACATTAAAGGCAATCAACGCCAGGCAGCACGCAGCCAGCAGCGGCACAACACAACAGCAGCATTAGCATCGGGCGACATGACGTCTCTGTTGACGTCTCCGCGCTGCATCCGATGCAAAAATTTTGCAAACACGACTGCAAAAAACTTTCGCCTTGGCAAACATTTTGACATGCGCAGGCGAAACCATGTCAGACCATGGCGGTACGGCAGCCTGATGCTGGCTACGTATATTTGATTTATAATTAAATTTAATAAACTCACAGATAAAAAATTTAAATACTTGTAATTAAGTAGAATTTGTTTAAATTACTTACACACCAATGCGGCGGCGTTTAGTTGAGACGAGACGTCAGCCATTTGTCACAATTTGTCAGGCGCATTGTCACAACATCGCCAGCGTAGATCAGCGCCTCAGAAACATTGGAATTCCCTGTTGGCACTCATGGCCACTGGCGCATAAAAAACAAGCACAAAAAAGATAAAGAAAACTCTTTAATTTGTATCTTAAAAAACGCTTGTCCCTGCAGCTACGTCAGGGAAACCTCAATCAGTTTTTTTATGCACTTGGGTAGTCTGCGGCACATGTTACAATCCGTTTAAATCAATGACGAAAATAAACTCACTCAGTTTATAATACTCGCGGGATGGTCTGCTTAAGTACATGCGTTAAAAAACCGAAAACCGAAAACGAAAAACCAAATAAAAGTCAGCAGCAATTCACTTGCGTGCTCCTCTTGTGGTTCAGCTTCACTTGAATAATATACGCAACGTTTTTCTTTCAGTACGTCCATCTTTCTGTCTGTCCTAGGCAGCGTTTTGAAAATGCGCGCTACGCGACTTTTTGCTGTCAGGATTGATTAGGTTTTGTCATGTTGACTATGCTGAAGTTGTCTTGCAAATGTGTCGGAAATGTTTCAAGTTTCTTGCGTGCTGGAAGTTTTCTTTTGTCCCCCCCATAATATCTCAAAATACTTCTGCTATTTCTAATAAGGAACGTCACTTCATAGGCATAAAAACGTTGGCTCTTCTTTGCTCAGGATGAAAGCTGGATATCTAACAATATATAATCATAAAATTTGTAACATTTCAATGATAAAAATAATATTGTTTTAAGTAGAAAAAACTCCCACTTTCCAAGAACACAAAAGCGCCCTGAAAGTTTATTTCCTACTCTCCTCGTACTCTTTTCTTTCTGTGATAACCCCTTCTGTCTGAGGCGTTTTTTTAGATCAATTCATGTCACAATTGCTCTGTTTTCCTTAAGCTTATAAACTAAATAAGCCTTTTAAGCAAGGATAAACATGTTATCCAATTGCCATAAGCAATTGCTTGATCCAAAGTTCGAATATTATAAAGCTATTTGATGAATTCAATGCATATCTTAGAACTAAGTTTTTATTATACTGACACAACATTAAAAAAGTAAATGTTTGTTTTTAAATTCGGTTGGATATTAATGTATAATAATGCATACATAACATGTATGTGAAAGAGAATGAATGAATGCTTCCTTCAACTTTTAATTAATTATGCGTCGCTAATACAATGCGATGTTTTTTTCTGGCTAAGAATAGTCGACGTCATTGAGGTGATGGTGACAACAAAAGATGTTTTATAGGCAACGACATTTGATTTTGTCGCACAACCCCCACAAATGCCATACACACACACAAATACGCACACACACAGTCAAGCAAAGCAATGCAAAATTTTATGACACTTAAGTGAAAGTAAGAAATGCCAACATCGAAGCAAAGAAATAAAATGTAATTAATGCACGTCATAAAATTTCACTAATCGATTATTTAGGGTAACGGCATTTTGGCAATGGAAAACACATTTAAGGATGAGCATAAAAGCAATTTATCGATACTCGGAATTAGGCTAAAAATACACGAAATACACTTCAATTTTTATTGCTGCACAATTGTCGCAGCTCAGTGGCCGTCACTCGGCGCTTAACTCCCAGCGCTTGGCTTCGACAGACAATAGTGTCCCGTCGAGTCGCGCCACGTTGCGTCGCTTCGTTTCGAGCAGCGTTGAGCAGAGGAGAGTAGAGTGGAGTAGAATAGGGACAAATTGTGGTAATCTTGCTGTTTTCATGTTGTGAACTGCTTACAGGAGCCGCTGCTGCTGCCGCCGCTGCTGCGGCTGCCGCTGTCGCCAGTGGAAAAGACTTCCAAGCGAATTTGGGCACCAACTGCATGTCAACGTCACATGCAAGGAAACCGCGTCGCAACCGCACGACATTCAGCTCGGCACAGTTGACAGCACTCGAAAAAGTTTTCGAACGGACTCATTATCCCGACGCATTTGTGCGTGAGGAGCTCGCAACGAAGGTTAACCTCAGCGAGGCGCGCGTGCAGGTGAGTCCGACTTCTCGCCAACTTTTTGCCCTCAAAGTCATTTCTAATGATTCGGGCTATTGTTTTTCTTTCGTTTCTCGTTAGGTTTGGTTTCAGAATCGTCGTGCGAAATTTCGACGTAATGAACGCAGCATCTCCACGGGCCGGCCCTTGCTGGAGACGGCCACACCGCAACTGGTGCCGCCTATAACGAGCAGCAGCGCAGCTGCCGCGGCGGCGCATGTTGCACACAAGTTCACGAATCTGTCACATCCGGCGGCGAGTGGCGCCTACGCGCTGAATTTTCCGCCATTGGAGCTGCGTTCTTGCCAGAACTATACGAACTGCTACGGTGGCTTTGGGGCAACGTCCAACGGCGGTCCTGTCGCCAACTCCATAAACGGCGTCTGCTCCTTCTTCAGCCCGACGAACTACTGCATGGCCACGAACTACAAGAGCAGCTATCCCACGATCTGAAACACTTCTGCTGCAGTACAGCAATTAGCAAATTTATTGGATTTTATTTATTGTTTATGTGCCATTTAATGAAACCATTTTTAGTTAAAACGAACATCGTTAGTAATATTAATATGTGAAAATTATTTATAAATTTCTTAAAGCCAATTTGATGAGTGCAAGTGAAGTTTTTTCAGTAAAAAGCTTACTTATTCATAACGGATTACTTTTGGTTTGCTTTTTGTGCGTCAAATATTTAAGCGTGTTTCTTAATGTATCTATCTATCTGTGCCACTGTGCAACTTATTAGGGTTAACATTGCATCGACACAAAACTGTGGCAACATATGTTGTCATATTGACAAAAAAGAATACTCACATAGAACATCAATCCCATCTGGCCACGAGAAACTCTTGTGAGCAAAGTTTCATCTGCAAGTGTGGCCTATATGAGAAATTGTTGGTAAACTATTATTTCAATCGGTTCTTCTTTCTTTATTTTTGTGGTTTGTTTTGCTTTGTTTTTTCTTTGGGTTTTTTTTTTTTTTGCTTCTGTTTAATCAGAAAGTTTTGCTTTGTTCGCTTCGGGCGACTGCAAATGTTGGTCAAAAGCAAAACTTTGTGTGCCAGAAAAATTGCAATTTGAGACAAAGTGAGTTGCGGCTTAAGGCTAAGAAACTATTCCCAAAGTAATTTTTAAGTGGGACAATTAAAAACTGTGCAAAGTGAAACAAAGCAAACGACAGCAGAGACAGCCGAGACAAAGCAGCGAAAGTTGTCCGCATCAAAGCCCATGTGGCATGAATTGCAATAGAAAGTGAAGCCTGCCTGACTGACTGCCTGCCTGCCAAATCCTTTGCTGCATACTTCATTTTTCTCTCTTTGCTTTTTAATTTTTATTTATTTACTTATTTATATTGCACACATATATTTAAACAGATTTATATGCAAATTAATGTAACATGTTGCATGTCAACGCATGTCCCAGCCCTGTACAGCGGCGGCAGCAAATGAATGCCAGGATAAAGCAGAACAAAACGCAGTTTTGCCAAATGTCAGTTTTATTGCCATATTTCACCACCGCCGGCTGCTCCTGCGCTGCTATGCAGTCTGTATGCAAATTGTTCATCCGACTGTTGTCTAGTTCCTGTCATGGCCATTGCCATTGGAATGTGTGCGCAGTTCATTTGCATTTTATTTTATTTAGAATTTGCAATTTGTTTTTTAGCTTGTTTGGCATTTTTGCTTATTTGCCTTTTCGTTTTTTATGTTAGGCTGTCTAAGCGCTTCTTTGAATAAAAAAAAATTAACAAAAATAATACAACAAAAATGCAAAAAAAAAGCAAATTTCAAAGCATATAAAATGCAAAAGGGCCGCCAAGCCGTGCGCAAAATAAAAATGGCCACAGTCTAAGCCATGTAAGCCATGCAAAGGTCGTCTAACTAAGGTCAATAACATGTCCATGTCCAGGCCTGCGGCCTGTGAATATGAGACTCGTGCGAATAGACTCCAAAATTTTACGCTGCCTAATTACATTCTTACAGCAATAAGCCACACAAAATTCAGTGCGTCTCAGAAAAGTTTATGAGTTCAAAAGAAAATTTAATTTGGCAAAGTTTGAAAATTAGCAAAAAGTTTTCCCATACGTTTTATAGGCGCACTCGCGAAACTATTTCGGCATCATAAACACTTTTAATTATAGCGTAAGCTGTTTTGCCATTAGTTATTCCAGGCTTCAACTATACACGGTATTTAATTATATTATTCCTTTCTATTTTGCCAAAGCAAAACCTTATTTACTTTGTTTCAATTGAGTTTTATTGTCGCGCGCTTCCGCATGCGAATTGAGAAACACGAGCTAAGGAATGGTGAACTACGGCGAGCATTGATTGAAGTTGAGAATTCTAAATAGACATTAAATCTTATGTTAATAAAAAAAAAACAGAAGTAGAAATAAAAACACAGAAATTGAGTGCCCAAACTTCGCCGATCAGCCGAACTATTTGCATCCGCTGTGGCTGCTCCTCGCACAGCACATGCTGACCCGTGTTACAGAACTCGAGGCACATGGCATAGGTCCTCATAATTAGGTGATAAATTCGCAAGTTTTTAAAATGCAATTATTTATATGTGCACTCTGAAAGAGTGTAACACATAATAAATGATGCTGCAAGCCCACGCCATATGTGGCCCCGAGTCTTTTACGGTTACTAGCCAGTGAAGAGCAACAGAAGCCGCACCGTGAGCTGAACTGATGAAGGTGGGAGGACAGCCACACGCGATATGATTGTAGAGGCGCGGCTGTCAAATACTTCAAAAAGGCAAGGCAGAGCAGGGCAAGACAGCAGGGCACAGTCGGCAACGTGTCTACTTCAAAAGCCAAAGCGAAATACCCAACCAGTTGAGGGAACGCTGATGAGGCTGATGAGGCCGATGAGACTCACGATGCTGAGATGACTGAGCCAGATACTTATGAATGCTGATGATGCTGACAATGAGGGTGTTGAGATTTTCGGCTGCTGCTGGCAGCAACTCTCTGGCGCATTGCATTCGTGCGAGTGTGCTGCCATTCAGGCAGTCAGATCAGGCAGGCGGAGAGTCGAAAAACGAAGCGAGGCAGCTAGACAGGCGGAGCGGCAGACGTCTGTTGAGTACTGTCAAAATACGTCACACAAGAGTAAAATGTTGATGGGTAAATTTTATGCAACATTTAGCACTTGAGATATTACGTCAAAGGTAGGCAAGTCGAGGCTGCACGCAAGGGACTCACTTAGAGCAAAGATTAAAGCAAACTTCGTCTCGTACGAAACACAGATCACATGTAATGTAGTGTAGACGCAATGCGGAGACGCTGCTGCCTTTATGAAACTTCAACTGCTTCAACGAAATGCTTTAACATGCAAGTAAATGCACTAAAATACTGTTAACCCACTCAGCACATGTTGATGCTGCTTGGCCAGCCTCTGCTGCCAGATGGTCAGCTAGGAGCGCAAGGAGCCGATTCAGTTGTGTGCTGAGCAAGTCTTGTGCACAGGGAGCAAGTACCCGCTTCCTTATTTAAGGATGTCTTCATGTATGCTAAATAAACGGCAATAAAGCTGAAGTCCTCTTGATTATTCATTGAACAAAATGTTCTTATATGAAATAAAATGATGTGGCAATATAATTATCATATTCAATTAAGATATTAAATCGACCTTAATTTCATTAAGTGCAATTATTGATATTCAACTGCGATTTAACCCTTGACTAAGCAACAGCAAGGACCGCAGCGGCAGATGGCAAGAGGGAAGGTAGTGCTGAGGTATGCATAACTGAGGTAAAGGTGGGGAAGAATACTCGCAGGTAATATAGCGACAAGGACTCAAAGTAAATGCAAACTAATCAAAGCACAATTGAGTATGCGTGGTGTGTATGGCTGCGTGTATGTGTGTGTGTGTGGGTGTGTGTGCAAGTGGGTGTGCCTTCAAGTCAGTAAGCACACGGCTGAGAACAGTTGATGTACAAACAAGCCGTGAAACTAAAACGCCAAAAGGCGTATACGAATGTGCAATCATGTGTGATCTCTGAATAATTGATACAAACTATTTGTGAGTGCTCCGCCGCAAACAGCCCACACACACACACACTCACACACACACACACACACTGGCACATAGAATAGGCCATATACGTTTAATTTCAATACAATCTAATTGGGTTTTGCGGTCGAACGTATATATTATATCGAAGGAGATAGTTTGCTCTACATAATGCATTGTATCGCTAAATTAATGATTGACAAATGAAATGGGTAAAGGTTAATTAAAGTGTGTGGCCGGCAAGAACGCGCAGGTACAAACGGACTCAATGTTAATTGTAATAAATAAATGGGATTGATTATGCTAAGCAGAGCAAAACAGCTACGTAATGGATCTATAAGCACAAGGAACATATACTAACTCACTGCAGAAAGCTGCAAGAGAATATGAAGCACACTTAAGCTTCATTGTAGGTTAAGTATACACCAGCAGATCAGATTAGTTTCGTGTAGCTCAGCATGGACGAGATTTGAATAGAACCGAATCGATTAGACTAAACTGCAGCTTTTGTGGATGGCAAAGGATGTGGCAAGCCACTGGAGAAGTCACCCGATGTAGACATGTGAAACCATTTATTTAAATAAATAATTTAATTCAGTACACTTGAACCCACGTATTCCTTAGCCAGGCAAGCAAAAGGCGACTGACACGTTAGGAATCACTTGGTTATAAATTAATTGACAAAAATAAAAGATTTCCGTAAGTCACATATATAATATGCTTCCTAACCCTCTTCAGATTTTATGCAGCCAGACCAAAAAATTTTACCACAGAATACGAAAGACATCAGAAACCCAGAAAAAAACCTGCAGACTACATTTTTTATTTTATTTAATATTTTTTATTTTCATTTTGGGTAAAAACTTTGCCCGCATGAAGTTGGCAAACTTTGAATTTTGTTATAAAATATCATAATCACGTCTGAGCCAACACCATTTTGTGGCATTAAAAATGCATGAGGCGGCATGGGAGTGGCAAACGATGCAGAAGGGAATAAGTTAACCAACACAGGAGTCTACGTCATCATAGACGCAACGGAAGCACGGAATAATTTGCGGAACACTTTGCGACAAAAGTGCGGAAAATATTTTGGCTTAACTTGAAGTTAAAAC
Source organism: Stegana nigrithorax (assembly GCA_037044495.1). Lineage (NCBI taxonomy): Eukaryota > Metazoa > Arthropoda > Insecta > Diptera > Drosophilidae > Stegana > Stegana nigrithorax. The sequence goes on along the minus strand of JBAMBQ010001754.1, from coordinate 316,620 downwards.
GCAGACTTTGGAAATTGTTAACTCTTGGCACCTACTCAGCCCCGCGTACTCCCCCACACACCGTGCATGCATGCGTGCGTGTAGGCTCCGTCATAGCAGACTTCGCATTGCCGGTACGCATAATTATGCACAACCATAATTCAGCATTATCCCTGGCTTTGTCTGTGTTGCATGAGCCAAACCGATTTTGCATACATTTTGCACAAATGTTCAGACAATAAAACAAAACCATAACCAAAACACAAAAAAACAAAAAATAAACACAAAAACAAAAACCGAAATCAGTTCCACACCCCAAATTCAATTCCGGACCCGTGCACGTAATGGCAGACAGACAGAAGATAGAAACAAATTGTTGGCAAAGAAACAATTTGATTGCAATTGCAGAAAATGCTCATGGCACGCATGGATGCATCTGCCATTAGTGTCCATTAACTGGCAAATTATTGAGACAAATGCATTGCAGCAGGTGTGGCTCAGGCAACGATTGCCGATTTGGCCAGCTCATGTTTTTATCGACAGATGCAGCCGAAGCAGACAATGCACCAATGATTTGCATGCAGATGGGCATTCAATGTTTGAATTGCGTTGGATTTCGATTTACATTCGCATTTGGTTTGAATTATGCTTGCAAAAAACTTGTTTCAATATGCGAATTTGTTGCCTACTTTGCGCAGATTTGTGGGCATCCCTGGGGCGCAGGGAGTGATAGACACATACTAATGTTCTTAAACCGCTTAATCCTTAAATATTTGGACAATTGGCTAATCATACGAACATCGAATCTCGTTTAGTTATATAACTCTCTATACAATAAAAATTTAAATATGAAAACCTTTAAAGTCATCTCATATTCCAGAAAATTATCTTTTTGGTTTTTCTAACTATCGGCCTAGCTAAGCCTTGTTCAACATGAAGCGTCAACACTTCGCTGTTCGGAGCATATGACATCCAATCATAAACCACTTAGTAAAACTTAGTGGCACCAAAGTCAAAATTAAATTCCGAATTTGCAACTTTAAGTCCAAAAAGCAAAAAGAGAAAAAAAATCGAAACTAAAAATTGAAAAGCCAAAAGAAAGCTGGGCAAATGCGAAAATATCGCACTAAGGTGGATTTTCGAGCTTCGTGCACATCCAGACCTAAAGCCGGCATCACTTAATCTTCTTAGAGCAGCTCACAGGCATGTTTTAGTTTTATTACACATATGAGCCGGTTTTCCTACTCCTCTTTTCTTTTCTCGCGTGTGTTTGTGCACACGCACCCAGCAGACGGAAACGGATGTGCTTAATGACTTAAAAAAGAAAATACAACAATAACAACAACAACGGCATCAATAGGTTATAGAAATTTTCAACATTTACTTGCGTCTTCTCTTCGCATGTGTCACTAACGCGCCTCCCTCCTCGCCTCTGGAAAAATCAGAGAAGAGCCCGACAAAGTTTAAACACTTAAACACAAAAATCCATGGAAATATTTAGGAGCCATGCTCCAGCTGCCACTGCTGATGTCTACCCATGAGCTTAACACTGAGCGGCTTTATCTGCTGAAAAGCCTCCTCGTACATGGCCAACGCAGATGCGCCATCGTCAGCAGCACCCCCTTGCCTCGGCTTGCCACGACTGCCCAACACGTCACGCACATGCTGCATAGCAATCTCCTTGCAGGCCAGACGTATCTCGTCGCCAGTGAAGTTCTCAGACAGCTTGGCAAGCGTGGCGACCTGCTGGGCCAACAAACTGATGCCACTCGCTGCCAGCAGTTTGCCAATCAAGCGGCCACGCTCCTCCGCATTCGGCAGCTCGATGAGCAGCTTCTTCTCGAAGCGCCGCAGGAACGCCTCGTCGATCTCCCAGGGCAAGTTCGTGCTGGCCAAGACGAACACGCCGTGCAGCTGATGTTCCATGCCGTCGAGCAGCTGCAGCAGTTCGTTCTTGAAACGCTTCGACGACTCATGATCCGTGGCACGATCCCGTTTCGATGCCAGGCCCTCGATCTCATCGATGAAAATAATCGACGGCGCACGCTTCTCGGCCATGTGGAAGAGCACTCGCAGCAGCTTCTCCGACTCACCGCGCCACTTGGACACGACTATGCTGGCGGTTATGTTGAAGCAGCTGACACCGTGCGCGGCCTGCGCCTCTGCGTAGAGTGTCTTCGCCAGCAGCGTCTTGCCACTGCCCGGCGGCCCATGCAGAAGCAGCGAGCGCCACGGCTTCAGGCCTTGTGCGAATAGCTTCGGATACTGTATGGGCGTGAGCACGGCCTCCTTGAGCAGCTCTATTACCCGCCGATTGCCGCAGATGTCGGACCAAGCAAGCTTCGGCGGCTCCCGCATAATTGTCGTCTTGACAACCTCGGCCAGCTGTTGCCAGTCGTTGGAGCTGAAGAGTGCGTCATCGGCGAGTGTTGCATGGCCATGCTCGATCTCGGACAGTGGACATGGTTTTGGGCCGTCGCCTGAGCTCTGCTCTGTCGTCGGCAGTTGCTTGACGGTGAATAGCAGCGCAGCTCCATTGTAGTCACCTGTGGCTGCCGACTTCTGACTTGCAGTTGTTGCGACTGTTGTTGTTGTTGTTGCTGCTGCTGCTGACGTTGCTGTTTTTGTTAGCGTTGTCCTGGACGACGCATTCGTTGCCGCTTTTGCAACTTCGATTTTTGCCACTGGCTTGGCCTTCTTCAGTATTTTGGGATATTTACCAAACTTTAAATTGTAATAGTTCGCATACTCCAGATACATGGCATCCAGGTCAACGTTGTCGCAGAGCTCATAGTCCTCGCTGATGCGCGCCTCCTTCTTCAGCGAGTCGGCGGCGCCGTAGAAGCCATTGTCGAACAGGTAACGCTGCATCAGATACAACAAATTTCGCCGGCGATATGAAAAATTGCGTATGTCCTCACTGAACGCCATCTTCAAATTGCACACAAGAGAAAGCTACACAAAAATATGGTTAAAGGAAATCGGTGTTTGACAAGTATCTCAGCAACCAACTGTTGACAATGAAAAACAACAAAGGATTTGTGTAAGGAAGCCGAACGCTTACAAATAAAAACTTCCATTCTTATGTGCTTTAGTTCTTAACAGTGATGAGCATCGCTTTCGACTAAAATCAGAATGGCGAAAGCAAACCAAAACAGAACAAGAAATCAGAGAAAAAAGACGGCATTGAATGAAACAATTTAAATGCCTGGCAGACATAATACTCACAAGTTTTTAATGCCAATCGATTTGTTTGCAACTTTAATCGATGCGCATCGCTAAAGAAAATCATTTCACCTTATGCAACGTGTCGTCATGCCAACAACAAATAAACAAGAAGTAATTCAAGGAAATGTAGGAAGTAATGAAAAATAGAAAAATTTGCCTAACCAACTTCAATATTCCTAAAAAGACCATATGCCAGTGAAGTACTAAGAATACCCGGAATTCTACGAAAGTGGCACTGGACGATTGTGAGCTGATTGTTATGGCATCTTGTGCTGAAGATTACGTAAGCTATGAGCAATACAATACCCAAATAAACTTTCTTAAGAAGCTTTACGTACCATAACAGAAGTGAACAAAAAACTGACTTTTGCAAGTAATTAAACGTAGAAGACATTCTTAGTTCACCTAGAAGCAGTTAATCAAAAGCAACACCAGAGATAGACGTCATGACCCGGAATAAAGCATAAAGTGAAGCGTTGATTGGAGTTTGTTGTCAAGTTGAAGGCCTTTGCTCCCAAGAGCTGCGTGTAAGAAAAAACTAGAAGATTCGACTACACAGCACCCTGAGGTGCTTCACATGGCAGATTCTGCACATCACTATTACTCAAAAACAAAAAAGAAAGAAAGGAAAACTGGTTTCCATAATCAATACAATGCGTTCAAAAGTGATCTTTGCCAAGATGATTGCCAAATTATCCAAACAAAGTAAATAGATTTGTTTTTTAAAATGGCAAACTAAAAATAAATAAAAACAAATGCGTAAAACAAAAACCCAAAAAAAAAAAAAAAGCGATAAAAAATTCGAAAAAAATAAAAATTATTAAGCAACATAATAATACAAATAAAAAATAAAAAATTGACAATCACATTTTTTTAAAACAAGAATCATATGACTCAACCCATGTATATTAATGTATCTAAATACATCGCGCACATTGCGATATTTAACATATGAGCGGAATAAAACTTAAGTAGCAGCCCACTTAATGCCCCTCAAATAAATCAGACAGAAGGGATTCCCAAAATCCACGTTTAGAATGTGTGAAATGTGTCTTAATTATTGTTTTTTGTCTTTTGTTGTTCCGAGCTGTTACGGTTATTTTTTTATTCGAGTGCCGGCGCATGTTTGTTTGCCTAATTTTTGGCATTACTAAAGTAAACAAATTAAAAAAAAAAAATCACAAATCCTAGAACCAGTTTTAGCAACAGCAACAAAACAGCAGATTTGCGTTCTTTTTTAGTTCATCAACTTTTACGCATGAGTTGTGACTTTGCCTATGTCATTTCGTTTAATTCTCACACACAGCCCATAAATTAATAATAGCCACACTCGCATCTCGGTATCGAAGTGGCTGAAACAAGCCGAACCGCTTTGCCGGTGACGTGTGGCTGACTTATGATGTGCGTCCAGCTGTGCGACGTACGTGTAACTGCGGCGGAGCAGATATCTCGGCTTGGCTATAAAAACTTTCAATGCAGATCGTCAACTTATCAGTACAAAACAAAACACCGCCTTCGACGCAGACGCCAAAGCGAAATTGAGAAATTCTAATTTTAAAAATCAAATAAACGTAAAACAAACAACACCTTCAACACAATGAAAGCGCAACAATTGTTCATGCTGGCGATGCTCGGCCTGCTACTGGTGACTGAGGCGCTGCCCGTGGAGCAGGTGGCTGAGGATGCGGCTGACCACGCGCCAGTGCTGCTGGAGCAGGTGGACGCGAATTCGGCTGCGGATACTGACTCGCATCTGCGCACGAGACGCCACTTTGGCTTTGGACGCGGCTTCGGCGGAGGCTTGGGCGGCGGCTATGGGGGCTACGGCGGCTACGGTGGTGGCTATGGCGGTTATCCCAGCTTCGGCGGTGGCTATGGCGGCGGCTATCCCGGCTACGGCGGTTTCGGCGGCTATCCCGGCTACGGTGGCGGCTATGGCGGCGGCTATGCCTCGGCAAGTGCCAGCGCCAGTTCCTCATCCTTTGGCTATGGCAAATAGTCTATACATGTTCTAATTTCTTAAGTTATATTTAAGCTCAAATAAAGTCTGTTAATAAAACGAAAAATCCAAAAAAAACAAAAGAACAGCTGAAGTTTTTTAACAAAGTTCTGGCATATTTTTTCCGCTGTATCAACTCTTAAAAACTTCCGCAACATATTCCCCAGTTATGTGTTATTGTTTGTCTGACTTTGAGGCAAACTTGTGCAAAACTTTCATGATTCATTTTTTATGAAGTGTCGGCGTTGTTGGCGCACAGTTTTTTGTTATCATTATTTTTATTATTATTTTCCTCTCGTTTTTCTGTTTTAAAGTTTTGCGCCATGTTTAACACACGAAGGTGGCGCAGCATTTGTGTAGACTTTCTTGCACTGAAACTATTTCCAAAAAGCAAAAAAACAAAAGAAAACTTTTCTTTTATTCTACAAACAACGATTTCTGTATTTGATTTGTGAAAAGCATTAAGGCAGCAGTTATCTAAAGCTCGGATTTGTAGTTGGAAAGCAGTTTTGTAATTAAAATCATTTTTAAATTTAAAAATTTTTTATACCAATATTTCTAATCTATATAGATTAAGAAATTTTCCGAACCTTTTATTCATTTCGCACACATTAAAGCAGCTTAACCCCATAAATTCATTCAAAATAACGGCAAAAAGAAAATAACTCACAACTCTTCATCGAAGAACAACCGGTACACCCTCCCCCCTTCCGCATCTTTCAATTAAACCACACACATAAGGTCAAAGCAGACGTACTACTCCTAAACCCTCAGCCAACAACACCGACCAGTTTCAAATTGATTACATTAAAATTTGTGTACACCACTCAGAAGTCGTTCCATTCATTTTGACCGAGCGATCATCGACGAACAAACATCTCGCACCTACCGAAGGCAATCGTACAGAGAGAAATTTTTCAAAACCTCACGCTGTCGAATAAAACGATTTAACTCCTCATCGCGGGTGCGATGCTTTCCATTTTGCAAATGAATAATCGAAGACTGATTACAGAAATGATCCTGTGAAGTATAGTCTTAAACTATAACGGCAAAACGCAAAGTACTTCAGGTGCAACACACATAAACCATTTGCGAAGTATAATCGCACAAGTAAAAACGAAACGAAATCAAAAAGTACAGCAAAAACAGCCAAGGCTGACGTCACGAGCAGCGTGTACATTGTGTAGTTGTTTTTGTTGTTTCTGTTATTACTTGCTGCTTAAAATCTTTGCATACTTTTGTGTGTTTGTATTTAATGCATTTACACTCCATTTTCGCATACTTCGACGCTTGCTTATAATTTTAAGAACAGAACAAAATACACAACAGATTTGTGCAATCAACTAAACTCCTAATAAGACTACACATTGTGAATGCTATTACTCGTACTATAACCATAATGTACACAATTTGTTTTGTATTATTTGTTATGTAGTTTGTTGTGGTTATTTGTGGTATTGCCACCAGTAAATCAACTGAACAGTATTTTTTATTGCACACTTTTGCGCGCAACAAAATATTCGCAGATTTTATGCGTGAAAAATTACACATTTATATGTCAAAATATTTTCACGCCAAATAATGTAAGTACGTTTATGCATATTTATGTATGAAGCAAAGCATGTAGGCATTCATATACATATGTACACATGTGTAAATAAGTACATATATACAATATATGTTATATATGTAACATATATAAGTTAAATTCGTATGCATGCTTGCGCATGAGGCTACCGTTGTAGAAATCTGCAGCATTCCTTCATGCTCTCGCGTACATGCCAATGATAAATGTCACTAAGCCACATGTGCGAGCGGAGGTGCCTGGCCGGGAGCAGAAGCAGCAAAAGAACAGAAGTAGCAGGAGATGGAGTGCGAGAGGGAGTGGGGCGAGTGCGGGCTAGTAAGTGCCTAAGCCGGTATTTCATATGCATTGACACAAAGCCCTATGTAATACGTGTTCTTATAATAATCTCAGATTTGTTGGCAGCTGTCACAAAGTTTATGAGAAATCTTTGCTGAAACTTTGCTTTTTCATCGCATGCCACTGTACCACTGTACAAGGCTTTATATGTGTCTATGTGCATGTGTGTGTGAGTGTGTGTAGGTGCGTATGCAGAAAAACGAACGTGTCATATTTTGCTACTTCAAATGCGAATTTAATGAGACCAATAAATCTGCGCATAGTATGTTACACATAATTGTGCAACAAAACATAAATATTTCAGTTTAGTAAGAATATAAAGCAACCTCATGATGACCTAAAAGCAAAAAAAAAATTAAACAAAGCAATTGCCTTAAAACATCTACCAATCACTTGATCGAACTGCATCCTTTTGTGTAGTTTTTCTTAACCGTCATTGTTAACCTCAAAACACAACACAAACACAAAAATAACAATAATCACAACAACAACAGCAGCAGCACCGCCACCAGCAAACTGAATACAAGCAGCAGCACAAAACACAAAGGAATATATTTGAATACATACGAACCAACGAACCAACGATCGAACGAACCTTACTCGCATCTGTGTGCAGGAATATTGAATATGCAAAAAAAAAAATAAAAAAAGCTAGCTGCTGTATACATATGTATGTGTGTGTGTGTGAGTGTGAGTGTATGTCCTGTGTGTGCACACTCATCGACAACTGCATTTCATTCATTGAGTGTACACTCGTATTTCTGCATCGAATCGACCAACTAAAAACAATTGTTCCACATGTGGGTTAAGAATTTGTGCTAAATTTATGATGAATCCTTAGTCGTCTCAAACATTCCCCCACCCACCCCAGCACAACATCAACATACTCCATACATATATACACACATGCAAACATATGCACATGCATTGAGGTTTCACCGGCACACTGACACCGCAAGGAATGTTGTGTTTATTTTTAATTGTTTAAAAATACATTTAAAAATATGCATTTGGTGCTTTGTGCTGCCGGTTGTCAAAAGTCGGTTAAATGACGCAGATAACTGACTATTTTAAAATATGCAGACTGACGTATAGGAAATACTTTTTATTTGTCTCATAAAGAAACTTCATCTGAGCGATTTCAGACGCAGACAGTGTCACACATAAAAAAGATAAAAGCTCAAAGTCAATCATGCCTGAACAATTTTTGCAGTAATAATGCTGTAATACAGGGTGCATCGAAAAAAGTAGGTGGAAATATTTATTTATAATTTATATATATATTAATAATTTAAATATATTTCCTGCAGCTGAAGTGTTTGCCAGGGATATCAGCATATCAAATCACAGAAAGCGTCCGCCATAGACTCTATGGTTCTATATGTGCAACTTACAAGCTGAGAACTTACCTCAAAACTATTAGCATCATCATCAGAAGAACAGAGCGTTCTTTGTTGTCGCTCAAGAATTGCAATGTCTTTACTGTGGTTAATTGTTTAAGCCATTGCTACTCAGTAATATATTGGCTGTTGTTGTTCGTTGTCGGCACACGCAGACCCTGTACTCATTAAACTTGCAATTGGCAAAAACAAAAACAAAGAAACAACAAACAAGAACAGAAAACGAAAACTGTTGAAAATGAAAATCAGCAATGACATGGACAGCATTAGGAGGCTGCAGTACGAGCGGCAACAGACGTTGACGCCGCCAGAGCCAAAGTTGGATCGATGACATTGCGGCATCATTAAAAGTTTTGCCAAGTGTGTGCTTCAGCGCAGCTCAAATCAGACCTGCCCAGCACAGTTGAGTCCAGTTTGGCTCGGTTCGGTTTGCTTTGATTCGGCTTAGCGCAGCCTGGAACGTCGTCTTTCGCCGTATGACTTCGCAATGTGCGCCATTTGTCTGCACAAAACTTTTCCATTTCGTGCTCAAGATGTTGGCTTTGATAAGCGAAGAAAAAGAAGACTTTTCTTGCCTCTAATTTTTTTTTACTTTGTTCGCACTTTGTTTTTTTCTTTAATATTAAAAATTATTTCACATTTTGAAGGGTAACGATGACATAAAAATGCGCCAAACTAAAAACGAGAGCGAAGAAAAATGATCCGAAACGTTACGAAATGAGTTGCGTTGCGTTGCGTTCAGTTCAGTTAAAAGGTATCAGAACTTTGACGCAGGAAGCAGGTAAACAATGTTGCAACACATTGTGTAAGCCAAATTTACGAGTCCGGCTGCCAACAGCCAGTACCCATCACACAGCACACAGCAGCCAGCAGCCAACAACGTCAGCTGACAACAGCAAAAGTCAAAACTATTCAACGAGCACACGCTGCCATTGTCACTGACACTGCCACTGGGACAGGCAGTGGCAGCAGGACGGCTTCTCATTCTCATAGTGCCGCATGCCAAACAGCAAATGCGAAACACTATGCCACATGCCAAATGCCACATTCAGTTCACGCACACACCCGAACAATGCATCCTGCTGGCTGTTCACCGTTAACCGTTAACCGTTCACCGTTCACCGTTCACCGTTCGCTGTTCACTATGCGCCGTAAGCTGCTGGCTGCCATTATCAGCGAACAAATGGCGGCCGAAGCGAAGGACAACGTCGTCGTGGCAGTCTGTGCTTTGTGTGAGTCGGCAGTTTTGTTGCTTGGTGCCTTACCATGCCTTGTTTGACGTCTGAATGCCTGTCAGCCGGCTTTGATGTATTGAAGTGAGTGCTAAGCACTGCTGCTCACTGCTATTCTTTCTGCTGCTGCTGCTGCTACTGCTGCTGCTGCTACTGCTGCTGCTGCTTCTGTCGTTGTTGTTGTTGTTTTTCGCGCTTTTCTTTGCTAATACGCTATATTGCGAACCGGCTTGGCCATACGCACACACACACACATTTCCGTTTTGCCGCCTTCTGCGTCCCTCAACAATGGCTTATCATATCCCATCGCATTTATAAAGCTTTCGCAGCATTTTTTGTGTTATAATTTTGTTGGTTTACCTGTTTGCTTTGGATTCTTATTTAATAATAAAGCGCATGAGTAATAGTTTGGCATGCTGCTGTCGCCACAAGAAGATGAAGAAGAAGCAGAGGAGGAAGACCACGTCAAGCACAATCGCGCCCACTGGGGTTTCCAGGTTTTGTGTGGTTTATGTCAGCATTAATTGGACAACGGCTTACTGTGACGGTCATTATTATTAAAGCAGGTAATAAAAATTTATGTGCCGTGACGAAATTAAAATTAAAGTGGACGCATAGTGAGCCCATCCAAGTGAGATTCGCCACAGACACCTTGGCTGTGGGCACTGGCACTTGAGCCACATACAGCGTATGAACTCTCGGGACAATCTTGTTGTCAAGAACAGTCAACAGAAAGCTGCAGCTAATTTTGTTCTATAATCAAATAATTTATGTAGCGCCTGGCATAGGTCATGACTACACAATTTGGACCAAACACAAGTCATGTGCTTCACGGGAATATGTCTGATAATATATAGAGCTAAAGTATGGGACGCTGCATATAGATAGCTGAAGGCTCTTTGATCTTTTCTAGAATTTTCACATTTCACCACAAATTGAAATTTTCCAAACTAAGCAAACTGTCAGTCAATTGCTAGAATGTCTGCATGTTTGCATTGCTTTCACATAAACAAGCGCCGTATAGTGACAACTTCGCCGAAACCTCAATTGCCAATCATGTCCTCTACGAAATTTATTAGCAATGATGTGACTTAACGCATTTCACTTTTATTAGTTGGCAATGAAAAATGCTTTGCGCTCACCGCACACATCGACTATCATTGAGTGTAAATATTTGCGAGCATACACACAACTACACACACAGACACAAATTCGGAAATTTGCAACATGATGGCAAAGAATATACGTGAATGCGAGCAAAATCAAACACGTAAAAGGTGGAGTCGCATAAATGCCTGGCCCCCCACCGGATATGCAATGCGGTTGTGTGGGTGTATGTGTGTGTGTGTGTGTGTATATTTATGTGCGTATTTATGTGCGTGAAAGTGTAAATTTCATTCATTCTAAAATATGTCAATCGAAATGTAAATCATTGACTAATTTGCATTTTAGCATTTGAATTGTAAGGAAACGGTCGGACAGGCCGACTGACTGAGTGACGATTGCATTGTGGCTGTCGCAACTGATTCTGACAACTCCTGAATTATTGCAGTAATTTTGACAAAATTGCCAAACATTGATTGTAGCCGGATGTGTGGCACGAACATGCATATGCCGGAATATGTGTACCTTCTTGTCACACACACATGTACACATGCACACACGCCACACGCATCCATTCGTGCAAGAACATGTACGTATATAGTATATATAACATATACGAGGCATTTGCCAGTTCTCGCGCTTGCCTTATAACACTGCACAGCTGATCGTTGTTGCCTGTGTGTAGGAACTTGGAAACTTAACGTTTGACTTGTTCGTCGTAAGTCAAGTTGGCAGCTGACATTCTGCAAAAACAAAAAGGAAAACGTTAGGTCGCAAATCTAATTAATGCGCAGCACAAGTCAAACTTCAACTGCCTGGGAAACTGCTAAGCCAACTATAAAGCATAAACAAATTTTCATTTAAGAAAAATATTTGCTTAATTGCATAATACTTGTGGAAAATTAATTAAGAAAAATTTTAAATAATGGTAACCGTTGTCGAAAAGTGTTTATGCTTGAGCAAGCATAGAATTTCTTCTGAAAACCTACACACAGAGCAGCAGCAGCGCACATGCATAAAAAAAAAACGAAAAATAGAAAGAAAAATCCAGTAATAACAAATTCACTGCGCAAATTTACAAAGTTTGACTGGCGATACTTGAAATAAGGCAAACATTTTTTAACGATGAAAAACTTTTCGAAAAAATGCGCAAAAAAAGAAATGAAAGAGAACTCAGCGAAGCAAAAGAAAACAAAAAGTTTTTAAGAATGTGCAGGCAGAAGAAGAAGAAGAAATGAAAAAGTGCACTCGTCAGCCGAAAAGCAGCTGGCAACTAAAAGCAGCAGTAGCAGCAGGAGGAGCAGAAGCAGGAGCACTAGGAGCAGCATAAAAGCACACAGCAGTAGTGGAGATCCAAGTGAACTTTTCAAAGCGTAATTGATAAAAGTAAACGAAGAATGGAAAATCAGTTAACCGACAATGATGACGCCATCGTTAAAAGTCTTACAAGTGCATTTGTTGTTGCAGTTGGGAAACAACACAAATTGGCAATGTACCACGAATTATGTTGTGCACATAGCCAGACAAAGCTACATTTCTGTACATATGCCCATTAAACAAAAAGATACAATTGTCAGTTACATGTCTGCAAAATATTTTCAGTATTTTTATATGATTTAAAAGCGAAGTAATGACGGCCAAGTCTGTTAATCAACGACAGTAGGCAAGAGCCAACTCTCTGACTGATCTGCGGAGCACATTTACTTGACCTTTACACTTTGGCTTGCAGCTGTTTGCAATATGGCAATGTCAACGATTACTTGTACTATTACAGGGTGACACAATTGCATAATAAGCGATTGCCTTGAAATATTACGTATACACAAGCAAATAAAATCACATTATGTATACGCCAGCAAATGAAACATTTGTAAGTTGCGCAATTTCACATTTGCGCACTATGTACTTATCTGAAAATATTGCAATAAAATCAAATAATACAACAGCAGAATTGACAGAAAAAAAATAAACTGCAACCGTATGCAATTTATTGAGCACACGTTCACGCTGTCACTACATAGAAATTTCACGCTCACGTTTTCGACGTTTGCTCTTTGTGAGCCAAGCCAATAATTTCCTGTTCGATAATTTTCGAATGAATGCATACAGCAAATAAATTTTTTCGCTTTGACAGCCAAAACTTGAACGTTTTCAGTTTTAGACAAAATCACGTACACGGCATGTTGCATACTTTCCAGCGTATGCAACATGGCGACTGCTGTTCGCACACAAGCCAGATACGTGCTGAAAGTTATGCCATAAATAAAATACATATTAAGGACAACAGCATCAGCAGCAGCAGCAGAAATTGCAAACATAGCACAGGTGAAAACCGACATAAGCGCATTTTTCAAAAAACGATTTCATTTAATTGAATTCCGTCATTCATTTGCATTTCTCATGCGTTTGCACAAGTTTGCCATGTATTTTCATTTAGAAATGTTGCAAACTTATTTGGCAGCTTGTTGCACACTTGCCATGCATACAAACAAACATACATACCCACATACATGCATGTGTCAAGTGTGAGCGTTCCGCTGCGCCAGCGTCGGCATTTAAGCGTCTTAATGCCGTCGACTGCGTTGTAAATTAAGGATTACAACGTATTGAAGATTATGCTAAGCTTTGTCATAAAAATCAAGTTGGCAGCTTCACATGTGAGCGGCTTAATGCTTTCGCTGAGATTCCAAATCAAATTTCAACTTTGTAGCAACTGTGCGGGCAAAAATAGAAAACTTATTTAAAAAAAAAAAAAGAACTCAAAGCTCCTTGCAGCAAAGTTGTCAAGTATTATGCGTCTGGAATTTTATGTGTTCAAGTAAATTGCGAAAACTTATTAAAAGCCGCTTACAATTCAATTGATTTGTTGCATTCCTCTGGTGCAAATGGACAAGTGACAAAATAGGCAGCATATTGAACTGAGTAACTCTCTCGGCTTAAATTCAACTGAGTATCACTTCACAAAGTAATGTTCATAGTCGATGAAAACAAACAATTAAACTGCAGGACAAAGCTACTTAAAATTTGGTCATGTCGCAGCCAAGCGCCAAGTGTGTGAGTGTCTTCATTACTTAAAGAGCAACGACTGCTCCATGCAGACGTTCTCCAAAAGTAATCAGTGCATATTGAAGAAAAAGCTGCAACGCTTTGCTTATGCCTTTTATTCCGCACCCAAATTTGCTATATACAAAGTCATGTGCATTTTAATTTCGAAATTGTACGCAGAACAAGTCAAATAAAATCAAAAAAAGCCAAAAATGTCAGAACAAACCTTTTGTATTTGCTTTCACTTGTTTTTGTTGCTGCTGTTGCTTCTTCTTCTATTTGGTTGACTTTTCGTTGCTGTTTAAATCTGCAAAATGAAACTTTGCCATTCCAAGTTGGTAAAAAAATAATGGCAATACTTAAAAGCACTCAATCCAAAGTGGTTGGCTTCAGACTTCGAGTGCGCTCCTCCCGTTCCTCCCGCTCCTCCCGTTCCTCCCGCTCCTGTTGATGTGGTTGTATTGCTGCCGATGCTGGCGCTGATGCTGCCCCTGCTGCTGTTGTTGGGGTATTTTGCCTTTTGTTATTTGCATTTACTTTACTTCACTTGGATTTCTTATTGAAAGTGCACTTCTATTGACTTCGATTTTGAAATTTGTTACAAACGTTTTTTTGCTATTTATTTCGTTTTTCCATCACGGACTTTTATGTGAAAAAGCGGAAATATTGTTTGTAAACGACGCTGCTTTGTGAAACAAAAACTACCCAGACTTTAAGCTAGGCAGTATTAGTTTTTTGCAATGTTAAAGTCCGTTTGGAAGCTTTGGCGCAAGATCATGTTAACCATAGGCACTTCAGCCTTGATAAGCGCATAGCAGCCAATAATCTCAATTTAGCTAATTAAGTCACTCGACTTACACCAAATATGCATTTGTGAGCGACTTTATGGCGCGCACAGCTTCTGTGTTTTTTTGTTCGCTTTCTTTGCAATAAAATTCGAATTGCCATAAACCAAAGTCGGCCGCACTTTACGACGCCGGAAATTGTTTGCCAAGCGCGAGCACGCAAAAAAATAGAAGGACTAAACAAGCAAAGCAGCAGTGGAGCCTGCATAAAATTCAAGTTACCTTCTCGTTGAGTTTTCGGGGATTTCTGTTTTTCCATTTCAGGCTCTTGCGAGATTGAAACCCACTCGCATAAAAACCAGGAAAATAAAATACTGCGGTTGCAGACCAGCATTCTGGGTTACGGCTATTTATGGCTGCACATACGTTCAGCCTGGCTTTGAGGGCACAAAAAACAGTTAAATGAAACAAAAAAAATACTAAAATTGGTTTTCAAGTTTGGCTGCTAGTCGAGCGCAATACATCAGAAAGATTTTATTGAGTTTTATTATTTTTTATATTCAACCTATAACATGAAGCTGCCTTAGGAATGATCGGCCGAAAAAACACATTTACTAACAAAACCCCTTTGATTTTTCAAGATATCATTACCAAATTTCGAATTTAATAGTTCTTTCTGTTTTTTCTATTTTCTTACCCGCTCATATTTTCATTAGGAAAACACATTCACTGCTTTAGAAACACAAACAGTTATATTAAAAAAATACCAACACAAACAAAAAAACACAGGCTAGTAGCATAAAAAAGCTTTAAATTCAAGGCTACTATTTGGGACGTGGTCAACAATAGAATTCGAAAAGTGCTTAAAAAATAATTATATCTAACAAAGCGCATTACGACCATTTTGCAGCGAAATATTGTTCAATTTAATTTCTAATCACTCAATCTAAAATTCATCACTGCTTTTTTGTTTTTTTTTTCTTCTTTAAGAAATTCAATTTAAGAATGAATTTACTCACAGAACGAGTTTACAAACCATAAAAGTTGGTTTTCTTTATCCGCATGCAGACGTCGAACCTCTTTCAATCATAAATAATAAATCACTACGAGTATAAAGTTATTTTTATATTCCACTGCATACGCAAATCATATTTGCAAATTGAGCGACGCATTTTTAATTATCGTTAACGATACATTCATATGCTCAGATTGGATTGCGCTCTCTTAGACTCTTTGTCATTATTACCGTTAACCGAAGCCGACGCTGCATTCAATTTATCAAAACACAGTAAAACACTAGCATTAACACTTAAATTAATTTATTTTACTAAGAATACATATCAATGTAATTTACACTCAAAAAATTCCAAACTATTTATCTAACGATTTAAATATTAACACTTTTTGCAGCTATTTTTACGATACGCGTACCGCACCAAACAAAACATTAAAAACAACTGAAAATCAACCAAAGACTAAAACAAAAAGTGCTAATAAATGGCATTTGGATCAGTTTGATGTCAAACACAACACATGATTTGAGAACGGTATAGCAGCTAATGTTCTTTTTTGCATTGATTGAACGTTTTCTGCACTTTACCCAAGTTAAACTAAATGCCTGTGGAGCATTGCGCTAATATGTTACTACTTTGTAAGAAGCAGGAGTTGAATATAGTTGCTCCCAAATTTCGGATTTAATAGTTCTTAGTAATGTCTAATCATATAATTTGATAAATATCGGTTTAGTATAAGATATATTTGGCTCAGGAACGATCGGCCGAAAAATGAATTTTACTAAGAAAAACTTTTATGTTTCTTGAGATATCGTTGTCAAAATGAGCACAAGTTTGACCGATCACTTTGAATCTCCAATAGCAGCTTTTGTGTAATTGTTAACGGTTTAAAACGATCAGCGGTTGTTGTGGCTTTTTGTTAAGAGTTGTCAAACTTAGCATTAATTTGATTGAGCGTGCCTGCTGTGTACTTTTAAAAAAATATGCATACCATATATAAAAAACAGGCGAAACTAAAAAATTACGGTCAGCATTTCCTTATTATTTATGTGCGTATCAGTTTTGGCTTGGTCACGATATACATACACCTGAGCATAAATACACACATACAAACATGTACATAGGTAGCTCAACTCAACTCGCAGCTGACAGACATTGCGCATTGAGAAATCCTTTGCCGTGCAGTTGCTTTGTAACCCTTTTTCTATTATTACAAAAGATAAACTTACAAAAGCATGTTTTGCATTTTAATAGTTTCTCGACATGTTTCGCCTTTGCATGCATACCGTTAAGTGAAAATAAAATGAAGTAATGCTTAAGAAATGCGTAATTCACTTTGGCCGTGAGTACGTCGTACCCTATGTACCATGTACCATGTACCATACTCGTGCATTTCGAGGGAAATGCTTTATGCAGCACAACGCATAGAATTCTTTTGCAGGATTTATGCAAAGAAGAGCACTCACTATGTGGATATGCTAGTGTAGGAGCATGCAGATATATATTTATATAGGGACATGAGAGTTACTAGGAATAATACAAAGCGAAGCTAACGGAAACGGAAAGGTGTAATTGCATATTTTAACACTGGCAAAAGGCAACAAAGCATGGCACATTTGTTTCTCTCTCCCTCTCCCTTTCCTTGTCCTTCTTTATTTGCTTGCCTGCGCATTTTGCAAAATAAGCATAAATAAAGAAACGTTGCTGCAATAAAAAACGTAAAGAAAAAAAAAACTTTGCAAAGTTGACAGTAAAATACTTGACGTTGCTACTGTCAGATATGCGCGATTGCTGTTACTGGCCAAGTTGGCCAAGTCAATATGCAGGAAAGCACACTCATGCAGTTAGCATATAGAAAATTTTTAATAAAGCAGTAAATGTTGACAGGGATTGTTAATATTCCTATGAAGAAGACAAATGCGTGCTTTGAAGCATTTTATTGCTTCTTGGTTTAACATAATTTCTGTTTTCATTGTTTGTCCTTTTTCTGATACCGCGCAGCCAAAAATAATTGCAACAGAAGAATCGTGTAGGATGCAACTGTAGCGAGTGCCTTCAGCCAGCATTGCTTATTTATCTCAAACAGATTGCAAATGTGTAGACGAAGCTTCGTCCCGCTTAGGTACAACGCAAATGTTGACAACTGAAAATAAAAATAAAGCTGCTTATCCATATAGAAATGAAGTCATTGAACTGTACCTGCAACTCCACAGACTTCGGCAAGTCTTGGGTCTCAGCATAACCGCGCAGAACTTGCAATGTCCGACGCTGCTGCTGCACCGTGGCATCGCACATCATGTCCACCAGCAGGAAAGCCAGACCATGTATCAAATAAGTAAAGATCCCAAAAGCAAAAACATAGCCAGGAGTGCTATAATCGAACATGAAGACAATGCCAAAGAAACCAAAAGTCACATTGTAAACAATATGTACGAATCGTGCGGCCAACATTTGCCAGCCGTAGATCCTGTTCAGCTGCAAGGATATCTGCGTCAATTTAGTATGCTGCAGACACAATCGCCGCAATTCCTCCGCATCCCGTGGCAGCACCTTGCCCCGATCGACGCAGCAGCATTTCCACGCTTGCAATTGCTTATTGATATTGCAGAAGCCTTGGCACATCCGCCACATGCCCAAGAAGAAATTGAACGTGGTCACATAGAGAATATTCAAAGCATTCGCAGAAATAATCACGGCAAGCAAATGTGGCCAAGTTATATCTTGAGGCCAACAAAAGTAGCCAAGCACTCGCGCAAAGGTGGCATACACAACACAGGCGTACTTGAGATAGAAGATATGTCGAAGGTACGAATCATCATCTCCCTCGGAAGGTGCAAACACTTTCAGCTCCGCCAATCTACGTTTCACCTTCTCCACTTCACGATCGCGTCTCCGGCGCAAGATTATCGTATAAACGACAGCGATGTAATTCACCAAGATCGTCAAGCGATTGGCATGGACCACCAAAATAGAAGCCTCTCTGTAGTGAATGGTTTTGGTTTCAGTTACCCAAAATATCCACGGCAAAATCACAAGTGTCAAAATGTTAACCGACCT
This sequence comes from Stegana nigrithorax, assembly GCA_037044495.1. Taxonomy (NCBI): domain Eukaryota; kingdom Metazoa; phylum Arthropoda; class Insecta; order Diptera; family Drosophilidae; genus Stegana; species Stegana nigrithorax. The sequence goes on along the minus strand of JBAMBQ010001754.1, from coordinate 297,854 downwards.
CGCATAGAGGCGTGTCCAACGCGTGCTGTAAAGGATCTGAGGTGTCCTTGAAACGCGATACGATGTGATGCCAAGGGCGATTGCGTAATAGTTACAGTAAACCATTAAAGTGCGCACAAGTCCCACTGCCATCCTCAGAGGTCTGTTGCGTTTCGTGTCGCCGCGTAGACTAACATCGAACTTGAAATGCTATTATTCAAATGTACAACTGTCTGGCATTTTATCTCGATTAAAATAATCGATGAACGCCGTTTGTCATCCCAACTGTTCAATTTTGACTTGCAGCTAATAGAATAAACTAATACCAGGCTGCAAATAAAAATAGTCACAGCGGTACCCTGGCATTTACATATGTATGCAAATACACGAAGTCATTTACTGCCTAAGCCCTGCAACATTTGCTAGAGCGGACGGCCTCACGTTGATGTGTCCAAGAGCAGTAACATGAGCTTCCTACAGTGATTAATTCAGTGATTACACAGTATGTACTTCACTGAAATAAAAAAATACCCGCAAATCAGGAAAATAAAAGAGTCTGTCAAGAATAATAAGAATTAAATAAGAATAAACTCAATGGTGTAAAAAAACATAATTTTATTGTTGGCGCTACTCGAGCCACGAATGCTTTAAACAATTAAGCATTATTTATACATATTTGCGTTAATTAATTAATAAATTTATCTTTTCTGGTGCCCACTCTTTTGACGATACTGTGCTACCAAATAGAACTGCAATAGACAGATCAAATAGGAAAAACTTGTAGAGAAAACCTTCAGCCAACGTTGCCTATTTATCTCAAAGAGGTTGCAAGTGTGTAGACGAAGCTTCGTGCCACTGAGGTACAATGCAAATGTAGACAACTGTAAAGTAAAATCAAAAACACATTTCATATGAATTAGTTTGAATTTTAAAAAGTTCTACTCACCCGGAACTCCACATGTTTTGGCAAGTCTTGGGTTTCAGCATATTCCCGCAAAACCTGCAGAGTGTGTCGCTGCTGCTGCACCGTGGCATCGCACATCATGTCCACCAGCAGGAAAGCGTACTCTTGCATTAACAAATTAAAGAGGGAAAAACACAACGCATAGCCAGACATATTGAAATCTATTAACCAGACAACTAAAAAGAAACCGAAAGACACATTGAAAACAATGTGTTCGAACCGTGCAGCCAACATCTGCCAGCCGAAGATTCCATTTAGTTGCAAGGACAACTGCGTAAGCCTAGTGTGCTGCAGACACAATTGCCGCAATTCCTCCGCATGCTGTGGCAGTGCAGCACCCAGATCGTAGCAGCACCTCAGCGCTTGCAATCGCCTATTGATGTTGTAGAAGCCACAGCACATCTGCCACATGGCCAGGAAGTAACTGAACGTGGTCAGGTATAGTACATTCGCGACATTCGAATAGGCAACCACGACAAGTACATAAAACCAATGTATAACTACCGACTGCCAGAAGTAAGTAAGCACCCGCGCGATTGTTAAGTATACTACTGTTGCGTACTTCAGGTAGAAGATCCGCCGCAAGAAAGGATCGCCATCAGCGTCGGTATACTGAAATATCTTCATCTGCTGCATTTGACGTGCCACCTTCTCGACAGCGAATTCCCTGCGTCGGCGCAAGGCCAATGTGTACACAAGGGTAATGAAATTCGTGATCAATATTGAGCGATGAGCCCAAACCTTAAACAAAGAAAACTCAAAGACATTTTTGGCTTCTTGATCGGTCTCAAAATATATCCAGGGCAACGACAGCACTGTCACAATGTTAACCACCCACACGTAGAGTCGTGTCCACCGGGAACTGATGGCGGTACGAACCGAGTTTTTGTAGCGATACGATGTTATGCCAATGGCCAAGGCATAATGCATATAGAAAACCGTTAAGGTGTGCACAAGTCCCGTTGCCATGCTCATATGTAGGTTTGATGCGTTTCGTGTCCTCGCGGCGACTGAAGCTAACCATTAAATTTTATTATCCAAAGACATAACCGCCCAATGATGTAATCTCTATTCAAATAGTCAATGAATGGTGTACAAATGGCGGTTAGATCTTATGATAACTGTTCACAATTTGTAGTTTGCAAGTGGCAAGTAAACAATTTAAAAATATTACCCAAGCAGCAACTGGCACAAAATTGGATATGGCAAGTGTTGGAATAAATTTGAATTAGACAAGAAGACACTCCCTCTGTAAATGAGAAACCAAAGTAACTAAAAGTAGCCGGATTTTATTGTGATGTATACATAGTATCTTCATATGTGATTATATTTTATTAACATTTCTCCGTATCTACTGCTTATCCTTTCTCTGATAGCGTGCAGTTAGATAAAATTGCACTAGAACAATGGTGTAAGATATTACTGTAGAGAGAACTATTAGCCAACGTTGCTTATTAATCTCAAAGAGACTGCAAATGCTTAGGCGAAGCTTGGAGCCACTGAGGTATAATGCATATGTAGATAACTGTAAAGCAAAATAAAAGAACACACATCAGTATTTAGTACAACTTCAAAAGACCATCAGCATCTACCTGAAGCTCCACTGATTTGGGCAAATTCCAGCACTCGGCATATTCACGCAGAACCTGCAGAGTCTGTCGCTGCTGCTGCATCGTGGCATCACACATCATGTCCACTAGTAGAAACACATACGCTTGTATCGAATAAGTGAAGAAGCCAAATGCCAAAAAATAGCTAGGAGCATAAGATCCAATTGTGAAAACGAAGCCACCGAAACCAAAAGCCACATTGGAAACAATATACTCGAAATGTGCAGCCAACATCTGCCAGCCAAAGACATCATTTAGCTGCAGGGTCATCTGCGTCAGCTTATTGTGCTGCAAGCACAAGTGCTGCAATTCCTTCCAATGCCTAGGAAGCCCAGCACACTGATCAAAGCAGGACCTCAGCAACTTTAAACGCACATTGATGTTGCAGAAGCCATGACACATCTTCCACATGGCCAGGAAGTAACTGAACGTAGTCACATGGAGAATATTTAAGGCATTCGCATAGATAATCACCGCAAGAAACTGAGGCCAAGAGTAGAGTTCCCAAGTGAAGCAACATATTACTCGCGACAATGTTAAGTACACAACACTTGCATATTTTAGGTAAAAGATGCGTCGTAGGAATGGATCATCATCAACTTCGGCAGACTGAAATATCTTCAGCAGCTGCATTTGACGTGCTACCTTCACCACTGCAGATTCTCGGCGTTGACGCAAAGCTATTGTGTGAACAATGGCGGTGTAGTTCACAACGTTCTCCAAATAACTGGCATAGATCATCAATACAGAAAGATCAGCGCGATAAGCGACGTCACGCCTAACAATCCAAATTATCCAGGGCAATGTAACAATTGTCAAAATGTTAATCAGCCGCACATAGAGCCGCGTCCAACGTGTGCTGCTGCAGGTTTGAGCTACGGTTGCGTACCGATATGATGTTATGCCAAGTGCCATGGCATAATGACAATAGCCAACCGTTAAAGTGCGCACAAGTCCCGTGTCCATGCCTAAAGGTTCGTTGTGTATCGTGTCAACGCGACGACTGAAGTTAAGCATTAAAAGTTATTATTCAAAGGCATAACTGTCTAACGATTTAATCTAGACTCAAGTAATCAATGAATGGTGTACGTAGGCTAGATATTATCGTAACTGGTCACACTTCGTGCTTTGCGAATGACAGCTCAGCATTTATATATAAAACAATGTCCAAGCAGTAAATGATTGGAATGAACTTCTCACTCTGTAAATGAGAAACCAAAGAAAATAAAGGATTTGACTGTCTCATAGCTGGAGCTCCTCCAGGTTTGCCTAACTATGGACGTTCAACGTAACTTATCTTGGAAACCTGTTGCCCCGCGGACCAATCAAAGCAAGACTTTAGCACCTTTAATTGATATTGTGGAAGCCATGACACACCTGCCACATGGCCACACAATGGCGATGTAATTCACAGCTATCATCAAGCGATAGAAAGTTTATTCTGAAAATCGACGTCATCATCATTAGCAAACCAAAATATCTAGAGCAATGTTACAGTTGTCAAAATGTTAATCAGCCGCACATAGAGTCGAGACCAATGTGTGCTGCTGCAGGTACGAGCTGCATACCGCTGCGATGTTATGCCAAGTGTCAAGGCATAATGCCAATACCAAACATTTAAAATGTGCGCAAGCCCCGAATTTCTGTTAGAAAGTTGCGGTGCTCGCATAATTGGGAAATGCTTTTCGAAATTTTACAGTTTATTTGTTTGCTAATAAAACAATGTGACTTTTACTTAGTCAAACCCGTCCAAATCAATACATATGTATGTATGTACGTGCTTGTAATAATTTGTTATTAAGCCGAAATATGCTCATTTATAAATTTAACTAGACCTCACTGCGTACCACGTCTCCCTCACAATTCGCCACAATCGGAGATCGTGACTCGTTTTGTTGTTGCACCCGACTGTGTGCCAAACGCTTCCATAGCCTTTACCACATTCAGACCTTCGACCACGTGACCAAAGACCACATGCCTCTTATCCAGCCAAGTGGTCTTTACGATGCAAATGAAGAATTGCGAGCCATTGGTATTGGGTCCAGCGTTGGCCATTGAGAGCACGCCAGGGCCTTCATGTTTCAGATTGAAGTTCTCATCAGGAAACTTATTGCCATAGATGCACTTGCCACCAGTGCCGTCGTTATTTGTGAAGTCACCTCCCTGCACCATGAAGTTCGGTATGATGCGGTGAAATGTGCACCCTTTGTATCCGAAACCTTCTTCTCCAGTGCAGAGTGCACGGAAGTTTTCGGCTGTCTTCGGGACCACATCTGAGCGCAGTTCCATAACAATGCGACCTAAGACCTCATCATCAACGCTGATTTGGAAGAAAACGCGTGGTAAAGCCATTTCTAAAATGTAAAAATCCAACAACGTTATATGCAACAAACCTAACGTAACAGAAATCAAATTATCAGACGATTTATAAACGTCAGTCACTAGAATTTGCATTCACATTGTTGCATGGTGTAATAATTAGAAGGTGACGCCAATTGGGTTTTTTTCTCTCTAGAAATCGGACCACTCTCACTAGAGAGGGAATTTTATAGCCAGATGACGTGATCAACAATTAGTGTATTTTCGGACCTGAATTATTTTGCGTTATTTTGAATTAATAATAAACAATTTAATGTATAAATTATACTTCCTACATTTAAATTTGATTTTTTTAACGAATGTTGGAGTTCTGTGGCGTAAAAATTTAGAAATTAGACCAAAGAGCAAAATACACTAATTGCTGATGACGTCATCTGACAATAAAATCCACTCTCTAGTGAGAGTGGTCCGATTTCTATAAACCTTGTCATCATCTTCTATTTATTACATCATGACATTGTTGGATTTCTTTATGAATGCCATGTTAAGCCATCGACCCATGATTGCCAGGCTTTCGAATTTTTCGAAGCGAAAATTTTATTTGAAAAAACGATCAAATACTCAACACTTCGGAGAATCAATTTTAATTTTGTGCTCTGTAGAAGCAGACGCATCGACGCTTGTCAAAAAACGAATTTTTGTTTTCAACGCAGTTACGGTAATCATTTCAATAGCAAAAATTTTACAAAATTTTTTATTGAAAGAAAAAAACTAAAAATTTTAATCTTCAAATGTTTCGTCTACAAAAGCAAGCTTTCTGTCGAAGCATGTCGCTGCCACGCGTTTTCTTCGACATTGCCGCTGGACAGGAGACTCTCGGTCGCATCGTCATGGAATTACGCTCGGACGTCGTGCCAAAGACTGCCGAGAACTTTCGTGCTCTCTGCACCGGTGAAAAGGGTTTCGGGTACAAGGGCTCCTCCTTCCATCGGGTAATTCCGAATTTTATGTGCCAAGGGGGCGACTTCACCAACAACAATGGCACTGGCGGCAAGTCGATCTATGGCAATAAGTTCCCCGATGAAAACTTTAAACTAAGGCACGTCGGCCCTGGTGTGCTTTCAATGGCAAATTCGGGTCCCAATACCAACGGTTCGCAATTCTTCATTTGCACCGAGAAAACCGCTTGGTTGGACGACAAGCATGTTGTCTTTGGACAGGTTGTCGAAGGCATGGATGTAGTAAAGAAAATTGAGTTACTCGGCTCGAATGTGGGCAAACCTTCAAAGAAGGTCACCATTGCCGATTGTGGCGCAGTATAAAACCTTACTAGAATAGCGAGAGTGATGTCAAAAGTAAAGAAAATGCAACTATTTCAGTATATACATATCACAACTTAAATTTTGTTATTTGTATTCAAATTGGCGAACATACACACTTCACCATAAATAAAAGAAGTCTTCAGCGTATTTTGTAGCAAACAAATGCAATTAGAAAATTCAAATACCTACATACAATAATACGTTCTATTAAACATTGAAAGCTAAATTTGTATTCTGTTCTTTGGGTTAGATATCAGCGGAGGGTTAATCAACCTGCGTTAATTGGAATTTAATCTGACATAGAATCTTGTTTATAAAGCAATGCAATGTTGTGCATCGCCGTTAAATAAGAATTATTTTGATCATGTGTGTGTGAGAGCAACGCAAATATGCATGCTTGATTCTTTCTGAAATATTCAGCATATTCTGGTACTTGATTTCAGCAGTCCTGAAACCACTTTTGAAGTCTTAAATAAATTTAAGCACAGTCGGCTTTGCAATTCATTTTCTCTGCATATTTGCTGTCAAATTGTACAAAGTGTACTTTCAAATGGTGACATTTGAAGGTAGCAGAACAAAGAAATAACATTCTTCGAAAATAAATTCAAATTCATAGACGCCACATCATTATCTGGAAAACATTTTTTACGCTTTTCTAAGAACGTGCCATAAATTCGCATTAATTGTTGGTACCACGCGGTAGACGTGCTTTGCCATAATGCCCAACAGGAACAATAATATAATCAGCAGTGGCCGTAAATCGACCCGAAGTTCCGATGTGAAAAGCAGCAAAGTTCAAGTGTCGATGCCGAAGACACCGAAGCTGCCTAGAAATCGTGAATCGAAACCGCAACGTTTAAGAACACCTAAAGCTTGCAGCTGCGAAATCGAGCAGATAGATAATTTGAAAAAACCAAAGAAATTAAGCAAAAGTCGTGTTATTAAGCAGCAAACAATGACGGCACCTTTGCCAAAGGCGCGCCGAAGCAGCCGTCTATCGGCGCCTATGGTGGAACCGAAGAAGGCTCCTCTTCTCGATAATGTGAAACGTGAGCCAGATTGTCAGCTTAGCGTTAAAAACGCCAAACGACTCAACATAGCCTCACCAAGTTCGCGTAAAGCAAAAGCCAATGTCGGCTCAAAGTCAATGGTGTCGCCGGTTTTAGTTAAACCGCATAAAAGTGGACGTAAAACTAATGCTAAGACTGATGAACAACGTGATATTGTTATGCAGCCTAAGAAGTCTGGACGCAAGCCGAAACAAACAAGCCAACGGGAGAAAAAATTGTCCAAACCTCAAAAGGTAAGCATATGCAGGATAAAATTTTCAGTTGAACGGGCAGCAACGTGCTGTTATATCTTGCAGGAGATAAATGCCGGCTCGTTGGCGGCCGTGTTCCCGTTATTCGATAAGAATAAGAACAAAGCGGCCTACTCATGGGAAAATAAGTTGAATGTTGAAGCTATTGCTGCCGCTTTTGGCATTACAAAACCAAGCAAAAATGCCAAGGATACAGGCGTCACCTTGCAAAACGGTAAATGCGACTATGTCTTTCAACATGGCAAGCGCACTTTGCCAAACGGCCGGCATGAATTCTTATTAGAACGCCTCGCCTCCGCCAAAGATGAAATTGATAAAAATAACAACATGCACTAAATCATACGCATGTGATGTGTTGATTCAGATTCTGAGCACATTTTTTTAAGTATGTTTATATATGTATGTATTAATGCTATTATTCCCTCATCCAATAAAGGGCAACAGAAGAAGTTATTATCTATATGAATTTAATCATATTGCTTTTTATTCATGGAGAGATAACTAGTCTATAAAATCCTTCCTCTAATGAGAGTGGTTCGATTTCTGTAAAATATCGGCGTTACCTTCTATATTATACCAGGCTTTTAAATTTAACGATAAATTGCATCTCTTCGAAAACTGCTGTTTCCCTCGTCGCTGAACGCTGATGCAGCATTTCGCAACACTAAAGTGCTCGCCGGCCGGCGTTTCGTTGTTTTTGCATTAAAAAGAAGAAAAGAAAACCTTCTAGACACACTCGCCATCCCGCTTCAGCAAAACCATTATTTCTTCTGCAATGTGAGCGTTTAAATATATTATATAAAGTTTTAGTTATACGATTCGTTTGGTAAACATTGCGTCATGGCTGTCAGGGTGTAAAAATGCTTTTGCCTACAACTTCGGCGAGAGTCGAGCGTACTGTGAGAAACTCAGATGAGCATAAACAAAGACGGTTTTACGTTGTTCAGTACTGCATTTAGTGTTATTGACAACGAATAGAGTTTGCATCATCGATATTATCGCGATAGTATCGTCAAAGAAGAAATGAAAAAAAAAATCTTTAATGGAATCTGCAATAATATTAATTATATGTAATATGGACTCATTATGCGTTTACACAACTGTGGTGTATCACCTATCAAATTTTCTTACCGTCAGCCATCTCGAAAACTATACTAACAATACGCCTTCAGCACTACATGCACCACCCGCACAATTAGCACTACCTGCTTAATCAGCACCACCACCGAAAAAATGTAAAATTGAACAAAATTTAACTATTTTAACAAATAGAATTTTCGGAGGGGAAATTACCTGCGCATCGAATGTTCCATAGAAATTTTAGTGATGAAGTTCACAATGTTACATTACAAAGCGACTATCGATAGTATTTTAAAACCATCGATAGTGTTTGAAAATTAAAACTATCGATACTATCGATAGTACCATCGATAGTTTGACACCTCTAATCATTAGTGCTTCTCTCTTCCCGAAATACTGCGTTTTGTTGTTGTTGCCGTAGCGGCGTGATGAGAATTTCGCCGAAAATCGCGTGTAATTTGGCAATTTCGCTAAACGGTATTCGAAATTAATAAATTTGTGTGAACGAAGCGAAGGTCTAAGTGATGCGATAAAGGCTGTTTGAAATTTCGGCTCTGCAAATTCATGCGAATTATCCGAACTGTTAGTTCTGACATTTTACGTAGTAAACTGCGCGCAATGTCTGTCTTCACACAAGTACTTAATCCATTAACGGGACAAAGTGGCTGGCTTGCTCGTGGTGACGATTACGATTACCATCAGGAGGTGGCAAATGCCGGTTTTGGGGACATGCTGCACGATTGGGAGCGCAATCAGAAATACTTTGCAGCGCTGCGCAAGGCGATCGCACAATTGCATACCGAGGGCCGCGAGGCACATGTTCTGGATATTGGCACTGGCACAGGGATTCTCTCAATGATGGCACTGCAGGCAGGCGCTGATACCGTGACAGCTTGTGAAGCATTTCTACCGATGGCCAATTGTGCTGAGCGCATATTGGCGGCTAATGGCGTGGCGGATAGAGTGAAGCTAATAAAGAAACGTTCCACGGATATAAAAATCGGTGAAGAAATGCCAATCAAAGCCAATTTGCTCGTTACCGAAGTACTTGACACCGAACTGATTGGCGAAGGAGCTATTGGCATCTATAATCATGCACATGAGCAGCTGCTCACCAATGATGTAATCTGCATACCGGCGCGCGCCACCTGCTACGCTCAGGTGGTACAATCACCATTGGCGACACAATGGAACAGTTTGAAACTATTGGCCAATCTCGATGGAGAGGTGCTGTTGCAGCCGACCAAGGAAATGCTGAACTGCAAGGGAGAAGCGAATTTGCATGATGTGCAGTTATCACAACTGCCACTGTCGCAGATTCAACCATTGACCGCGCCAGTGGAGATTTTCGAGTTCGATTTTCAACGTAAGGCGGCACGTGAGACACATCGTCAGCGTTCATTGCGTCTGCGGGCGACACGCGCAGGTGCTGCGGAATTGGTTTTCTACTGGTGGGACATAAAAATGGATGAGGCTGCCGAATTCGTGGTTAGCTGCGCGCCATACTGGGCGCATCCCGAACTGTCGACGCTGGCGGCGCAGCAGAATGCACGACGGCCCGTTGCGAATACCGTGCCTTGGCGGGATCACTGGATGCAGGCCATCTATTATATACCCAAGCCATTACAGCTACAGGCAGACGCTGAGTTTGTGCTTCTTTGCTGTCACGATGAGTATTCCTGGTGGTTCGATGCGCATGCGGCGCCAACAACTGACTTACCTGTGCAGCAGAAACATGTCCCAAGGCATGCCTGTAGCTGTGGCCTGCACTTGACCTACTCACGCAGTCGCATTGCTCAACTGAATCAAGCCACGCGAAATAAACGCTACCTGCAGCTGTTTGAGCAGACGATCAGCAAAGAGGACAACTTACTCGTGCTGGGTGACGGTTGTGTGCTTGGCTTGGCGGCTGCAAAACTGGGCGCTGCCAGCGTCATCTGTCATGAGCCGAATTCTTTTTCCAGACGATTACTCGCGGCAATTGCAGAAGAAAATAAAGTGTCCAATGTGAAATTTGTGGAAAAACTCGAAGACTTGAACGAAGCTGCGCTGGCCGCGATGACACATGTTTTTGCCGAACCTTATTTCCTAACGGCTATACTGCCCTGGGATAACTTTTACTTTGGCAGTCTGCTGCAGCGTTTGCGCAGTCAACTGAGTCCCACCAACCTGCGAATAACGCCACACACTGCACGCATATACGCTTTGCCGGTAGAGTTCCTGGACCTGCACAAAATACGCACACCTGTGGGCAACTGCTGCGAGGGTTTCGATTTAACGCTGTTCGATAAGCTGGTCGAGGTGTGTACATGATTTTTCCCCATCTCTCGCTGTACTAATTTACAATATTATCTTCTCTTTGCGTATATGTACAGACTGCCATAGCATTGTCACAAACAAATGTCGAGGCACAGCCGCTCTGGGAGTATCCATGCCGTGCGCTTGCTTTGCCACAGGAGCTGCTTGCGGTTGAGTTTAATAATTATAATGCAGAGAAATGCAATGAGGGCATGTTCGATTTAGTTTGGTGAGCAGCATTTAGACCTTGGTCTTCATTCAGAAACTTTAATTATAAGTCATTTGAATATTTGCAGTGATGGCACTTGCAATGGCATTGCACTGTGGGTCGACTGGCAACTCGTTGAGAGCGCAAAACCCAAAGCAATTGTCAGCACCGGGCCATTGGAGCCTATAGAGCCCGGCAAGTTTATCAAGTGGGATATGTTCGTGCGACAAGGCGTGCACTTCATACGAAAGCCTAAAGAGAGTAGCGCGCATGCAGCCAATGTACGCTGGGAGATTGCATTTAAGCCACTTTCGGGCCAGATGAAATTCGATTTCGAAGTGCAGTATAAAGCAGACGTCTAAAGGTACAACACGCAAAATTTATTCCAGAAAATTTGTGAGAACCGATTACATGAAAAAATGAAAAATCAATTTCTAACCGAAAACCCCATCCGCCGCATACACAACACATATTGTCCATAAACATTTCAATTTTAGTCTTTTGGTACTTCATCCTCCATTCGGGTGAGCACAATATTCCTATCAGTTTGTGCACTCGGACTGGCCACCTTGATGCCGAACTCGCCACCGCGCAGACGCACGCGCAGATCCAAGGCACGTATGTCGGTCATGAGCGAATGCTGTTTATTCTCTAGATCAACGTCGATCTTCTGTGCGTGATCCTCGAGCAAATTGTAATTGGCCTTTGCTTCGTCGATTTTCTCCTGCAGTCGACGACGTATCTCGCGCAGTTTCTCCACCTCCAGGCAGAGCATATCGTGCGCCTGATCCAGGCATAGTTCCATGCCCGAGCGCTGGGCACGATTCTCCAGACGTGTCTCTGCCAGTTTAAGACTGTCGGTCTTATCACGTAACGCCTGCTCGAGTGTCTTGATCTCACAAATGGCCTTTTCCATTTCGTCCTTCATCTGCAGCAAATTTGCAACTGTAAATGTGATGTCAATCCCATACAGACGAACACCTTACCTTGGTCTGCTGCCACTGCAGCTCGTTACGAGCGCGTTGCGTCTCAAAGATGCGCTTACGAATTGTGTGTTCGGCGCGTTCCTGCTGCGCCTGCAACATGTTGCGTGCCTTCTCTCGGCACACGAAGAGCGCCTCACGTATGGCATATGTGTCGGCCAGCTCATTCTCGGCCAATTGTTTCATGTTCTTAACATGATCCAGCCAAGTCTGATAGGAACACGAGCTGCAGTGTAAATTTAAATAGCACTTAAACTAAGAAAAAAAAAAGGTAAAAAAGATATGTTTTGTATGTGCTGGAGCTTACTTCCTTGGATTTCGCATGGGATCTGTCTTATAGGATATATTAGCTGAGAATTTATTCAGCGCCAGTTGCGAATTATCCAAATCCACCGCTTCCAGTTTGTTCTCAATCTCCAAACCGATCTTGAAGCGCACCTCCTCCAAACGTACCAATTTCTCCCAAGCCTTCTTACAACGGTCGCCCAAGAGCTGCTGGTTGTTCTCCAATATGGCGAGTTCGTTTTTTATTTCCGTGTCGGCCTCATCGTAGGTCATTTCGGAGCCAAGCCGACAATCGCGCATGGTAAGCACCTCAGAAATGACCGCAATGGGACCCTGAAAGGCCTCCAGTTCCCGTTCGGTGGCAGCTTTCTCCTCCTGCAGCAAAACAATTTCGCGCTGTATGCGTTCAAAAGTTCTCTCAATAGTCTCACGCCAGCGGTTCAATTCCGAGATGCTGCAATACCAAAATAAAATATGTAAAATTTCAGTTGCAAAAAGAAAATTGACCTTACCGATCTGCCAAGGCATCGTTCGTCTCATAGTTGGCCCAATCGCCCTCGATGCGAGTCGCATTCCGCAGCGAACGCGAGGAGTGGCGTATCTCGAAGGCATCATTCCGCCGCGCATCGGCCACATTGCGTAGCTGGTTCACGCGCGAGTGCCAGTCGGCCAACGATATATGCTGTAATGGTTTCTCCATGGTCACAACCGAGTGAAACGCCATTTTGTTTTACAAATATTTAATATTTAGTAGAAGTAGTATTCTGAACCCTCTGAATGCGTCTTAAAAAATTGTATGAAAATAATTCGTCAATGTCTTGTTAGGATGTGTGTGCCTCGAGTGCTGAGTTTTTCGATAAACAAAACTATACAGGCTTGCTATGTTACTAAGATTGTGTTTTAATTGCAACTAGGGGTAACATGGCATAGCCATGGCAGCCATTGACCTCAACCAAACGCCGATGGCGCCCATCAAGCGGAAACGTCACAAAACGACTGTACGGCTCATGACTCCTTAATCGGAAAGCGAAAGCTGGCAAAAATTCATAAAACTTTGTCTACGCTTTGTTGTTAACGCCCGTGTGTGGGGGGGAGGAATGGGTTTGTTAGTTGTTAGTCGGCGGGAGCGTTTATTAATTAAAAGCCAAGCATCGAAACAGCACGTGGTGAGCCCAATTGGCTGCATCCTAGATGCTCAAACTTTGACAAAGTTTAAGTTAAGTTCATTTTTGCTTATCCTCACTTTTCACTTTTGACAGATAATTAAAGATTTTATCCTGAATAACTATTTTCGAGATTAATCATGGCGTGTGAGTTTGACAGTTGCGGCCCACATCTGCGCCAGACCTTGTGGCTGCAATTGAGTTTAGTTTCAATTAAATAGCGTCGGAAGAAAGGGGGGTGAGCAGCAGGTTAGCTTTGCAGGCACCAAAAATTTATATTTCCCAATAAACAATCAAATCATCAGAGCATCTCAATCAACCCTTCTCTGTTTAAAAATGTAAACTCAAATGTTTGGTTATGCATATGTCTGCATATTACCTATTTTTATTTACAATCATTTATGTATGGCAGTTAAAAATTGTTAATTAATATGTGGTTTTTCTTTAATTTTCAGAAATTTTAATGTGTTTTTCTTTTTTAGTTTTTCTTTTATGTTTTTTGTTTATATATAATAGTAATGACTGAGAAGTCAATAAATATCTCCCCTAAGCCAGGGTGGCATGCGAGCCGTGCCTTTGGTTGGTTTGCAGTCAGGGGTAACCGACTGTATACGAACGGAGCCTCACCGATACCTGGCCGCCTCGGTGAGTAATTGCGGCCTTAACTTGCTAATGGGGGCTATGGCATGTTGGACCTCAGCACCCCTACACTCGTGGGAACAAAAATGAATACAAATAACAAAAACCAAGCAACAAATGACATAAAAACAACAAATTCAAATCAAAATTCTGTGCAGACACTGACACAAAAGATGCAACTGGCCGTCTTTAGTCAGGCAGTAGTTACTAACAACAACAACAAACGGCAGCACAGTCCAACGATACCAAACAGCTCTAGCAAGAGATGTAAATCCAGAAACGAGCGTAGAAGAATCGCCAACGAAAACGCAAAAAAAAACGCAACATCAACAGCCACTACCACGCCAAGTGCCGAGCATCAAGCTCCAGTGGCACCACGTTGCACTTCCACTGCGGCAAAGGTCGTCGTGTCCACAAGTGCGCCAAGCACAAGTACTCCGCGAGTTGCGGTGAGAACGCCATACAAGGTGGCAACAGAAGCCGGACCAAGAACATTAGCTGTTTTGCCACTCACTTATCCCAAAGTGAAACTGTCAGCAGGGGAGCTTTTGAATGTAGAGGACGACTTGGTCACGAAGATGGCAAACGGTTGGCGCTCAAAATTGAAATTCAATGGCATTAAACATGCGAAAGGTTACTTGCTGATTAACTGCGTTGACGCCAGCAGCGCTGATTGGCTCGTTTCTGCTGTGCGGACAGTGAAATTAGTGCCAGGAGTGCAGCTGCAGACTTGTAACGAGAAAGATGTTCCAATTGAGCAAATTATAAGCATGCAACTGCCAAATTCTGCGGAGAAAAAACCAATAGAATTATTAAAGATCGTTGACGCGCAGAACGAGAATATGCAATTGCATCAATGGAGCATAATCAGGAGTCATAACGAAGGCAGAAGCAAATTACTGGAAATAAGTATCAACAACTTTATAGTGAATACATTTGTGAAGATGGACATGCAGCTCAATTTTGGCTTTGGAAAGGTGAAAGTGAGCCGACTTACCGATGATGCTGGTGAACGAATCGTTGAGAAGGCTAGTGCAGCTAATGAAAGTGACGATGAAGTTATAATAAAAGAGCAACAAATTGAAACTATTGAACTTAGCAGCGAAAGTGAGTGTGAAGACATTGCTGATAAGATGTCCAATGTATCAAAAACTGTTGTGGCTAAAAGCGATGTTAGCACTGACGTGAGCACATGTATGGGCATAGTAGATGTCAAACCACTGCCGGCTGACATTGCAAAATTTAATGAAGTAAAAGAGACGGCCACCGCTGCTATGTTAAATGTTATGATCACCACAACGAAGGAAGTAGACTATCAGCTAAATGAAGCTGCAGCAGAGTCGAATATACCAACAACTGATTTATTACAAGACGTTGAATTTCTTAGTTGCCAATGATAAAAGAAGCTGATGTCATAGACGAAGCGTTGAGTGCCACTGATCAGTTAAATACAATGTAGAATGCTGACACTTTAGATTATTAGGCTGTGCAGAACAATTGCCAAATGATTTTCGATCTGCCATTCCACGGTGCCTTAAGGAGCAGGCATTGTTCCTAAGGACTCTGGCCGTTAGACTATAAGATCTACTCAAGGTGGGTGGGCTTACAAATAGTTGATCTTAGAGCCATTATTTATGTGACACATAACACACCATGCTGTATTATTTAAGAGAAAAACGTATAAGTGAAACTTATGATGATTACAAACATTAAAATTTGAATTTTGTTTTAAATTGCAATGCGTTTTCTTTTTTTGTTCTCAAAATATATTGCGCAGATACAACAGGTGCCGGTAACACTGCTGCTATTTTTCAACACTGACCTCATAAACAGCTGTGGAGAATGAATCAATGTCGACGAACGACAATTGTTTACAAACAAAGCGCCGAGAGTTTTTGCGCAGTTGCGCTGCTGGTATTGTTATTGGGTTGTCTTTTTCTCTTTTTTACTTGTAACACCCATCTGATTGATAAAGCGACGCTTGATACAACAAAAGCAACCCCCAGCACCAACAACGCGAAGGGTGTTCACTGCCCAAACCTGCGCTGTAAACAGTACAATTAAACGAGTGTTTGAGTCTGTCGTTCGCAGTTAAGTCGTCGTGCTTATACGCTGAAGTATATACAAATTATTGTACGCACATAAAATTGCAAAAGTGATTGCAAAAATAATCGATTTAATGTGAAATAGTTTAATCGCTGGCAAAAAAATCAAATATCACGCAATTATGCGCATTTTTTGCATAAAGTAAAGAGTTTTGCAAGCCAAATCGACAACTTCTTGCATGCCGCGCCATCTTTGCCATTTGTGCTAGTGAATCCCCATTTGGTATTTCATCATTAACAGTGGGCGAAAAACCACACTGAAATTTCTTTCATCGTTTGCTACTGCTAAGCTTAACCATAGAGAATGGCATTGGCCAGTGCTGCTGGTGCTCTGATGAAGCCACAAACTCCGTTGCAGCAATTGCTGGAGGATATCAATTTTCAGCGTACAAAGGAGATGCGACAATTGCTCAAGGATGGTAAGCTTGCATAACGTGTAATGATTTTATATATCATCTTTGAAATAATACAGTGCAATTGTTATGCAGTATTTGGCAAGAAAATTGTCTACATTTGCACAATATCGATTTCTCAAAGCTAAGCATGTTGCCCTACTGCTTGATTCGTTTGTGTGTGCCACTTAATGACGTCTTTGTTAGTTTGTTTTTGTTCTCTGTATATTTAACACTTGTGTTTGGGGTTGCTCGAAACAAGCAGCATTTTTTTCCGTTAATCGTTTGTTGCAATTAATTTTAATGTAAAGCTTGAAACAGCTGTTGAACGCACTTGCGGCGTTGCTGATTAAAACTATAAAATTCTGTTGAGGCTAACAATAGCCGTTCCTTATTATGAGGGTGCAACGTTGTAGTTGCTAGGGCACAGATAAATAATTAAATATAGAATTTCCATATCAACATAAAGTCACAGCTAGTCATCTTTATGCAGCTAAGCATACTGTCTAAATGAAAGTGTAACTTCATTGCAGTTGATGAATATATGACGGTTTTGATTTTGTGTAAATTACACTTAAGCAAATTTGATAAGGATATCATTTTATATAGCGTTGATTGAATTGTTAGCTTTGTGAAATACTTTTTGCTTTGCGTTTGGTAGTAATAAGTAAAAATAACGATGCAAGCTTATTTGCATTGATTCCACAACGCAGCGGTAAATGCCATTCACAGTGGAAAGTGTTGCAAGCTTGGTTGTGCCTTGGCAACACTGTCCGCAAGTACCGCACGTGCAGACGGTAGACGACTACAACAATTTTTTGTTGACGGCTAAACAACAACCGCAGAAAATATAAATTGCCTGATTCGTGCGTCCGCACTGAGATTATCAATGGAAATTTCCACACCCTTGCTACACAAACAGAAATATCTGGAAGACAACGAGGATGTCAACGAAGTACGCCCACAAGTTGATAAATCAATAACATACGGTGATTTTCATCGCATAGACGAGCTTAACGACGAAATCTGGTTGCTGCAGTGCCCCAAAGACACTGATCTTACACAACTAATAGGTCAGAAACTTAAGCTGCCTGGCCGCACACATGCCGACAAACTAGAAGCAGTTGCCATGGAACACATCGCTGCTGTAGTGGCGGCTGAACAAGAGGCGCCTCAAATAAAACATGCCTTCGGGTATTGCAACCGCAAGGGTAAATATGCGCTGCGTCTGCTGCCGGTGCGTGGCAATATCATTGTGCGGCAGCAGCTGAAAGCAAATGAAAGTGTTACTGAGGAGCGTATTGCAGAAGTTTGTGCAACGCCGGGACGTATGAAATTACCAGCGGTGAAAGTGCGACATCCTTTGCTAGGAGCACAATACGAAGGAAAATTGCAATTACCCAAAAAGTTGATTGCGCGCTTGCGACAAGCAGATGCAGAAAGCACGGACGTCACGCGAGAGGCTCGTCAGGCGGCTGCAGCCGCAAGAATTCAAAAGAAGCCACAAAAACGTCAACAACCAAATACCTCTTCAGCTTCTTTGCATGGACTTTCGTTTGTAATTGAAGATGATGAAGACGAAGTGAATACGTCGAAAAAAAGCAAAGGAAAGAGTCGAAAACGTCGGACAAGTACAAAACAAAACGGCGAGTCCGATTCGTTTGATGTATCACCCAAGAAAAAAACAAAAAAGTCCAAGCAGAACGGAGTATACAAAATAGGCGAGGATGATATTCAATTTCTGACGAAACTGAAGTAACTTTAAATTGATTATTTTAATAAAAAAAACTAAAGATTTAAATAGTACACATGTTTATTTTATTACTCTATCACATCATGCCTTACGTTATAAACCACGTGTGACAGCCAATCTTATGACATTCCTTAATTGACAAACTAAGACTCAAGCAGATGTTGTGTCTCTATTTGCAGATGGTGGCTTCGTTGTGCTGCAGGGCACCACCTACTGGACAGATCTGTTTGTGCGACACTTCCTCTTTCAGTCGGAGCCTGTGCATAGCATTGACTCCGATGATTTGCTCTTTTTTGTGCGTAAAAAACACGTCAAAAGTTCTTCCCGACATATGCCAAAATATGAGGTAAAGCACTTTCTCTTCAATCGTAAGCAAACATTGAGCATTGTCTTCTTTTTTCTGTACGCAGACTGAGGTGGAAGTTTTTCGCAAAGATTCACGCAAACTGCCAATTGGCGATCCCGATGTCGACTGGGAGGAAACCGTCTACCTGAACATGGTCATACATCAGTTCGATTACACGCTCACACTCGCCATTTGCACACGCACATCGCCTAAGGAGCTGCAAGTGCTGCGACGGCATTCACAGCGTGTCTACGCCAGTCCGAGTCGCAGGAAAATGGACACCAAAGGCGACAACGAGGAGATTACCTATCCGCACATCTGCTTTATGGTTGATAACTTCGATGAAGTCTTCAGTGATATTTTGGTGCGCGATGGCGAAATGGTTTGCGTTGAACTTGTGGCCAATGACAAAGACGGCGCAGTGCAGGGCGTCATATTCCTAGGCTCAATACGCTATGATGCGCTCAAAAAAGTTTACGATGCACGGGTAAGCATTAGGCATTCATCATCATCATACAATAAACTGATTCATATTCTATCTGTCGTTATTCACAAAAGCAATCAAGTCTCAGTTCAAAAGTCGCGCAACGTATGTCCTTCGGCTTGTTCAGCAGTGGTGCCGGCGTACAGACGCGCTGCGAATTTGTGCGCATGAAGGGACCTCAGGGCAAAGGTCATGCTGAGATGGCTGTAACAAAGCCAAAAGGTTCCGGCGTCGAAACACCAACCAGCGAGCCAGGGTTGGTTCTCATACGTTGTCATTCATGTGCCTGATGAGCTAATCGTATGTGTTTCTTTGGTTTTTGTATAGTTATTGCGCCACTGACATGTGGGATGAATGGGAGGAGGAAAACGATGACTACTGCACTTATCGCCATCAACGCCGTCTAAGTGATCCCAGCGCTAATCTTAACAATTTCACACGTTACAGTTGGCGCACGAAAAACGCACAGGATGCCACCGGCGCTACCACCGCAGGCGCCAAGGCACGTTCCGAGAACGAGGGCTTGGATTCGCTTGCCAGTGAAGTGTCGGAAATCGAGGCTGGCGACCTTAGAGATGGTAAGCCATGCTTTATGATATGTTTAATTTTCTATTTTACTTCTTTTATTACTTTTTATACTCATACATTTATTTTGCATTGTTATTTACGAGATATACTTGTTCATCAAATATTTTGCATGTTTTCGACATTTCTCGAATCGCATCTCTAAAGCAGTTTTTATAAGTAGTAAATTTTCAATCCTATATTTTTGTTGATAATTTGCTAAATTGTATGTACTCTCTGTGTGTTTGTGTGTGTAATATAACATTTCTACATATAAAAAACATCCTACATAGCACACCTTTCTATACCACACAATTCATCCCAGGCAATTCAACAGGCAATAAAACCCCCAAAACACTTTCTTAATTTTAATGTGATCTTTTAAACATATGAAAGACCTAGAACTAAACTATGTTTGTTCGAGTCACCTTTCTAAGCCATTTACTAAAACTTGTTTCATTCCCTAAATAGTATTTATATTTAAAAAACATTACCGATAAATGCTTTTAACGTTTTAGTAAACCCCTAGTTTTATACCCTATGTTATAGGATTTTACTATGGCTAGCTCATTTAGGAGTCGTCCTGACTTTTCTGTTCATGTGTATTTTATGGAGGTCTTTGCTAGTTTTAATGAGTTGAACGCATTTTTTCCGATGAGATTACATTTATACTGAGTACAAAATAGGAAGAATTTGGAAACACATGCCAAGAAAGAATAGAATTCAAGAACGAAATTGTTAATTAACTTCGTTTAAAGAAACAACAACATCTTCAAATTTCGCCAATTTCTCTTTATTTTAAATATTTTCTAACATTTCGAACCCCTTTTTTCTTGTTTCATAATTTTTGCAATTCTTCTGCTTGCTTACTTCATAATTTTTATTTATTTTTTGTTCATTTAATTTTAACTAAGTCCAAATATTGTTGTGTGTTAAGTTTTTCATTTATTAATTTTGTTTAAATAAAAACAACAAAAATAAAAATTACATAATTTATATATATTTAATACATACTCGAATACAAATATATATAAATAATTTCGCCGAGAAAGCAGGACAAAACACAAATTTACAACAAATTTAAAGAATTTATAATCCAACCGTGTACAAAATTATTCTTTTTTTCTGTATTATTTAATTTTCCGTTGTACCGTTCTACTAACCATAACTTGTAAAGAACTCTAAAACTGCAGTGCTTACCTCTTTTCCCAAAATCAAATAAAACGTTAGTCAATTTACTTGCCATTATCATTTTATTTAATGCAAATCTTCAAATCGTAACCAAATCAACTTCAACTTCGGTTATGAACCGTTGCGCGTCTAAAAGAGACGCGTTTCATTGTCAACCTGTTTTTGACATTTTGTGAACCACTTTCAGTCTTTCAGCCTAGTGTCACTAACTTGCAGTCAACTAAGGGCCGTAAAAAACAGTTACACACATTATGCGATTTCATTCGGAGTTATTTATAATTTATTTATATTCATTTACTTTTTAATGTTAACAAGTATGTTTATATTATTATTTCATTTCTATAATATTAATTACTTTTACTTGGTTTCTGGCGGTTTTTTTTTTGTAGCGAGGAGCATTTTACTTTTTATTTATTCACTTTTGATTAAAACGCCAAATCGATCTATGTTTATTTGTAGATCTACGTCCTGCTTTCTCGGCATCTGTGGCAAAACTACATCAAAATCCCAATTGTGAAATTCATCACACAAACGACACAAATAACAAATGCCAAATAAGTGTTGGCGAGTGCAAAGACGACAAGTGTCCTTTGTCGGACGCAGCGTTAATTGCCGACGCCATTGAAGTCACCGTCGACGACGACGACGACGAAGACACAAACCAAAAAAACTGCACAACACGCAAGGGCAGCAAAGCCAGCGTCAATGGCAGCACGACAGGCTGTGGCAATTGCTTTGGCAGCAGCAAAAAGTGTAAACGTCGTTGGCTAACAGCGGGATCCAACAACTCCGACACGCCAGAAATGTCCGAGGTGTACTGCCCAAGCTGTGACGACACGGCCAATGCCACGCCCGCGTGCCTCAGTAAAATGCCCGACAAGCGTGCGAAAATCAAATACAAGACAATACTAAGCGTGGAGAGCGAATTGCTGGTTAGCAAGCGTGGCAGCTTGCGTCTGCCTGAGAAGAAAAGCCAGCAGATCACACGCAGTGCTTCGTTGAGCGCAGCCGATAGACGCAATGGCAAACGGCTGCAGGAGCGGCCGGTGGCAGTGCGCACGGAACGTGACGCTAAGCCAAAGTCGAGGGCTGGCAAAGATAAGAATCTCGAGGAGGCAAAAGTTAACGACAGAGAACATGATAAAAAGTCGTCGAAAGGTGTTGGCAGCATATTGGCCAAGGTTTCACCGAAGCGTATACGCGCTAAAGCAAATGACAAAGCCAGCAGCGTCAGCAATAAGAAAAGTGAAAAGCCAAATAAAAATAACAATACAGCGTCAGTGACGACGACGACGACAACAACAACAGGGGCACGGTGTGCAGCAGCTGCGGCTGCGGATGCTAGTGCTGCGGCGAAGTGCCTGCCGCCCGAAGAGTACGAACTCGCGGATGATGCGACTTCACTTAATGGCTGCGAGCTGCTGTCGAGTGACGCCGGCGAAAGCAATGCGAAAATAGCCATACTTAGCGACAGCGAGTGTAAACTGATGATTAGCGTACGTGGCAAAGAGGAGCTGCCCGTTGTGGGTGATGAGCATACGCCGCCGAAGTCGGCTGAGGCGCAGCTTATGGCGACGAATCCCTATCGTTTTGAGAAGTGTTTACTTGTACCTGTTAAATCCGAAAGCCATCCACTGCAGCTAAACGAATTGTGTGCTGGCGATGAAAAAACAACAATAACAACAACAAGAAAATCAACAAATGATAATAAACTGACACTGGCAACAAATGTTAATGCCAATATGGCCAAGCTAAACAATGATTGCAATGGCAATCACGATCCTGATGATAATGATAAAGTCCAACCGTCCACAACCTCTATTCCAAAAGTAACATCACCAATAGCTATACCCGCCATGGCCAACATAAACGGTCATGGTGCAACGAAATTGAGCGACGATGCAGCGGCTGGCATGGCCTCTACGCTGCCGCGCAGCACGAATCGCACGGCCAGCAGCAACGCCGCCGCACATCAGGCATTCTACAATAAAGCGCTCAGTCTCGTGCCCAAACGGCGCACTCCGGACGGCACGAACATCTACTATTGGTGCGATCTGCACAAGAAAGCATTCAAAGGTGTGCCACATCTTGCATGTTCTCGAACTTATTTTACTTGTTTTTCTCTTTAACACTTTTCAAATAATGTTTAAACTGCTAATCGCTGTTAAAACACATGAGTTCCATTCTAATAATTGTGCTTTCTGCGCTTTTTAGAACTCGACGATGGCGCCTATAATCCACTCTGGGCCAGTCGCGGTTTCACGCAATCTTTTCATTTTTGGAAGGAAAACCGTCGCCAGCAGTCGATACCACTCAATGCATTTCTAACTTATGTGACACTGCCATGGTGGAGCATTGCTAAAGGTATGCATGAGTTTTTTTTATTTTAGTAAAACTCTTTCAAACTTTGACAGTATTTATCTTCTATGTTTTATTTTTATTTTTTGCAGATTTACTTGATCACCGTGAAACGCCAATACTGACATTTTAGTATTAAATTTTACATTAGTTATTCAAGTTAATTTATCTCGTTTTTTATTATTATTCTTCTACATATTTCATTTATTTTGTGCTTGATATCTAAGCACTTTAAATTATTATGCGGCATTACTCCAAATTCAAGTAGTGCTTTTGTCTGTTGAAAATCAACATGTAAGCACATTCAGCCTCTAATGCTTAGCAGTGAACTTAAAGAGTTATGCAGCCTTCAGTACTTTGAATATTATGTTTAACACTAAAACAAGTAATTGTGATTTGCTTTTATGCATAACTTTGTTGGTATTATTATTTATAATTTTACACTTTTGTATTTTAAACACAACTAATTATTTAAATAAAATCTGACGCGCAGAAACCATGTCGTACGTGAGTTCAACTGCGATCGTACGTCACAATTTTACGCAGTGTACCCAAAGTTTAATCTGCGATTATTTCCTAAATGCAATTGCTTGCAGAGATCAGCTACTCTGATTAAGAGATCGAAAATAAATCAAACAACGCAAGTAACTAACTAATAGTCAAAAGTTAGATAAGTTATGAAATTGCGCAAATGACAAATTTATAAGATTTATATAGAATCATTTTTTGGTATACAATTTATTGGTGGAAATGTTAAAGCGTAAATTATAGAACACATTAGCAGAAGAACTAAATAGAAGATATTGAAGTAAACACTAAACTAAAACTAAAATGCAGCCCATTTGTTAACGAAATTATATACGTGTATTATGAGAAGTATTTGTACTAATAATGTAAAATTTATATATATTTATTAGAGAAGAAAGGTATATATGCAAACTGAACACAATAAAGATATGTAGTATATGGTATGGAATACTAAGCAAATCTCATAATTGTTTGTTAAATCAGGCTGGTGCTTCCGGTAGCAAATATGTCATCTATTTATAATGAAAACTTTTTCTAACCAAGCTTTTAGCCCACGAAATAATCACAAATATTGAAGCCAAACAATAAGTCAAGCGAACTTTGCTTATCATCATTTAATTGAACTCAGAGGTCAACTGAAAAAATAAAACAATCAAAGTGGAATCAGGAGCAGAGTCGTGTATGAGGCAGAGAAAACGAAAAAAAAAATAAGAGAACATAAAGATCAAAGGAACTTCCTTAATACTTTCATACATATACATAGCAAACTTCACCAGGATAAGATGCAATTCCTTGCAAGCTCATCAGAGCAACTGCTGCCGTCATCATCATCATATAGAACTTGCACAATCGCATGGCATTCGCGACGTGCCTTCTGTGACAGAGCATATAGAGCCATAGGCTTATGCACAACGTTTCATCGGAGCAGTCAGTCTACGCGCGAACGTCATTCGCAGCACTTGGTCCAGCTGATTGAAGCGCACAAAGCGTTCACTTGCTCGTGCTTACAGAGTGTGATAATTGCCTGACTTGATAAGAGCAACGTTCTTATTACCGCGAGTATATATTTGAAATCGGAGAAGAACATATTTCAAATAATAAGTGAAGACTGTGAGATGAGGCATACATTTTCATTGTTTGCCTTCGTTGTCGTCGCAATCGCGTCGACAATTAATCAGGCCTCGGGCTGTCCGCGAGCACCAACCCATTTGCCCCATGGCAGACGGACTCGCGGCGACAATGGATACAAATTAATTGTGGCTGATGGTCCCAATGGTTATGTGCCTGGAAAAACATATAATTGTGAGTTATTATTGTTGCTTTTGTTTTTGTAGCGTATATGTGCATCTTGAAATCGCACGACGGGCGAGAAATTATCAACAGCGTGATAAGATGCAGTCTTGGACAGCACGACTGTTAGCACAATAGACTTTGTACGCTTCGCTGAGATTGGCAACAGTTCCTATGCAGCTTTAACTACTACTTTCGCCCCGCCCGACACAGGGCGTCTCTCAGTCTACTTTGCCTGCTGTAAATAGCTTCTGCTGTCTAACACAAACAGATTTGTTGTTAAAAATTTTTTATTGCTTTAATAATTGGTGCAGAAATGGCTACATGCGGGTCAGTGAAATTTTCAACTGACAAGTATAAATCTTAAATATAAATAGAAAAAAAAAAAACAAAATGTGATATAAAAATTAATAATTTGGCCGTCAAATAATAATTTGTAATAAAAGCGTAAGCAGCTCAATTGTGGCTTCTCTGATGCCTTGCCAGCAACCCCATCCCTTTGTAACTCTTTGGGCACAGTGAGCACCTGAAAGGCTTCGCATCGGTGTGCAGCAGGCGATGCGATGCGTACTTGCCCTCGCTGAAGAAGTGTTCCACGCAGTATTCGCAATGGTAACGCCGCCGAAAATTTGTTGGCATAAAAGAGAAGAGTTGCATGAAAAACTCATATTC
The DNA here is from genome assembly GCA_037044495.1 of Stegana nigrithorax. NCBI lineage: Eukaryota > Metazoa > Arthropoda > Insecta > Diptera > Drosophilidae > Stegana > Stegana nigrithorax. Next base: position 272,000 of record JBAMBQ010001754.1, on the reverse strand, counting down.
CTTTGGTATTGGTTTGTTCTGAATAATTTTCAAGTCCCACTGTCTTGAATACCAAATGATCACGACATTGACAAGGCGCTTCACATCATGAATGCTGAAGTTGACATTAAATGCGTCATTTGTGTCCGCCATTAGACGCTTAAATTCCTGCTGACTGATTTCCCTTTGCGCATTCAAGTCACCTCCGCATTTCGTTTGCCAAATGCTGTTATAGTTCTTGAAAATCTTCGAGAATGTTTCGGCCAACAGGTGTGTGGCAACCAACTCTTCCGTTGAAAGTTGATTTTCAATTTCGACTTCTTGTATAATTCGAAGCTGTGGTTTTCAAAAACAGAAATACAAACTCGAATTCTTAGACTTTCGTCCCGTCTTATATGGCACAATCTATGTAAATACTTACACCAACCGACTTTAATAATTGTGCATCTTCCAAAACCACGACCTCAGCAGTCTCCTTATCTAGGGCGGCAGCTAGCGGAGACTTTGGCGCAGTGTCCTGCGCTGCACACGCCTCGGTTTGCTATAGAAAAGGTGGCATTAGGCATATTAGCATTTTCCATCAACTGCGGAACTTACCACTTCTGCCAGCATATCTTCAAACATGTTCTCTTCGGCGTTATCCTGTGCTGTTGGGCTGGTTGAGCATGCTCTCAAGTTGCTATTCAGTATGCTGTCCACATTTAATTTATTCGACCTGAGATCGGCATGCAGAAATGCTACAGCGCTGTCCGAAAGCTCCAGTTGTATGCCGTCCAGGCTGCTGGAGGCACATGTTTTATCAGCGGCGCCTGGGGGCGACTGAATAGCAACAGACTTGACACACTTAGCTGCGGCAGATACTTGTGGCGAGGGTGGACGACTATTGCTGGCATTGGCGTTTGTTTTGAGAAGTGCCTGCCCTTTACTGTTGTCCTGCAATAGTCTGTTGTTCTGTAATGATCTATTGTACTGAAATTGTAGTCTGCTTTCAGCGGTGGTCGGTCTCGAAAAAGTTATATAATTAAGATTTGAATCTTTGGACGTTGCGGGTTCTGCTGGCGTGGACGCACTGACAGGCAACTTGAAATTAGACGCCGAGTTGTGAAGCGCTTTGGTGTGTTTGGATTCGGCTGTATCTGACCTTTTTGTCAATTTCTGCTCAGTTACGGTATTTTTCTTTGGCATTATTTGTGTAGAAATTGGCTTCAGCATTATTGGCTCACTAACTGCAGCCGGCATGGTTGGCGGCTTAGTCAGCTTAGACGCCTGGACGTGCGATTCATTTGCGCTCTTATTCTCTACGTCATCTTTTATTGCTGCAGTCTGTGGCTGCTCGGCAGTTTGTGGCAACTTCAAAAAGTTTGCAATTGAATTAGATTCCAATGAGGGTAAAATTTCGATACTGTTTATTTTCAAGAGCTTGGCGCGATTGTCTGGTTTCTTGTAGTCATTGCTGAGCGACTTGAAAATGCGTTTCTTGAGCCGGTGCAGCTCTTTTTTGTGGGTTGCTCGTTGAATAGCATAGCTCTTGCTATCGCATCTGGTCTTTGCCGTTTTCATTGGCAACGGCTGCTGGAAATCGAAGTGGTGCCCACGCTGGCGCAATACACGCCTTGGCAAACCATTGCCATCGGCGTCTGGTGGTGAATCTGACTTGCGTGTTATGTTGTGCGAAAAGCTTTTGGGTTTGCTGCTTGATTTATTGTCGCTTGTTTCGTTGGTTGATTGCAGCCTACTGCATTGTGTAACTAGCGTTGACTTGACTGGTTTGGCAAAAGCGACTTCAGTCTTCGCCACAATGCTGTTGTTAAGGCCAAGTATTCTTGCACATGGAGGCACATGGTGTATATTTTCTTTATCCGAATTAGAATGTTGAAACTCATCTACTTGTAGCAATTTTGCTACATCACGTAAGCCAATGGCAATTTCAGCAACGTCCGCGTGTACTTCATCCGCAAGTTGCGTTGCAACGCCTGCTGATCCTTTCTCAAGATGCTTCGAATTGTCCTTCGCATTTTGCACTGGCTTCTGCTCTATGTTCATTTTAAATTCTTTATCAGTTGCAATGTCAGCCTCATATTCCACATCAAAAGCCTTCAAAGCGCCAAGTATGTCTGCTGATAAGGCTTCACTGTCAACCGAGACGCAGCTCTCCTCAAGGCTTTGCCGTTGAGTCGCATCCTCGGGGTCAGCTTCGTCATTTGTATTTAGCAATTCCTCCACGCTGTATACATTATGCGGCTCATTAAACTTTAGTCTATCGTTGTGTTGCAGATGCAAATGGCGTAAAAACTCCAGTAAATTAAAAAAAATATCACAACAATATTTGCAAAACAAGGCGCAAGTGTTGTCCTGCACAGAAACAATCACGTCCCCGCATCGCTCAAAATTAAAGAAATCAATCTTGTCTCGTAATAAATTGTGCATTGTAGAAATAGTTAATAGATTTGTCTTTAAAAAGTTGATAAAAACGTTAATTAAAATTTCAAGACAAATTGTGATTATTGCGCGCGCAATTTAACTTCACAAAAACAAAAACAACGCTAATGCCTCGCTGCTTCCTCTTCACTGCTGTGTTGCATTCAGTTACCAAGTTGGTGCGAGTGTTGGCAAATTAGCTGCATTTGTAGTACGTGTACCATTTCCACATACATAGATACAAGCAACTGTTAAAGTTTACAACAATTATTTACAGATTTTTAATAAAATAATTACTACAAAGCTCAACAATAAAAATTAATTAAACTAAATCTTAAACAAATCAAAAAATAATCAACAATCAATACTAAATACTTAAAAGCAATTTAAAAATATTTAAAATGAGCACCAAAAAAATTCAAATAAGTAAAAAACGAAAAAATAACATCAAGTTCGGGTTTTCACTTTCTGGCAATCCTCTTTTGCACGCCCCCGGATAGTCGATGCAGATCCTTCTTTTTGCGGATTTTAGGCATCTCAACTCTACAGGAACGGAGGGGTGTGCTCTGCTCTTTTCCTTGCTGTCGGCAAAAATCGCTGAACCTTCGTGGCGCTGATGGTTCTCTTGGGACAACCTGTTGATCGCTGGGAGTCTCCGGACTTTTAGGTCGACTGCTTATTGATTTATTATTAACGAATTTAATGCGGCCCGAAAGACCTTTGCCGGTGATATTTTTTAGTTCACCGGTAAAAAGCTTTTCTTTAAGTTCGGTTTTAATTATATTGAGCCGTACAGACTGTAGGTCAATTTCAAATTTATCGCGTATGTACTTTTTAATTGCATAGAACGTAAACGATTTACCACGCTTGAGTGCTGACAATGCTTCCACAAGCATATGTGACGTCGTTGGCTTGCGACTTGCCGGCTGGGTTGGGACCAGTTTTCTACTTCGTGTCCTGTTGTCGGCCATTTTTAACAATGAACGCAGAGTGTGAAACTAAAAAATGTACAATTGAATGCTTATAACGGATCTTTTTTATTGTTGCGCTGGTGATGCCATATTGCCTAATATGGATTACTTTCATACACAGTATTACTTCTCGGCGCGCGCACACACTTGAAAATTCAACACTTCACACATTTCACGATCGCCGCGGAGGCGTACACTGGGGCACGACGTGCGCAGTCGGCAAGTCCACGGCGCGTGGGACGCTTTCAGCTTTTTAGCGACTTGTTGACCAAGTTCAATGATCGTTGTGTGAATACTGTGTCCGAAGCGGACGATCTCCCAAAGACCGAGGTGCAAGTGATGTGGGTAGCACCCGAGGCGGGCTCCGGATGTGTCTCGCTTTCTGCAATGGTTTACGAGGGCCCACGTGCCTGGTACTCCGATGATGGTCAACTTACGCAGATTATATGCGAGCGTAAGGCTGAAGCAGGCAGTTTGGAACAGGAATGCTGCGCCTGCGATGAAGCCAAGTACAGCGTGAGTAGCAAGAACGTGTGCGTGATTGTTTAGGCTTACTGTGAATTGACTTTTGCAGTTTGTTTTTGAGGGCATTTGGTCGAATGAAACGCATCCAAAAGATTACCCCTTTGCCATTTGGCTGACACATTTCTCTGATGTCATTGGCGCCTCGCACGAAGCGAACTTCTCCTTCTGGGGCGAGCATCATATCGCCACGGATGGCTTCCGTTCGCTTGCCGAATGGGGCTCTCCTGCTGCGTTAGAGACGGAATTGCGTGCGCAGGGACCCAAACTGCGCACACTGATCAAAGCAGCTGGCCTCTGGTATCCCAATGTGAATACGAATACATCATCAAAGTTCCGTGTGGACCGTAAGCATCCGAAGGTGTCGTTGGTATCGATGTTCGGCCCATCGCCTGATTGGGTGGTCGGTATTAGTGGCTTGGATCTGTGCACTAAGGACTGCAGTTGGAAAGATGCGCATGACATTGATCTGTTTCCATGGGATGCAGGCACCGACAGTGGCATAACCTACATGGTAAGACCCTGCAGTAAGATATTTATGATTGTTGATTGTTTTCATTGTTTGCAGTCACCCAATGCTGAGACACAACCACGTGAGCGCATGTACCGCATAACAAATATGTATCCGGAAGATCCGCGCGCTCCTTTCTACAATCCAAGCAACCCGCGTATGACGCCACTGGCCAAACTACACATACGTCGCGAAAAGATTATTTCACGCAATTGCGATGATGACTTCCTGCAGGCGTTGCAATTGGAGGTGTCCGATGATACTGAAGAACAGGACACGCGTTGTAAGTTTTGCCTGCATTAAGCCTGCTCAGTAAAACTTAACAAGGGACTTTAACTATTTCCAGCTGAGTGCCGGGTCAGCGATTTTGGGGCTTGGAGCCCGTGCTCCGTAACCTGCGGCAAGGGCATACGCATGCGCACGCGTCAATACTTTAACGAGCAGCAAGCATTGGCTGCCCAATGCTCACGTCAGTTGGTGTCCAAGGAGATGTGTGTTGCAGCCATTGCCGAATGCAACGGGTGAGTTATGCCAGCTAGTCGGCCAGGATTATCGCCATTCTCTAAGCTAATTTTTTGATTTGCGTTCAGTGCGCCGCAAGACCGGGACGACGACGAGGGCGAGAACATGGCCAACTCACAGTCGTTGGTCGGTGACAATGGCGAGGGTGCGGGTATTTGTAAGACGACACCATGGAGTGTTTGGTCCGAGTGCTCGGCCAGCTGCGGCATAGGCATTACAATGCGCACGCGCAATTTTGTCAATCATATGGGACGCAAACGCTGTCCACACATTACGATAGTCGAGAAGAACAAATGCATGCGACCGGATTGCAAATTTGAGGATGTTGAATTACCGGACCCTATGTGTCCCACGACTCAGTGGAGCGATTGGAGTCCTTGCTCGGCCACTTGCGGCCGTGGCGTGACCATACGCACGCGTCTACTGCTCATGGAGGATGGCACAGAGAAAAACATCTGCACGGAACGACTCGAACTGCATCAACAGAAGGAGTGCAAGAATCCGCAGGATTGCACAATAAACATGGAAATGGCAAAGGGTAGGCTATTTCATATTTTGTGACTTTAACTAATAAAGATTCGCTTGCAGACATCTGCACTCAAAATTACGATATGGGCCCCTGCCGTGGCAGTTACCTACGTTACGCCTATAACAAACAGCTCGGACGCTGCGAACCCTTCACGTATGGCGGCTGCCGTGGCAATCGTAACAACTTCCTAACGGAGCACGACTGTATGCACAGTTGCAGCATGATTCCACAGGGCATGGGCTCAGGCGGTGGCTCACGTCGTGCTGGGCGCGTGTAAGCTGTAAGAGATTCACGCATAAAGCTACAACACTGCAAGGCCGAGTAACGGCGTCCCACTACTACGTTAACTGCTCTTACTTTTTTTAATATTGAGTTTAAAGTTTATGCTTTCTCAAGCGTTTCTTGTTCGTCTTTATAATTGTTAATAAATAAAATGGTTTTTTCTACAAATCATCACCTTCAATGTGGGAATCGTTGCATAAAATGTTGTAACAATTCTTTAACGCAGTAGAACATGAAAGTTGTGCTATGCGTCCTTTATTTGTTACAAACTTTATTCTATCATCATGTGCATAACTATTGGCATTGGTATTTAAACAATAGTTAAAATATGATGAAAAACGATTCAATGCATATTTGTTTAAACAAGATATCAAAAGCACATTAACTTTCAACAATGTGCTTTGGTAAAAATGTTTAGGTTCAATTTATGTCTGCAAATAGCACTCAAAAGCTTTGGTATGTTTAAACAAATGAGCGTGCATTAGACAATAGAATATTTTAAGATAATTTAGATATCACACAACATGTTCGAAAAAAACCACGCTGCCTTCTATCGACTAATTGTAATAAATGAGCAAATGAATCTCCCGGAAGTAGAATTCTCGATTTTAGAGTTGTCATAGCTATATTCTAGTGAGACAAATGTGTATGTGCGCAGGGTAGCCATCTCTATCTATCATAGTTATCAACTTTTGCGGCCACAATTAAAATAAAAAAACGCGACATTACTATTTTTTCAGACTCCGCCTAGGACATACAAGACACCCACCCACATTACCTTGACCCCAACTACTCACTATACTTCACTATTTGCAAATCCAATACTCTTACACCAATCCCACCCAGGGGTTTTATATCAAAAGCCTTTTAAGCCTTGCGTGGGACCCCTATGTCAAAAAATATTGAAATCGTCCGATTCTTATTTACGCGTGCTGCCAAGCACATATTGATGTGCTGCCAAGCGATGGAAACTATTTACATTTGTGGCAACTCTTAAATGTCGGCTGCTTTTTTGTTTTTGTACCGATAATTTTGTAAACAAACCGAAATGAGTGGTGCGGCGATAAATGAAGGTGAAGTTGAGTCCAGCCAGCCAGAAACGCCTGAGGAGTTGGACCACGCCAGCACACACTTTAATCCACTGCGTGCGCTTTACACGCCAGAGTACAGAGTGACCAGCAAAATACCCAAAGTAATCTATCAAAATCTCGCGGCGTTTGAAAGTGCTTTAAAAAAGTTTGGCATCTGGAATTTAAATAAAACTAATAAGACTGCGCCAGCAGTGGCCGCAAGTGGTAGCCTCACAAAACAAAAAGCTGCAAAAGCAGCAGAAGATGTTGAACTGAACGCGCGGCGATTTCAGCCGCATCAAATGCCAATCAAGACGGTACGGAAAAATCGCCATCAACGCAATCTCTATAAGCAAATGGAGAGCGCAGAAGGTCCATTGGCACTGTTAATCAAATGCTTGCCATCGGACGCTGCTCCCGACGTGCCGCTTCGGTTACGTGTGCACCTGCGTAAAGAGCACGGTGTGCGGGGCACCATTGAGGGAGAGCTGCTAGCATTCGACAAACATTGGAATCTACTGCTGCAGAATGTCGTTGAGATTTGGCGCAGGCGTAAGTACAAATACAGTGAGCAAAAAATGTGTGGCCAGCCGCAGGATTGCAGCAAGCAGCTGCGACGACTCGGCGTGACGCTGCCAACGGTCACGGTGAAGAACATCGATAGGAAGCACGTGGAGCTGCGGCGACAGGTGGCACAGCTGTTGGTGCGCGGCGAACAAGTTGTCCTGGTGAATTTGTTGCCACCATTAAACACTTAAAGTAAGGAGGGTTTAGTCGTAGTATTTGAAATTTGTTTATTAATATTTAGTATCGAATATATATTGTACAAAAATAATTTGTGATCATTCAGCATCGGGTAAGCCGAAAACACGTCTGACTGGTTGGAAGTTCTTGATGTTGTAGACCGCACAACGCGGCGGTTTCTCGCCGCCAAAAGCGAGTGTGTATGGATCCTCTGGACTCTGTTTCATGCACTGCAATCGACCCATGTTGAAGTCATGCGCGTGCACCTGCTTAATTTCGCTTGTATTGAAATTCCATATCTTCAGCGTGCCCTCGGTGGACGTGGATGTGAGCAGATTGGGCATTTCTTTATTAAAACAGATACCAGAAATCTCTTCGTCGTGCGCCTTATATGTCCACAGCAGTTTTGTGGGTTCACGTCGGTCCGCATAGTGCAGAGTGCCGTCGTTTGTGCCGATGACGAAATAATCGGAATTGGTTGGATGCCACAGCACTTTCTCTACTTCGCCGGTGACTTGCCATTTGACAAACGATGTGTCTACGCGTTCGGCATCGCGGCAGTCAAATAGCCGCACAAGGCCGTCGGCGCAGCCCGTCACCAGTGTCTGTGCTTCGTTCGGATGGAATTCCAATGTTTGCACTTTCTCCTCGAATGATTTGATGGTCGTATGCGGCTGCATTTCGTCCATATCCCAGAGTATGAGTGTCCTATCAACGGAACCGCTGGCAATTATGTGTTCGAATTGTCGATTCCATGAAAGATCCAATACAGCATCTTTATGTCCGTATCGTGCTTTGCCCTGCTTGCGACTGCCCTTGGATCCCAGCTTAAAGGTGGGTTCTATAGAATCCTGTATGTCGAGATCCCAGATGGTGATCACAGGATCCATGCAACCTATTGCGCACATGTTACCCGGCTTATCGCTTCCCGGGTCGTGATTCAGCCATTCGATGCAAAGTGGAAAGCTAGGCAGTAAGAAATCATGATGTGTGTATAGTGACTCCTCATCTTGGTTGAAAACCCAAACCTCCATCGAAGCAGCATCGTCCTGCACGTGTCCGACGAGCAAGAGATTATCCGTAGGCTTAATGACTTCATCTTCGGCCTCGGAGTCTTCGTCTTCATCTGGCAGTTGCTCATCGGTTTCAACGATATTCGCAATGTTCGCTACGTTGGATCCCTCCTCGTTTTCGTAGTTATTAAAGTTGAACTCATCGCCTGGGTTGATATTCTCGCTGTCTATATCGTGTTCATCGTCGACATCCATGTTATTGGCATTACCTGCGCCGCCACCTTCTTCATCGTCGTCGTCGTCGTCATCATCATCCTCGTCCAGGTGATGCTTTGTGTCTTGTATGACACGCGCCAGCTCTTCTTTTGTTAGTACGATTTTATCCGGATGTTCCTTGGCTATGCCGCGTGGCACAAAGCACAATGCAGGCACAAAATCAATTACTGCCTCTGTTGGACCTTCCTCCTCCGTCATTTTTTTGATATTTATATTTCACTAGCTTGTCGTTTGAATGCAACAAAATTACTGATTTTTGTAAACACGTTTTTATATTGTAGAGATGGACAATTCAGAGGAATGAAAAATTTCTTACCGATAATCGATCAAAGCTATCGAATGATAAACACCGAGATGGCAACTTAAATAAAGCTAATAAAAAACTGATGGCTGCTAATGCTTTTTTCTCCATTGGCTTAAGTTTTTAATTTAGTCAATTGTATAAATAAATAAAAGATAAAAATGCCAAACCAGATTAAAAAAAGTCAAGACTTCCGCTGACCGTTATTTTCAAAATGTTCCCGCAAAAGCTAGATTTAGAAAAAAAAAAGCTAAATTGGCAACTCTGCTCTCGAGTGAAACGCGATTCCACTTGGAGTGGCATTTATTTCACTCATTTGCTGTCGATGTTCAGTTTATCGTAGATCTCCGTACGTTACGGTTTATGTCGCGGCGTGCGTGTTTTGTGGCCGGATTTTACTTGTTTATGCCTGCATTGTGCGTATTTTATGTAAATGAAACCGGCTTAAAATTATTAAGTAAATGTAAATAATTGCAATAAATCAAGAACTAACAAAAGCAACGCATGCTGCAGGTCGCAACAGTTGTTTGTTACTTGGATTGACCCCGAGGAGAAGTATTCATCTCCGCAGGAGTGCAGTGTTGTTTCACTCACTCCCCAACCTGCGTGCGAGCGACGTGTTGCATGTGGATTTCATAATGTCGCAAGAATAAAGAATACATGTATTCGTGTATTATTATTTCTCAAAGTGCGCATAACTGCAGTATGCATGAAATATATTTAAAACGAAGTGATGCTTGGTTAAAAATAAATAAAAAATAAAACCGATTAGAATAGTTCAGAAAAAAAAGGCATCTCTCGTTCGCGTGCAAACCAGTTTTATGCCGTTTCTTGTTTCATCGTCCGCGGTGTTCTACGCGTCGTGTGCTTCCTCTTCTTCAGCATCTTGTTTTGGTACCTTTTGATTTAGTTACCTTTTTTATTCAACCGAACCCCAATACGAAACCTAATCGTGTTTTGATTTTATATTGTTGTTGTTCCTTGCGCCGTAATCCAATTCGGTTTTGGCCTTAAGTTATAATTCTTGTTCTTGTTTTTGCTGTTTTCGTGTGTTACTCAGCTGTGTTTGGTACAATTGTTGTTAACTCGAGTGCCTTCATCAATCTTTGAAAGATTCATTTGCTGAATCAAACAGAACAAAAAACAACAACAAACAAAGGGCAACCGCGTTGTTACAACAAAATTGAAGCGTATGCACTATTTTTGTGTGGCTGCGGCGACGCGTGGCGTGTATTTGAACACTTTGTTTTTGGAGTCGCGTTTGGCTTTGTTTTCACAAAGAGAAATTAAGCGAAATTATTGGTAAGCTGTTATATTTCGATAGTTTTTATTAATTCTAGTTTATGGCTTTTTGCTCTTGTTAATTGATTTTTGTCTATTAGCAAATTTTGCTGGTTCAATGAACTTGAAACATTTTTGATTGAAATTTAATTAAGTCCGGAGTTGTTTTGCCTTTACGAATGATGATGGATTGCAATGATCTGCTGTTGCTTTTGCTGTTTGCTAGAAAAAATGTGGCCCTGATTTTTAATTACGTTCGAATTATGAATGTACTTATATAGGAAAGATTTATATTGGCAAGTTTACACGAAAAAATTAAAGCAATTTTGGTGCAGTTTCTTGCATATGGGTTTACTTGAAGTTCTTATGTTAGTGCACAGTTCTTTCGCCTTTAAATTGATGTATGCTATATTTGGGAATACAAACATCTTAGATAATTGCCGGAAGTGTTATAATTTAAAAAAAAAAAATGTACTTTAAACATGTTGTACACACAATACACAAATAATCTTTACTTGCAAATTGATTTTAAAAGCCTACACACATCAATGCGCAAAATAAGTAAACCATGGAAAACAACAATAACAACAACAACAGCAATAATATTAATAACAAACATTACTTTCAACTCGAAGAGCATTCGCGGCCCACAACTAACGACTTTGCCAATTTAACAACACACACGCTTTGCCTTTACTTCCGTAAAAACAGAAAGAAGAAGAGAAATACGTTTGAAAGCCCAACACAAGTTTTTTTTAGGCTACACTAGCCTATCAATGCATATGCTACACAAGAGTCGTGTAAAACAATAAAAAAACAAACCTGAGAAGCAAGAAAACAAAAAACAAAAACAATAAATAAAACACTGCACATTATCGCAAAAATGCGCACAAGCAGCATTTATGCAAAAGCGCGTCCATTTGTCGCATATGGCATGGAACACATTTCCACACTGACATGGCAGAGTATCATAAGTAGCTCAGAGACCAAGCACACCAGCGACCGAGAAGAAGAGCGAGGCGAATCGAAGAAAGCAAGAAAGGCACTCAAAAGTGCAATCGAGTTCATTTCCTGTTGGCTGCTAATGCTTTTGCCATTCTTTTACCTTATTTTACATCTTTGGCAGCTACATTTTAAACGTTCTTCGGGCCCTCCACCCCGGCATTGCTCTGGCAGTCAGAAAAAACACTTAAAAAAAAGCAGAATTCATGCAGAAACCTCGTTCCTTGCCGAGGATAGGCAGTCCTTGGCCATTGCCTGGCATAGCCGCCGAGACACAGACCCCGACCGCCTGGGGAACTGATAAGCTGTTCTTGCCTTTTGTCGCTCTTCTGATTCGTCTGCTGCTTCTGCTTCATCGTTGCGGTGCTGACTTATTTCGTTTTGCTGGGTCTGCACTTTTTCTGTCAATGAACGGACAGAAGTGAAGCCAAAGCTGCGCATCGTTGTCATTTCCACGCCCTTGGCTGCTGTGTCGCTTATGCGATTTGTGCCATTCGTGCATTTGTTGTTGCAGATTTTGTCTCGCAGTGGTATGTTGTTGTTGTTGTATCATGGCTGCTGAGCAAGTGCAAGTGCAAGAGCAGCAGATCATTACAGCTGATCAATAGCTGCGACTGTCCGCTTAGTGTACGCAGCGTTGGCTCATGTTGCTTTTGCTTGCTCTTTATTGGTTTTGGTGTGTAAAACGCTAGTCGTTTCTTTGTTTGCTTTGGTTTAACGGTTTGTTGTGTAAACATTTTTTAGCTGCGAAACTTGCCTAGATGCGTCTGTTTTTAATTGCTTTCAGGCTGCGGGGTATGAAAGTCTTTTCTATTTATGTGGCTAGTTTCGATGCTTTGTTGCTGTCATTACATATTCGACAGTTATGTTATTTATTTAATTTTCCTCATATGAGTTTGGCTTTATGCAAACGATTTTAAAATATTTTAGTATGCTTAATGCTGTTACATGCTTACAAACACACATACATTTATAAATACATATGTATATGAATTTCGCCTAAGGTAAGCTTGGCAACTGGCAACTGGTTTTTTTTTGTGTAATTTGGCGGCCCATTAGCTGAACAACATTAGGAGAAACAGTAGCGTGAGCTGAGATGTGCTGCTGCCGGCGTTGTATGGCAAGCATGCAGATGAGCTGTGGAGAACAAGAGACTATTCTCTATGACACTGCAGCACCAAAAAGACATTAGGCCTATGCCAAGAGAAGGAATTGAGCTTTGTAAGAAATGTTTATCGTTATTTGTAGTGAAAAAAAAGTTCAAGGTTGCATTGCTCCACTCAAATTGTACCATTGTCCATATATTTGTCGCTGCCTAGATCCGGCTGAGCAGCCACTACGAATGAGGTCCCAATAGAATTTCTAATTGGCGCTTGATACACGTTCAATTCCGCTTATGCCATTTGACAAACAAATGGGAAAACTTTTTACAGCCTTGTTGCAGATACTTTTGGCAAGTTTTTCGTGAGACACATGCGCTGCCATTTGCTTTGTTTATGTTTGCTTTTATCGATGCCGTAGTGCTACACTAACGTGCCTGCCTTTGTTTGCCTATTTACCCTTTGCAGACATAAAACCGAGCTAAGGTTGCTCATGCATAGACGTGTGCTTTGTTTTTGTAGCCTTGCGGCTGCGGAGGCATTGCAAGGATTTCCTTTCGTTTTTGAAGTGCTGCTGCGGCTTCTGCTGCTGCTGCTGCTGCCATCGTTGGCTTAGTGTCATATTACAAAACACTTTGCGCAAATGAAGTTGTTGTGCGTGGGGTCCTTTTCCCATCTCTTGGTGCGCAGAGCAAGCGACTGGCAGGCACATGGGTGGGGGCAGTGTGTGCATGAGTCTGCGCGTGTTTAAGCTGCTTTAAAATACATGTATCTAACACAAATTATGTGACAATTTTAGGCATGCGAAGTAATAATGATGCTAAAAAGATTTTCCACAATGTAAAATTAAAAAAAAAAAAAAATAAAGCTCTATATGGGTAAACATTCGTACAAATAATGCAAATAATATTTGAACACTCATTTTTTGATTGTACATTACAAATTTCATAATTAATTTTATATTATTCGCGTTAAAGTAATGTTTTTTTTAGTTTCGTTGCTTTGAACATATTTGCCGTACATCTTTCTTTGTTCATGCAGCTCATGGAGCACATGGAGCGCATGGAGCGCATGGAGCTGGGCAAGTGTATAATAAAACAATTTTTTTAATACCTACTTTTTACAAGTCAAGTCAAGTAGCGTGACTAAAGCATTTGCCGCACTGAAGTAAATTTTTAAATTCAACAAATTTCAGTTTTCTTTCACAACTTTGCAAAAATTAAACAAAACAAAAAAGAAACAACAGCAGCAGCAGCAGCAAGAAAAGTTAAAAATAAAAGAAATAAACCCAACAACTAAATGCTACAATTTTTCGTGTGTTTGTTTATGATTTCAACATTAAAAATTGTGGTGCAAAATATTATACACCACAAAAATAAAGAGTTGCGGCTTTTGTGCAGCAGCAGCAGCAACAACAACCACAGCAGCAACAGCAGACATTGCAATTGTCTTGAGTCCATACAGCAGCGAGTCGCTTCGAGTCAGTCGCGCACTAAATCCCAATTGTAACGCGAACATTAATAATAAAAAAAAAATTAAGTAAAGAAAAAAAAAACAAAAACTATTGCTGCTTGTTGTTGGTTTATCTGTTGCTGCGTTTTTAAGCTTGCATTTAGCAGCCAACAAAATAAAATAACGAAAAAGCCATGCAAACTGTTAAGGCGGCGCATGTGTTGCCAAGCAGCCGAAACTGCGCCTGCGACTGCGTTTGAGTCTCCCTGTGCCGCTGAGACGCTGCAGGCGGGCGAATTTTGCCTGCTCAGAGTCGTTGAAGCTATCGCCGGAGAGGCCACTCTAATCAGCAGCAGGGGCTTTGAGTTGCGTTTAGATGAAGAAATACGAGTATTTCAGCAACATGCATTGCACGGTAAATATTGCAGAGGCCTAGTCTTGTGTACACATACGTATGTTGCATGTGTGTGTGTGTGTGTGTGTGTGAGTATTTGTCAATCAGCATGCATCCAGATAGCCATGTACATATGTTTTATGCAACCATAATCATAGGCAGCGTTATGCCAAACTGCTCGCGGAGTTATGCTAATCAGCTGCGAGCTGAGCAAGGCTGCAGCGGAAACGCTTAACGCTGTCACCTGCGTTGCATTTATTCTAAGCATAAATTGGCCTTTGCATAAATTGACCCAACGGTTTTTCATTTAATTAATACGGCCCACCAAGTTGCATGTAAGGAGCATACTGCAGCATGCTGGAAGCCGCTTGTGCCGGGAGCAACAAATAGCGCAGAAGAGAAGCATGTGGCGAATTAAAAATTAAATGGAAGAGAAAAGAAACAAATGTTTTCTTGAATAAAACACTAAATAATAAAAGAAAAAGCAGAAAACAAAAATAAAAATAAAAATAATACGGACAAAGATGGCTAATAAATTATTTTGCAGCTACGGGCCGTGCTCGGCTTAAGCTTAACATAAATTGGCTACATGCGCTTGCTCGCTAATAAAAAACCAACGATCAGTCTAAGCTCACTCGTGGCGCTGTTGTTGGCTGTGCAGGCGAAAGAAGAAGCAGCAGCAGCAGCAGCAGCAGCAGCAACGGCGCAGCGATTATGTTTGTATAAATGTAATTATGGCCATAAAGTGTCTGAGAATTACATACTCATACGTGTGTTGTGTTTTGCTTTGTGGTTGTTGTTGTTGATGTTGTTGTACAAAAACTACTGACAATGCAGCAAGCAAAAAAAGAAATAAATGAAAAAAAGAAGCTACAAAAACTACAAATGAAAAACTCACTTGCTCAAAATAATATTTCAAAACAAATGTGCGCCCTTCTAAGCACAGACACGCCCATTCACACACAATACAAAAGAACCCGAGCAGCCACAATAGCAACAGCAATAGCAATAACAAAAACGACAACAGCGAATGATGACAGAAACCAACTACCTTGATAATAATGTTGTCTGCGCTGCGAATTTCACAAATATAAATGCAAGCAAGTTTATATAAGCACATACATATGTATCTAGATACAAAAGTATCTATGCAAATTTGTAGCAACGCCTGACTTGCGCATGCATGTGTTATTGCTGCTATTGTTACTGTCGTAAACTATAAGGTCTCCATGGAGGTGTCAGTGTGATGCTTCGCTTGTTGCCATGCGAGCTGCAGAACCGACTCCGGCGGCTCCGATCGGGTGCAGATGGCTACATGGTGAAAATAGCGACAGCAGAGCGGCATCTAGGCCAGGCTGTCCTAGCTCCTTAAAAATAAAAGCTTCTGCACATAATTGTCACATTTGCTGCTCTCAAACAGTCAGATGGGTTCTGCCGGCATTTGTAGGATTTCCAATAGGATATGCGGTCAAGTTAGTTAAATTCTTTTAAAACCGATAAAAGACTTGGCACGAAACAATGCTGCGGAATTAAGTTATTTATAATAGTAACTCATGGAGAATTTACTTTCTTATGCTGAGGGGGGCTGTGCTGGTGTACTCTGTGTAAGAAGGGCTAGGGTCATACGGGGTTTGCACTATGAACTAGCGGCACGTGCCTTTGCTTGGCACACTTTGCAAAAATGCCTGAAATCAACGTCATGGAATTTCTTGCAGTGCAACTGCGCATTTTTATTTTTAAATAAAATTATTTTTTAATTTATTAAATAACGTCGCACACTCTTTTTCACGCGCGCAGTCACATTCAGCATTTGTCAAAGACGCATATTTGCTGGTTTTGTCTCTGTCTTTTCGAAATTGGCTGGCACATATTTTGCATATGTGCTGAGTGTCGAAAATGGGTGTGTAACTGGGTATGATATTTGCGTATCTATTTTTGGTTTCAATTTATTTTAATTGCGATTCATTTATTTACTTTTTTCAACTTAGTTTCGTAGACGTCATTTTTGTGGGCGAAGTCGCCGCCGAAGTCGTTTAGTGGCTGATTAACGTGTTTCTGTGCATTGTTGGCGTTTTGTTTTTTCACTTATTTCACTTACAGCAGCTAATTGTAAAAATTTGTTTGTGTTCTTTGCTGGCTAGGAGCGACGGCGGCAGGCATGCATGAAAAATAGTCGAAAGTTATTGCTGTTGTTAAAAATACATAAAACAATTAATTACACGGCAACTTCGAAAATTTGGCACAGCATTCGGCTATGAGTACAACATTTGTTACTAATGCTTGAAATGAGTTTTGTGCAGTGTATGACACAAAAAACGCTGAAATGTATTCGCAAGCAAATATTGCCGTGGAAAGGTTACCGAGTTGCTGCAAGCAGGCTCAGGGGCGTATACGCAATGCGTGTGTCTGAGCAGCTGCGAAGTTCAGCAGTTGTTCGCTGCCAAGTGCGCAAAGGCCTCCGCCGTGTCAGAAGGCCTACGGAACAGCCTCCAAGAGTTGTTTGATCAACTAACTACGGTAGCTTGGGTTAGTTAACTCGATTCCAAATATTTACATGGAGAATAGAAAATCCTAATGGCTTCACCCTTTAACGGTCTGTACAAATTTTTCAACTTGCGTACATTTGTTTTCGCAGCAACTGACCTAAAAATAGCAACCTAAAAATGAAAAACAAACAATACAAACAAAAAAAGTTTCTTGCAGTTAACTGAAATATATAATTATATATCAAAGTGTGGCTAATTATGCTGACCCCAAAAAATTACACTAATAATAATGCGCAAATTATACACGTATACCCCTACACAAAAAACCAAATAAAAAAATAAAATATTAGTCAAAGCCGCAGAAAATAGCAACATTAACGCTTTAATAGTTTTAACCTTTTGTTAACTATAAAAAAGTGAAATTAATCATTCACAAAATATCGCCGCGACTTACACGAAGAGGAGACGTCCGTCGATACTCACTGATAAAAGTAGGCGAGTGCGCATTACAGGAGCAGCAGACGTGTAAAGGCGGCAGCGGCAGTGGCAGCCGCAGACGAGATCTGCTCAGCCAGACTGCGGCCAAGAAGTGGCAGCTGGGGTGGGGCGTTGAGCTACGGAGGCATTAGAGTAAACGCATCGCATGAAAGTGGCTTAGCGTTGCTATATTAATTTGTTGTTGTTGTTATTATTAATGTTGCTAACGTTGTCTAAGCATTAACCTAAAAAAATTATAAACAAAAAAATAGAAAAAGCAAAATAAAACAAAAGACAAACCGTGTTGAATAGCAAAGTTGGGAATAGCAGCAAACGGCAAAGAAATCAGCAAATAATTTATGCCTTCGTGTCGAATTTTCTTGAATTGTGATTAATCTTGAAATGAAAGAAGATAACAAAAGCAGCAACAGCAACAGCAACAGCAACAGCAACAGCAACATCAACAGCAGCAGCAGCACAATAAATTAAACTAACGAAAACGTATTTTGTATTTTTTTGAAAATCAACTCATACATATATGTTATACTATATTTTGTATATGTAGAATCAAACCGCAGCAGAAACAGTTAAACTGTCAAGCGGGACAATCAATTTGGATGAATCAGGCGACGCCCACCCAGCGATTTAACATTTTAATTACTCACATTCAACGCACATTCAACACATGTTCATTCACATTCATTCATGTTGCAAGTTGCTGTGCTGTGGCCACTTTGGCAGGGCAGGGGCTGGAATACATCATTGATTTCCTATGTGGGTCGCAGGCTGCAGCAGCTCCCATGTGTTTGTTGTCAGAGTGATGAACAAGTGACCAATTTATTGGCTTAAGTGAGCGCATTTGGCTATGAAATGGCAGCAGGAAGTCGAATTAGCAACTCACAACCAAGTATCGATACTTGTGACACTACGTCGACACTCTGACATCATGGAGAACCTAAAGCTAAATTCAAATTAGCTGCAAATATCAACTTGAAATGTTTTGCATTGAGCTTTTAAAAAAGTCTAGTCAGGACGCTTTAATGCGACATAAAACAATTCGCTGCCTAAGAAATAGTTTATTTACAATGTATAAATAAGCGAATACACTGTTAAAGTTTTATGTGAGTAACATTTGTAAACTCATTAGTAAAGCAACCGAAAAGTTTAATTTAACCTCATCCATATTTCAAACCCATTCCATTGCCCCATCTCTTCTGTGCACTCGTTTGCTGTCTGTCCGTCTTCGTCATCCGTGCCTACATGTAATGAGTAGCTGTCAATTTCACATTAAATTACGATATATAGGTAAACACTCGCTTCGTGTTTGGGCTTTTTGTTGTTGTTGCTGTTGCCGTTGTTGTATTTAATATGCCAAACACGTTTTATGAGAATTTTCTTTTCAAAACAATGTATTGTAAAATAATGACGCGTGCAAAACTTTTGTTGTAGTCTCGTCTCGTCTTCGATGTCTTCTTCATTACTATGCGGCTGCTTATTAAATTCTATACGCTCTTGTTGTTGTAGTGTCATTTGCCTTGAAGGTCTCTGCTGGCCATAGAGTTCTCAGCATTTAGTTAAGGGCCCACGGCAGCGCATATGCCTGGCATACGAAACATAAAAACATAAATGATTGCATTTTAAGCCGTGATCTATGTGTGTCAATGCTGAAGTTGATTCGCACAGCCAACTGGCAGTGCAGGCGGCAGTTGTCAGTTTAAAATACCCGTACTCATCAAACTGATAGACAGATAATGAGTTTAGATAAAACACTCACACACACACACACACACACACACACACACATACACCCCATACTTGTGTGGTTTCTGCTGCCAATATTCCAACTGTCGTGTAGGCGGATTGTGCATGTGACTGACTGACTTGGAGAGAGAGAGAGAGAGATAGAGAGAGACGCAGAGAAAAATAGCCTCATTCTATTTTATGAGCAATGTAATTCAACTTTAATGTTTTCCGTCAGTTGATGTTTATTTCTATAAACTTTAAGTCAAGTTTTCCATTGAATTATTTAATTTGTGAGCATTTTTGCACGTGACAGCCAAAGTAAAGATTGAGTTGGCCAGTTGGAGAACAGGGAACGAAAGGAAGGCGTATGTGCTTCGATTTTTACTAAAGCTAAATAGGTCATTAGGTTTATTTTAGCTTTTATTTTTTATTTTTGGTAACATTTGAAAGTGTTTCATACTTTATTTATATATTTAGGTTTTTTTTGAGTTATTTTCGCCGCTGTTTTGACTTCAGAATATTTTAGGCATTTTTATTTATGCCTGTGACGAACAGTTTGTCTTATTAGGATTTGTTGTGTTGTCTAGAACACAGCATCTTTCCACGCATGGAAGCATCTTTATAATATTCTTACGATATGCTGACTCAGCACATGCGATGACTCACTTCCCGTTGCTGATCTTGTTTAGCTACTTTCGATTTAGTTTTATTGAATTACATTTGTTATGCCTTTTATACATTTTAAAATTAAATTTGCCAAAAGATTTTTATTCTTAATTAATTTTTTAATTAGTTTGCTTGAAAACGTATATGTATATTTTAAATGAATATTATTTTTCTTCAATCCACAGGTCGCCAAGCGCTTCAAGTAAGTAAAGAAACATAGAAAAAGGAATTTCATTGTTTTTGCCATCATTTCATTTGATACTTACGGTGTGAGGCGTTTGTTTGCTTACTAAAAAAAAAAAAACACAAAAATAACAAATGAAACCAAGTCAAACAATGGCCGGCCTCTACATTGCATAAATATAAGTTGAGTGCGCCGTGTCCACATAATTAAATATTTACTCATTTTTATTTCGTTGTAAGCATGCCAAGAATTTCGCTAAAAAATCCAATAAGAAAATACTAAACTGCAAAGAATATTTTGTCACATGCGCAAAGTTCAACAAACTCACACCCTCCAGAAAAAAACTAAAAAAAAAAAAAGAATATCGTAGAAAAGCACATGCAGCTGACCCACTTCATGGGGTTGCCAAGCCAATATTTAAAAGTAGAGAAGTAAACAAACAAAAAAAGAAAATTAAAACTGTAGCAAGAAAGCGAAAATGTTAACTAAAATATTTGCGAATTTCTTACTTGGAATTTGCTGTGGGCCATTAGGCAAAATGAGGAATGTGCACAGGAGGTGTGTGCACGCCTGTGGCCATTATTAATTTCTCACAGTGTATTTATTACGCCTCTTTGCTTTTATGGCATTTGGTTTTATTTTTAGTTAATTTCTGCATGTTCGAAATATTTATAGTTTTTCTCTTTTTTCCAATTTTCATTTGCTTCTGCTGCTGCTCTTGCTGTTGTGGGCCACATGCATAATTTGTAATTTTCACTTAGCTGCTTATTCTCATGTAAACATTGTGTATTTTCGGTTTTAGTCAATTAATTAAACTGTTGTATGTTTATTCGTTTTTTTTATTTTCTGTTTAGCTGCTTTTTATGTTTATTTGTTTGCTTTTAATGTAGCGCCAAGTCGTACATACATTAAAACTCAGCAGCAACGACAACAAAAACAATAAAAAAGCAAACAAAAAGAAGGGAAACATTTTTTAAATAGTTAAATTTATATAGAAAGTAAGTTTGTTGATAAATTGTCACCATTTTTTCAAAAACCGAAACAAAAACAGGTTTGGCATTCTGAAACTTGTGCCGGTTCTTAATTTTATGCGCAGCATTGTGTTGCGCTACATTAAAGTTGCGAGGTACTCCAGTTCGTGCAATGACATGGGTATGCAGCAAGTTGAGTTTGTTGGGTTAAGTAAGGTAGAGTTAGATGAACAGTTCAATTTAATTTTCCCCATGCTGGTGGAAATTTTGCCAATAAACTTCGCTAATTCTGAGTGCCCGAACAGAAACAGCGCGTCCAAGGCTCTCTGCCTCATTATAGCGCAATAAGGCATGACATTCATCTGCCAGACTTACTTTTCACTTTTTATTATACTTAGCATTGTTTAGCGTTAGTAAGGGAAATAAATAAGTTTATGCATACACTTCTTCTTCTTCTTCTTGGTTTGAGCAACTGTTTCAACAATAAACTTTTACTTTTTGCTGTTGTTTGCTTTTATGGCTTAGGAATATTTTTTCTTTTTATCGCTGCTCATTTTTAGCTTTATTAATATTTTCTGTGGATTTCTTTTAAGGTTTTTTTAAATGACAAATTTTTAACAATTAACTGCGCCTGGCTGTGGCTCATTTTGGCTTCAAATGGCAATTGAGTAGCCCCACAGAAGTCGCCTCTGCCAGCAAATGCCATTGGACTGATGGCTGAATGTGGGTAAATGTGTCAGAGCACCAGTCGAGCTCAGCTGCTCTATGCTCAAAATGGGTCAGTGTAATGCGCACAAAATGGTGGCTTAGCTGCCTGTAAGCACTTTGTAAGCATTTGTTGAAATTTGCATATTTTATTGCCATAAACATAGAAAAGTGGCATTTATGGTTCTAAAGCTCGCTGGCGCAGTGTTTAACTACATTAAGCAGATTTTGTTTAAATAAATTAATTAAATATGCAAGTGAGCTGCCTTTTTGCTGTCTTACATGTGCTGCTGCATTGCGTGGATGTTGTTGACTGCCGTGTAGCACGATATTTCACGAACTTGTTTAACATTTATTGCAATAGTTTGGCGCATTTGTTTATTAATAGCTTCAAAATTATTGGCTTGCCTTGCATTTGAATTGGCAGCTACGCGGTTTAAAAATTTAACCAATTATTTATTGCCTGAACATAAAGTTACAATTTGTAAACTAGCTTTTGGTTTTTGTACATTGCTTTTTACCTTGCATCAGTTAAGCGGTTGACAACGTCTTGACTTGCTGCCTGTGTTTTGTTAGTCTAAGAGACAATGACAAAGGCGCGCATTACAGCAACGCAATGCGACAACTCCCACACTCTGCGCACGACGCACTGGCAATCAGTTATGGACGGATACTTAAATTCGTAATCTGAATCTTCAATGCCATTTAAAGAACACTATATGCCACAAGCATAAAGAAAAACCCAACCAAGTGTCTCAGACAAGTACGTTTTTTTTTTGTTTGCTTTGTTTTTTTGTTGTTGTTGTGGGAATATGTAGGTAAAAAAGCCACAAAACCACTTATAAAAAAAAAAAAAACTAAACCGCATAAAAAAACTGAAACAAAAAGAAAAGCAGACACAAGAAAAAAAAAAATCAGAAATTAAGAAAAAAAACGTATAAAACAAACGTGTAGCCGGCAAATAAATTGAAACCCAGCAGAAGAAAAAGTCAAACAAAAACACAGACCCACTACAATTGTGGTTATTTAATATATTTTCTGTATTTTTCATTTGCTTGCCAGGAATTGCTACAAGAAACAAAAACAAAAAACAGAAAACAAAGCAGAGCAAAAAAAAAAAATTAAAGACTTTTTTTTAAATGTAAAAGAAGCGTGAAGCTGAAGAAAAGCAATAAAAAAAAAGAAACCTGTGGAACAACTTCTTTGAACATTTTTTTTGTATTTTTCTTTTGTGCTCATGTTATTTATTTATTTATGTTTTTACGTACGTACGCAAATTAATTTCGCTGAGTAATAGCGAACAAAAACTCATTAAAAATGCGGCATAGAATTAAATTGAAATAGTTCTTAATTAAAGTGAAATAAAGTTAACTGCAGGCTCACTTACGTTTTCAGAGGCTGGCACGAGTACGCATCCGCGTGAGTTTGGCCTGCGATTACTTGGCTACATCACGACTTAAAAGACTTATAGAGTCGAAGTTGGTTTGACACTGAGACAGCCGCAGCTTCAATGTCTGAAGTATTTTAGGCGAATGTTCGCATCCATGTGATCTTCTTCTTAGCCTTTGCTGTGTGCGTTAAAGACCAAGAAAACCTGTGCTTGGTATAAATTGTTGCCTGGAGTTTCCCATGCTCCCATGACACGAGTTTCCCATGCTTGTATGACAGTATTAAAAATCTCGACTACTTTGTCCTACATAGTCATTCAAATGTGAATTCTTATAAGTTTTATTGGATGCGTGCCTCAAATTCGTGTAAAAATTAAATAACACCAGCAGCGAAATGCCACAAACCTAAAGAGACTTCGAACAAACCAAATAAAAAGTAATTAAGTGGCCATCAAGTGCCATATGCATAAATAACAAATTTTGTTGTATAAATCACGACTCTACTGCATAGAAAACCAACGAAAATCGTTAAGAATAAAAAAACAATTAAATTAAATTAACGCAGCAATTAAATCAAACGAGGCTTCTTCTATCATAGGGTGCAACACATAAAAACTAAATAATAAATAAGCATAGAACTCAGTCAAGATGATTCGTCTGCACATGCTCACTGATCGCTTATTTATGTATGTGTGTACAATACATATGTATGTGTACATATACATATGCATAACGTTACTGGATGCCTTCTTATTGTACCGCTCTGTCGTGTTAGACTTTTACAATTTCTGCTTTAATAATTTCTGAGTTTTTTGATTTCGCCTTCACTTTGACTGGTGCCTGGTGACTGGACCCCCCTGAGGGCGGCGAGTAAGTCAGCAAGAGGCTGCCACGCAGCAGCCACATATAATACATATGTACATACAGTTCTACATGCTTATGTGTATATGAGTTTGCCCGCAGACACGAAGATTCATGTTGCGGCCATTCGTACAATATGCATACATATATAATTATTTATTTGTCTATATGCGTCGTCGCGGCTTGCCTCAAGTGGGGGAAATCTTGAAATCAGTCGAAGTCGCTGCCGTTCGAAGCCAGTGAAGCGATCGAACTCGAGTGTTTTATGCCATGAAGCAAAGAAAGAAAACAATACAACAAAAAACGGCAAAAAAAGAAGAAGAAAAAAACAGAATAAAAAAACATCTAAAGAAGTGGCCGCAAGAGCGGAGTAGCGTCGACTTCAACGCAAAAAGAAAAACGAAACGAAAAATAGAAACAAAAAGAAGAAAAAGAAAAAGAAACATACCAACTAGTTAAAATGTAAATTGTGCGAGTGGGACAGCGAAACAGTTAGCGCGGCAGCTTCCAAGCGGTACTTGTTGGCAACAAAAACAAAAACAGAAACAAAAACAATAAAGCAAGAACAACGACGTGCGCGTTGTTTGGCCAGCAGGGAGGCGGTGCGAAGTGTTCGTTGGCGGCGGTGGTTTATGTGTACAAGCGTGTCTTGAGTTCCAACAACAATAACATCAGCAGCAACAACAACAACAACAAGAACCAGAACAAGTCGAACAGCAGCCGCAGTTAACCCGGCTAAAGAATTTTGAAAGTAGCAGCTAAAAGAGCATTGAGTCGCTTCGGTTTCAAATTGGACTTTTTAAGCTTAACTCTTGCTTTGTTGTTATTGCTGTCGTGTTGTTGTTGCGATTGTTATTATCGTTCTAACTGCAAACGAAGCAGTTGTCTAGCCAAACTCAACTGTGCGGTTATGTGTGTGCATGTGTGTGTGCATGTGTGTGTGTGCATGTGTGTGTTTGTGTGTGTGTGTGTTTGTGTGTGTGTGTGTTTGTGTGTGTGTGTGCATGTGTGTGTGTGTGCATGTGTGTGTTTGTGTGTGTGCATGTGTGTGTGTGTGTGTGTGTGTGTGTGTGTGTGTGTGTGTGTGTGTGTGTGTGTGTGTGTGTGTGTGTGTGTGTGTGTGTGTGTGTGTGTGTGTGTGTGTGTGTGTGTGTGTGTGTGTGTGTGTGTGTGTGTGTGTGTGTGTGTGTGTGTAGAAATACAATATGTAAATATATAACGCAGCCGAAGGCAGACTGGCTGGACCCAGCCAATGAACTGAACTGAAGCTGGCTCTTGTTCTTGTTCTTGTTCTTGGCGCATATTACGCTCGCATATAAATTGAAAACATTATGACTGTTTTCTGTAACATATGCAAGCAGCAGCTTAGGCGGCACATAAAGCCAAGCATTGATAAAATCAATTGGGCCTAAGCCGCCAAGACTCCAAAGCAGGAAGTTGATATAGATATTTATATTTCGGTTTCATTTCGTTTCGCAATAATAATAATAATCTGATAGCATGTTAAAATCTGGTTTACGATAGCATAATTATGGACAACATATGAGTCTCTAATTTAGCAGAATAAATTTGTATAGGAAATAAAAATTTTTTTTATTCAAAATCTACTTTTAATTATTATACTTCATTACACCTCAGAGACTGTTAAGTTCGATGTTATGAGCTAGCACTGGCTGATGTTATTCAACGTAGATTGTTAGGTGAGTTTAATTTGTGAATGGTTTGCGAATGTTAAACTTACTTTGCTGCTGGCGGAGTATTCTTTTATTTTCTTATGGGTTTGCTTTACAGTTGTAGGGCTTGTGCAATCTAGAAAGTAGTCAGGTCATTTAAAGTTAATACAATGTTTCAGATCATAATTTAACAAAATCTCCTGCGGGCCTTTTGTTACAATGAGCCACGTGTGCCCTAAGGCGCAGCTGTTGCATGCCATGTGCCAGTACACCAAAGTGGCAGACGCGTGTACGAAGCAAAGAAAATAGTAATCCGCGTAGCAAGGTCAGCTTTTTTATTATTATCTTTTGTATCATAAAACTATATGCGAATACATACATGGGCACTTACATATGTGTATGTGAGTAACGTTTTTTTGTTTCTTTTTTTTTTAACTTTTGTCTATGTTGGCTGCTTGTGTGTAACTTCTGCCAAAAAAATTGGCATTTCTGCTTTCTGCCAATTCGAACTGCCTCAAGGTTGTTTTTGGTTTAAATGTCAGATGTTAACGCGTAAAGCTTTGTGTTGTGTTTTCTTTTTTGTTTTTATTTTGAAAGTAAGGCAGAAAAGAAAAGAAATGAAGTGAGTGATGCGATGCACAATAACTATAAGCAAATGAAACTTTGCGTTAACTGCCATGTCTGCATTGAATAGAGCGAGCGTCGTGCGCCGCCCTCCCGAGACAAAGATTGGACAACAATAAAAGTAATTTTATTGTTGATTCGTCATACACGATAATGATGGTGATGATGATGATGATGATGATGATGATGATGATGATGTTAATATTTATGTTGATGTGCTGTGGATGATCATGAAATGGTTCAACGATGAGTCGCATGCAGCGAAACGTTGCACAGCCGGTCAACAAACGTGGCTTGTTTTGTCAGAATGACAATAAAAATATGCAATAAAAATATACATATATACATATACAATAATAATTCAAATAAAGGAAAACGATAAAGGCCTAACGAATGCAAACAAAATCAATGAAACGTAAAACCTAGCAGACCAAAAAAATAGCGGAAATAAAAATGTTAACATGAGCAAACATGAATCAGTCACTATGTTAGTCATATCTGAATTTACGTGACGTTCGCACGGACAGTCGGCCGTTCATTTGTTGCTCCATCGAACGGTTCATTAGACAACACTCAAGCAGACTCTCTAGCAGACACACAGACAGACAGACAGACAGACAGACAGACGGAGACGGAGCCGGCCGGGCAGGCAGTGGAACTCGTTTTCTCTGTGCAGTCGCCGTCTGTTTGCATAAATGTCAACAGCTAACTAGACGCCAATTTTGTATGTTTTTAATTGTTGTTGTTCTTGCCTTTGTTGCTGTTGTTGTAGGTGAGCTTGGCCACCCCTGCGTTCACTTGCTTTACTTGTTTGTTATTTGTTTAAATATTTCACGCGCATATGCGAAGCGTTTCAGGCAACTGCTGCATGCCCCAGCAAATGTTCCAACTTTTTTAATTCTTTTGCTTTGCGTTATCCCTTGTTTTGTTAGTTTTTGTAATTCACAGCCAATTGTTTGTGTACTTTTGCACCTCGTCTTTCTTTGTATTATTTTTATTTAATTGATTATTTTTTGTTTAACTTCTACTCTTATAATATTTTTTATTTTATTTTTTTGAAATTAAAGAATAAGTTTTAATTTATTGCTTGCGCAAGTAAACAAAACGAAATCGAAAAACAAAAGCAAATGCCAACAATGCGACAAGGAATGTAACTGTTTATCAATCGCTTGCTTAATTGCTGTGCGATCGTCTTAAATTTCCGTTGCCCTTCTACAAAGTTTCTCAGTTCGCTGTTGCGCTTGAATAAAGGTTCACATTGAACAACAACAACAACAAAAATTACAACAAGAAAGTGTCGTAAATATTTTTCAATACCGATGCAATGCAATAAAGCAGCAAAGCTAAGCAGAAATTGCTCACTGAATTTAATTACGATAACAACAACAACAATGCGCTCTATAAAATAACCTAAAGTTAATTGAGAATTTAAACATATGTGAACAAAGCAAAAAAGAAATGAGAAAATAAAAATAAAAAATGGAACGCAATAAAATAAAATAAATAAAATAAAATGCAAAACCATAGAAATTGGTTTAATGCATTATACAAGTGAAGCCGAGCGTAAAATCCACAACAGCCGACTATGGGGAGTATCGAGAGGAAGAAGAAGAAAATGAAAAGAAACAAAATATGTACGTGAAGTGACTTCTGACATTTCGAGTAGTGGGCGAACAGCCGCCAGTGGGTGGGGTGCCTTGGTTGGTCGTTAGCGGTGCGACATTCTTCCCAACTGAGCTGAGCTGAGCTGCGGTGCTCTGAAATGAATTACGAAATGCCAAAGTAGACAACAAACAGAAATTGCTACTTTCGGCGCATAGTATATGCACGACTATACCGACAATACCGACTATAGCGAGTATTTTGCCATTGTTGTTGTTATTATTGCTGTTGTTGTTGTTAGATGGACGACATTTCAAATACAATTTACACTGTTGCTGAACTTTTCCATTTCATTTCAATTCGTTTAATTTCATTTGATTTCGTTTCGTTGCGGGTGTGGTCAGTGTTTTTCTCATCGATGTGTGGCTTATGCCTGTTGTTGTTGTCGCTGTTGTCACTGTAGTTGTTGTTATCGCACAATAGATCAGTCAATGTTACAAGGATTGCATATAAAGAAATTTAACAGCATTTGTCTCGTAAATGTAACTTATAAATACGCGAATTTATGCACGATCGTTTAATTACCCGGCGGTCTGCTCTGAAATCACTTTGATGTGTTCATCGATTTGTTTTGCACGTTTGAACTACGTTGACTGCTGCCATTGTTAGGGCCACAGACTGTTGCAATTTTGTAAACTTATTCGTGCGCTTTGTGTTTATTTTAGGACGCACTGATTTTATTTCTGAGACGAACAACAAAACGATGCATGACATTAGTGACTTCAATAATCATGCCAACAACTGTTCACTATGTCTATGTGTGTGTGTGTGCGTACTGTATGCTTAGTAACCAGTTTGATATAAATGAGCAATTGGTAGCAAAGTAGAAAGTTCAAACATTCAGATTGATTATAATGCTCACATGACATCCCTTATCAAAATACCAGACTACAAAAGATAATCGGACCATATTAGGAGAACACACACATGTGTACGTATATTTTTTTCAATTGTCTCTACTGCTGCTGGTCTTTTTTTACTTTTTTGCATGTAAAAATTATTCTCGAACAGTAAAATGCAATTGATTCGATTGGTAAATTAGATCGCAAATCATTAGGTTCATGAGTAGTGAATTTTCTTGATATGTGGAAGTGTGCTATCTGCAACACTATGTGCATATCTTCACATAACTGTGTATATAAAGAAAAAGTAGAAGTGCAGATTACCGTCAAGTCTGTCTGTTTTCTGTTATCTCAGTCTTTTAATACACACGGACTGTGCCTCTATTCAAAAACTGCAAATGGCAGTCGCTGGGTAAATGCATGATATTGTTGGAAAGCTCAATGAAAGCATTTTATCTGAGTGCAGACAAATTAGTAACATATATATTTTTGACTTAAGCGTCTACGCAGATTTAAGTTAGCTATCGTTCTTTCACTTATAAAATTAGTGTAAGTTAATTGAAACTTTAACAATGGCTGCCCGTCAGTTTAATCTGCACTCGAACAGCACAAAGAGTTCTGTATCTAAATGGCTTTCTTTTGTTTTTATACAATTTCAATATCACATAACTTTTTAACATTTGTATAGCGTTTTATATTTCATATTATTATTATTTACAACTTGCAATAAGTGATTACTGCAAGCAGCGCCAGATAAAAAGTAGACTTCAGTACATTTCCCGTTGCTTATCAACACGCATACGTATGTGGGTCCTTCAGTACGCATATGCCTGAGTCGCACAGTGAATTTGCATTTATATTGGAGACATAACAAATTATGAGATAAATATTATAACTGTTAATGTCTGAGGGCTGAGAAGGCTATACGTAAAAATGAAATCACAAATCTTGATAAAACGGAACTTAAAATATGTAGTTTAAAATTAAACTGACAAAGCATAACCATAAGTAACACAAGCAAACAAAAATTCCCAACGTGGTTTGTCTGCTTTCTTTGTCTAATATTACACAATCGCAATAGTAAATGAGAAAGTAGAACAAAGCACGCTCGGGACTTTGTCGAGTGACAGGCGGGCAGCGTAGCCAAAGGATATGCCAAAGTGAAAGCGATCCAGCACAGTGCCTGCCATTGTTATGCAAATCAGTTGAGACGCGCATAGATAGAATAAAAAATCCAAGCTGTGCGTGGAAACGCGGAAAATTCTATAGTTTGGCATAGATATTTTCCACGCCTCGCTAAGCCACGCCACACTAAGCTCTGCCATGCCCTGCCGTGTAGTCATGGATATCCTTTACGCATGTCGTTGGTTGCCATGCGGGCAAACGTGACAAAGTGAGGTTTATGCCCATTTTTATTGGAACACACGCTGACACATAAAATACATATAAAATACATATGCAGAATGGCGGAAACGCTCGATGGGTGAGGGGTGGGGGTTTCTGTTGACGGTGCATGGGGTGTTGCTGGCTTTTGATTTACAGCAAACTCTAGGCTGGTGTTTATAGCTTGGACACTTGGCGCATGTTGGAAGCGATGTTGGGTCAATGAACGGCTAATGGGAATTGATTTTTATCACATGTTTTCCGCTTTTTATTTTCGCTTAGCTGTGATTTCTAGGATCTGCTGTAGGCACATGCTGTCATACGTTGTCCTTTAATTATAAAAACAGCTATGCAGCTCAGCGTAACCGCTAAAGTATTTATTAATAAAAAAAAAAGAAAAGAAAAACAACGTATGTCAATTAAATTATTATGCAAATAAAAGCGGTTTGCTGCCGTCATGTTTTAATAAGCAAAATATTTTTTAATCAACGCTGCTTTTTTTTTTGTTTTTTGTTTTGTTTGCTTGCACACATTGCGGCGCATTTGAAAATATTTCAAGTGCAAAAATTGATACACAAACTCAAACTGAAATCGGGTAGTCTGAAAATAATTAAATCAATTATTTTTATGGCTTTGTTTTTATTCATTTTATGTCTAATACAGCACACGGCATGTTTATTGGCAACACTGCAAAATAAACCTTAAATTATAATAATTTTTTCATTAACATGTAAATGCTTTCTAGGTCATTTTGAACAACACTACAACCCAAAAATAAAAATTAATGACTTCCTTTAATGCGCTTTTCTTCTTCTTGTCTTTTTTTTACATTTGCAGCGCCAGCAACGAGATGTAAGCCAAACAATAAATAAATATATAAAACACGAATATGTACATATGAGAAGACAAAGCATCACGGCATAAAAGTTAATAAGCTTAACAGAGCAACTCGAAATTTGTACAACATTTAATCTTTTTTTTTTGCAAAACGACGAACACATGTGTACATAATTACACAAACAAGAAGAAACAAAATTAACAATCGTACAACAATAACGACCCGAGAGCGAACATAACTTAAGGTAAGTTTTTAGTGCAAAATAAAAAAAGGTTAAAAAATATCCATAAAAAAAATAAAATAATGTTCAACAAATGTCTTCATTATTGTTAGCATCTGTAATACGCAGACAATAATATATGTATACAAAAAACATTAAATAAAAAAAAATACAAATCGTTGGTTATGAAATTTGAAATAATTTTTGGGTCAATTGATTTTTGCGCATCACACATGGCACCAAGATTACGCAATTCCGATAAACGTGTTCTGTTTTTGATTTGCTTCAAGATTTGGCGTACGAAATATGAATTTGGCATTATAAAAAACTCAGTGCATGTGTTTTTGAAAGAGCAATCCAAGGCTCATTGAAATGGGTTTTTTAAATTTACTGCCAAAGTGTTGCTTATGTTTTTCCTTCTGGTTTTTAAAATTCATACATCAAAGCGTAACCCATATAACGTACATACATATGTACATAGCCTAATGCATATTCTATGAAAAAAACCACAAATAGATTTAATAAAAAGCTTTGAATTTGAATATTATTCAAGATTGCTCTATTATTTTAATTATTCAAAGAATAACTAGCATTGCAATGAAATGATAATCTCCGTGATCTCATTAAGTTTATTATCAACAAATTTGCTTAGTTTATGTTTTTGTTAATTTGCAGCCTTGGTTTGTTGTAACTCAAAGCACACGACTGTCAATGAATCAAAGTAATTTGCTTAGAGGCAACCAAAGTTTTCACTAAAGTGTTTACTTGTTAAACTACACGTGTCATCATTATTTATCGCAGACAGATGGACGGACGAACGTGTCTAGTTTTCAATAGCTATTAAATAGGCAACCATGTGATTAAATTAACAAATGAAAATTAAGCGACATCGTGGCTTGTCGCCTAAGCACTCTTGTAATTTATGATCCATATGCCTCTTGTGTACCCTTCTTCTTCTGCTTCTACTGCTTTGGGCTCACCTCGTGGAGGCAACTGTGTAAACAATATCAGAAAACTTGTAAAAACAATCGAGACCGAATCGTAACCGAAACTCGCGTGAAAACATTTTTATGCAAACGAAGCGCGTGAAGCCATGAATTTTCTTAATAATCTTGTGCAATCAATTGTGTGTGTGTGTGTGTGGCAGGTGCTTCTTTTTTAATATCTGCTGTGGTTGTTGTTGCTTATGGTTTTTTATTTATTATTTATTTCAACATGTACAAGTTAAGTATACAATTTTCATGGCTTTTTACGCCGCTGCCTAGTCTTTGGTTTTTTCTTGTTTTTTTGTTTCCATTTAAGTATCAACATACGCAGAAGCAAATAAAATAAAATGAAAGGAGGAAAAATGAGAAAAAAAAAATGAAAAAATTGAGCGGAAAACACTTGTCTGTGTTTAATGGCTTTCGAAAGACTTGCCTTATTTCCATTGCAGAACATACCCATAACAAATGATTTTATGTAAAATTTAACCTTCGCGATTTGTTTATTGAAATTTTTTATGTATGCCATTTGATGTGGGGGTGTGGGATGTGGGGCGAGGCCAATTGAATTTGTCTGACGCGTGGTTGTCATAAATCTTGGAGAACTTTTAATAAAGCCTATAAACGAGCTGCCGTTTCTAAATTTGCATAAATAATAAAATAATCGTAAAAATAAATAAAATTTGCTACGATGGGCGTTACCATTAATAGGTGTGTGGGTTTTTCGTGGGTGTCTGTTGTTGTTGTAACATTCAAAGTCCGATTAAATACTAATTGGAGGGATTGCAGTTCTAGTTCGGAGATATGGTATCTAAGTCGAATCGGAAATAAACTCTTGCCTACCGCAGAAATAGGATGCTGGCGTGATTAGTTTTGCTAATCACTAGCAACATTACTTCTTCTTATTCTTTACTTAACTATACCCATAGCTAACATGTGTAATCCTGTCAACAGCATGGCACGTTACTTCAATGGTTGAAAGTTGATAAAGGCACAGCGAAGCTAATATCGTTTGAGAACGAAGGATGTTTTAAGCTGCTGAACAATTTAATTAAGTTTTGACAACGTTTAAACTGTTGTGAAACACAAAAACAAAAAGCCAATGAACAAAAGTGGGTGGCCCAACTGTGCTGAAATTCATTTAATTTTGCAGCTTCGAACCCTTCAATTGCATAAAGGGAAATACAAAAGGCGAGGCATAGACTCAATTGATATGGTAATGAGTTTGTAAAAGTTTCCCATTTGCATAAATTAACTTTGCTATGCATGACCTTGAGCACAGCAGAATTCAAATGAAAATTATAAAACTTTCAATATAAACTATTAAATGCTATTAGGTCATGAGCTTGCTAAGTAAAAACTCTTTAGAACTCGTTAGCATGAAACTTGGACGCGTGGTCTGCATAACCTTAAAAAGAGACAAACAACAAACACAGCAAAAAAAGTGTTTATTAAAAATAAAGAAGAAAGCATTAAACAAACGAACAAAAACTGCAAACTTTATCTTACCCTCGATGATAATTTACGCCAAACTAATTGAAAATAAGCGAAAAGTTTATACAAGGCAGTCAAAAAAAAACAAAAAACAAAAGAAAAAATAGAATTAATAGCAAGAAAAATTCAACAGCAAAGAAAACTTTGTCAGCAATAAAAGCGAAAAAGAAATGAGACGAAATTCAGTACTGCTGCTGCTCATCAACGCGGCTGATGTCCTTCCACGCCAATGACAGGCCACGGCGCGTTGGGCGTCGACAGGCAGGCTGCCAGACTCATATGATACTAAGTCAGACGCATAGGTACGTTGCCATATGGGAAAACTTCGTTTACACTTTTGCAAGCGCCAGCCACTCGTTCGCAGCTCAGTTCTTTTATAATTTTGCATAATTTTCTGCCAAATGGCATTTTCCTACCCAACCACACTCCCACACAAACACACCCACAATGCGAAATTTATTGTGCTACAACAGTTAAGAAACTTTGAACTCACTAATGTTGGCCTGACCGCACATCCCCTCAACTCACTCACCCACTGGCTCTGGCTCTGTCTGCCTCTCATTCACACAGCGTCGCTGCTATTACGTTAAGTTGAGTTGCGTTGAGCTGAGTTGAGTTTATTTGCTGCCATATTTGGCGATGTTGCTTGGCGTTCGTGGTGTCATCGTGGTCGCTGGCGACGCGTCGTCAAAGCAGCGTCGAATTGGTAGACGACGTAAATCTAGTTGACTAGGTCAGGCTAAAGCTAGCAAAGTTGTCAAATTGTTTTTGCTCTTGATGGCGAAAAAGGTTAGCTGTTTTGTTGTTGTTGTTATTTCACAAGATTTTGTTGTCGGCACGAGGATAATGAGTGCATGAGTTGGGCAGTCACTCAGACCACGCGCTCAAAGAGCAACTGAGAGATTTGTGTGCGCTCTCAGTTTGTTGTGCAACAATGTTGAACAACAGTTGTTAATGTTGCAATCGGTTTACAGTGTCATGCATGTGCATTATCATTTTTATTCAGCAAAATATGGCAGGAACGGTATTAAGATAGAAGAACTGTTGATCTTACTTGCGGAGGCATGATTCACAAGACAGCGGTTAGCATTAAACAAACCTACCTTTTTGCCGTAAATTCACAAATTCGTGAAGTTAATGCAATTGTTCCGTGAGTTGTTAATTTTTTGAAAGCTCATTTATTGTGATTAGTTGCATACTTAATACTCGAAATTATCTTTATGCATTGCAGCATGCCATAGAAAAAGAAGCAACATGTTGCACAAAGTTAATCAACATGTATCTTTTCTGAATTGTAACACAATGCCGATTGTAGGTAATTTTATTTGCGTAGCCAAAAAAAAAGGCAAGGACGACGGATGTTGCTGCTCCATACAGTAATGCCCACTTTCTCTCTTTTACGCTCTTTCGCACACTCTCACGCATAAATACTCTTGTGCGTTTCGCTTTTACTCTTCTTGACCTTGAAACGCATACACAACAGTATGTGCCCCCTCTTGTTGGTGTTGTTGTTTATTCTTTTGCACATAAAATGCGCAATTTCAGCGGCGCCAGTCAGCAGCAGTCAACCCCTTAGCAACATCGGAGCAGCAGCATCACAACTTGACATCGTATCCTCCGAGTCTGAGAGTCGGCAAATTGTTTGTCAGTTGCGTCTCAACGTCGCTTATAGTGACTTCGAATGGGCGAGCGCGGAAAAATACTAGCTAACAATTTTCATTAAATCACCTTCAACGGTACGCAGCCACAAGTTGGCGAAGTCGTACGATGTAAAAGAAATGAAAAAGAAAAACAATAACAAAAACGAAACCGAAATCGAAACCGAAATCAAAACCAAAAAAAAAATGCGAATTGTGCAAACTCAGAAAAGCATAAGTGAATAAAATTTAATAATAGCGCAGAAACGCGTGTGTCAGCAGCGCAGATAATAACAATCAAAAATAATAATAGGAAAGTATCTCAAAAATCGCACATGCCAAGCTGGAAATGTATCTCTGAGTATGACGACCCCCAACGTGCTGGCTTGATTCGTGCGTGAGAATTGTATGCGTTGGATTATGAGTATTGAAGGTAGGATTATTGTGCCACATGTTTTCGTTTTTATTTATTTGACTACAGTGTGCACTGGCTTTAATGAACAAGTGCTTGAGAAAACAAAAATTCGTTTTTATATACGTAAACATATTTCATATTAATATTACGATGAAGTCGAAAATTCATAAAAAATATATTTATGTGAATTTTCGGAAGCAATTTAAAGATCTCCGAATTTTATAATTTACATATCTTAAAGTTATTTACCAATGAATAACGATCATATTGAAGTATTGAAGTAAGCTCAATAAAGGGGGATTTTCGTATAGCCCATACCTTGGGAACTCTGTTATATACTCTGATCTTCTGCAAAATAAAACAGTTTTTATCAGTAAATTATATAATTTTATTTAATAATATGTTGTAATATATCTTTGCTGACCTTTGATCACATCATTTGCCTTGATATTCTATCTATCTGTCTATTGTCATAGTGACTTCATAATTCTCATCAGCAACAATGGCAGCTGTCCTTAAATGAACTGATTAACGAAATGCAAGCTCAGCGCATGTAAGTGTCGCAAGTAGATTTGCTTATCTTGCACATCTGACTGCAACGTCATTGGCAGTTGTGCGTTTGATTCTGCTGCTCCCTTTGCTTGTGCTGCCACCTCTGCTGCTGCTGCTGTTACATTATGTCTATTTCAGGCCGTGGTATCAGCAATTTTGCGTTGTTTCATTTATTAGTATGTTTAACACAATTTAGACTTTATTTATTTTGGTTTGTTTAATTTTTATCTTTGTCTGTCGTGTTTTATTTGTTCTCAAACAATTTTATCGCACGAAATTTAATGTTTTGGAAATCGTTGCTGTGATTCGTCACAATTGGCACACTTTGGTTAAT
Organism: Stegana nigrithorax; assembly: GCA_037044495.1. Taxonomy (NCBI): domain Eukaryota; kingdom Metazoa; phylum Arthropoda; class Insecta; order Diptera; family Drosophilidae; genus Stegana; species Stegana nigrithorax. The sequence goes on along the minus strand of JBAMBQ010001754.1, from coordinate 235,495 downwards.
TGCTTTCTGGTTTTTATGTGCTGTTGTTAGTTGTTGTTGTTTTTGTTGCTTATTACATTAAATGACGCTTTTGTGCCTGGCAATTATATTGAAAACTGACCTTAACCCATGTCCAGGGGTTCTGTCGCGTTCATGCGTCATATTTGATGCAAATAACCTTGACACAATTTGGGCTCTTATTGTTTATTGAATTGTTTACTTAAATAAATTATTCATATTCGAAATCAACAATGTTATGTTTTTTGTTTTTTGGTGCTATTTTTTTGTTTGCAAAGGACGCAGTCACTCAAGTGAAATATTAAAAATTAAATATAAATTGTGTTTTATCAACGTTACGCTTTGTTTGCCATAAATTTTTAAAGAAGTGAAAGTTATTTTGCTGCTGCGCTGTTGTTCTGTGCTTTGCTTTTAATGCCGAAATTTTTATACACTCACGTCAATCACTTGTCCAGCGTGGCAGCAGCAGCAGAGCCAGCAGCAGAGACAACAGCAATAACGGCATAGAATATGCAAATTTAATTAATATTTAACAAGGCAGACTAACTGAATTTTCGTGTTTTAGCGTGTTTTTAATTTGATAGTCCCCTCAACGTAGAAGTGTTGGGCTTTTGTGGCTTAGGGGCCAAATGTTTTGTTATAACTTTTAATTGTTGGTGTTTTAAGATTTTTACATAGGTTCGCAACGGCTGAAGAGATAAAAAATACATGTAGTTAGCAAGGCAAGATGCTATAACAAAGGTTAAGCTGGGTTTTTGACTTCTTCTAGGTTTGCGGTTAAAGCAACAATCAGCAGCACATACTCTCAATGCCAGCATGCTCAAGAAGACCAGCATCTTGCTGTTGATGACCAGATAAGCTATTTGATGCCTTGAAGAAAAATGTCATTTTATACCGGCAATGAACATGTTGTTTTGTAAACAATGCTCAAATGACGTTGTCAAAGAGAAAAGCGCCCCGCGGCACAAATATGGTACGCAAGTTCCTATGACGCTTAAAGAGCCCTCCGCATTCGGATGAGGTGACAAACAATCGTAAAAAAAACTGCCAGTCCCCCTCCTGGTCCCGAGATTCCAATCAAACGGCACTTAAATTTATTTATATATATATATCGTATGCTGTTAGATTGCAATCAATAATTTTCTAAGATTTGTAAGAATATTTGTAAGAGTTTGTTTGTCTGCACATGGATACCAACTATTACAACGAGAAACAACAATAATATTCAACAAAAGTGAACCGTGTGATTATGTAATAAAAGTTAACTAACCAAGAAACAGCTAAATCAAGCGTAACAACTGCATTAAGCCTGCAACAGCAATCTCAACAGCGAGACTAAGGAGCAGCTCAGCAGCAGTAGAAGTTGTCTTTTAAATAACAGAGAAGCTTATGTTCTGAGCGGATTTTTACTTTCATTGCTTACACAAAATTTAAGTATCAAAATAAACTTTTTATTTTTTTCGTAATATTGTTTTTAAAATGTCTGGTTGTGTTGTTTGCTGCCTCTTTCAAATAATAAGTAGCAAGTATGAGCTCGTATCGGCTTAAGTGCATTTTAATAATGCAAGAGCAGCGTACGTAGACTGCATGTGTGTAGTGAGAAGTGACCCTGTTAGTGTCACTAACCCGAATATGCAACAAATGTGCGCAATACAACATTCATGTGCAGGCAGGCAGTTGAAGTCGCAGTCAGAGTGGAAGTAGAAGTAGAAGCGGAATAAGCAGATAAAGCAGACAACAAACATTGCAATTTGAGGCAGCTAAATCAGCTAAAAGGAAAAAATGCAAAAGCAAAATGTAAGAAGTAAAGACGAAAAGAAAACAAAGCGAAACAAAACAAAACAGATCTGCAGGTATTAACAAACAATGACAAAAAATAAACAAGTGCAAAAATAAAGGGAAAAAACACTTGAGAATTTTTGCAGGCGCTTTTGTTGTAGCTGTGAGATTTTTTCATGGGCTTTATATTTTTTTTTTCTTGTATGCATGGATTTTGCTTTATTTTCGTAATTTTTTGTTTCTGTTTGGGTTTTTGTTGTGTTATGTTGTAATCCGAGAAGCTCAGCCGAAAGAGCTTCCTGACAATTGTGTCAACATTGTTTTTGCTTTGTTTTGCTTGTGTGTGTATTTCCGTTGTTGTTGCTGCCAGCAGTTAGCAATATGCTGCTTGCATTGCCAACAATCCCATCATTATGCTTTGCTCGCCTGCAGCATATTTGAAATTCGTTGCTCACTTGCCTTACAAAATGCAATAATTTGCTTAAGTAGCGACATACGTTTACGGCAGGGCTGACGTATAATTTTTCACATGCTCTTTAACTTTACGAACCAGCTACCGGGCAATGCCGGTTTGTGGTTAAATTTTCTTTTCCCTATGTTATGTGCCTGCAGCCCTCGCACCGAGCGTGAGCGCGGCATGGCGCTATATAGTTTCAAAAAGTTTTCAAACAAATTTCTCGCGCAATTACAGGGTCCGGCACTCGAAGTGTAACCAATTGGAAAGCCCATAAATTCAGTTTGGAAAATTACTTTTATTCAATTCAAAGTACAAAATGTGTAAAAATAATACAAAATTCAGAATCAATTTACTTTTGCTCGATATGACCACCTTTTTCCTTGACTATGGCCTTGAGACGGTCCAAAAACGAATCGCAAGCTGCCCGAATGTGACTTGCAGGTATTTTGGCCCACTCGCGGACGATGGCTTTCTTTAGCGCCTAAGTGTAAATGCTTCGCAGCTCTTTACTTGTACCGTCGGATGCAAATGAAAGTCAAAGTTACTTTTATTAGATTTTCACGCTGAGATATGCGTAGACCGAGTAGACAAACTCGCACTCGGTCGTTTTTTGCGGTTATCAAGATACAAACCGCCAATCCAAACCAAACAAAACCAAAGCAAACCAAAAGCCCAACAGTTCGTCATTGTGGATTTGTGTTGTGGCTTGCAAATTTACGATTTACATATATTTTTTTATTCACGTTTTTTGTACGATTTTTTTTATGCATTTTGCATATGAATTCATGTAAAAATTAAAAAAGAAAAAAAAAATTATTGGTTGTAAATTTTTGTTTATGATTATATGCTTGCATACTTTTAGGGTTTAAAAAACAATTTTATTTTCTTGGTAATTTTTGTTTATTTCCTTAAAATAAAAAATTCAATAATAAATTAAAACTAAAAAAAAATATACTTATATATACATTATAATATAGAGATTGAAAGACTAAAATTAGGTGAAGATGATTTATTCAATAAATTAAATATTATTTAAAAAACATTCCCTAATATCTCCAGACAATAGATGGCGCCAAGAGTCCCATATATTTTAAAGTCAGTTCGATAATTTATGGGACAGGCGGTCAAAAAATAATTATAAATATGAAAGTTTTAATCAACAATAAATATTAAATTGATTTTATTTAAAATAATTTATTTTTTTATGCGGTTTGGCATAAGTGTCTATTAACAAAAAATACTAAATAGATACTGAAGGACGCAAAAACTTTCAAAAAGTTATAATTTTGCTGTACTTAGTAATGAAGTGAAGCGGGTGTTTATGTTAAAATTAAAAATGCCACAAAACAAATTTATGAAAAATGTTTAAAAGTTGTAAAGTGCCTCGGGCCATGAAACCCAAATGCGAAACCTTGATAATTTTTTGTAAATTAAATTAAATAAAATTTACAATTTTTATACGCGAGTATATTTAATTCAATTATTTGCACACCGCGAACTTTGCACTTTGCCATTAAAAGGATTGTGAAGCCTGCTTCAGGCGTCCTTCGAAAATGCAACCGCAGAAACAAAATGACGTCAGAAACGGGCACCAAATAAAAATGTTAAATAACTAAAGAAAATTTTACGCAGCAAAATATGATTTTCTGTTTTATTTTATATTTATTTTTATTTATATTACATTTGATTTTACAAATGTGACATGACACTTTGGCATTTAAGCCGACGACATGTGGGCATTTAAAGTACTTAAGAGCAAATGTTGCATTGTTTTTGTTGCTGTTGTTGTTGTTTGTTACGTTATGCGCTAATTAGCAGATACATGAAAACATGTGCAGGGGTTGCCACCCCCTAAAACAGACAATGCAAAGAGCTGTTGAACCCAACCGCGGCAACAGGAAGCTACAAAATAAAACGAGCCATAGTCAGGTTCAGCACGGAGCCACCCAGTCACGCTAAGCTGCGCATAAAGTACTCACGTAGATTAGTCATTGCAAATATTTGCACAAAACGTGAAATTGCAACCGTTATACCCCACAGACACATCCACACACACATGCTCACACATGCTGAAACTTTTTACTGTGGGGTAAATTGACACTTGTGCGAATGACGATGATTATGATGATGAGTTGCTGTCTGCTGCCGATTATAATTATGGTGATGATGATGATGCGCAAATGAACAGCAAACATACAGGCAGACAGACCGACAGACAGAACCCGAGCGGTCATTCAGACAGACATATTTCATGTCATTTCAATTAGTTTTTCCATCTACTTTTTACTTGTTTGTTTTCGTTTTCGTATTTTTATTAATTAATTAACCGACTGTGCTGCATATAGCAAGTAAGCAATTCCAGCTTTGCGCTGGGGGCCCCCAATTGACATTGGCGAATATACATGCTTACCTACATACATACATATGCGCATAATCAAGAGCGTTTTAGCAACTGTGGGGGCTCGAGTTCAGGTTCACGTTCGTTTTGGTTTATTGGCGCACTGGATGGGGGCTGAGGCTGCTCCGCTGATGGCGCAATGCAATGTCAAGGCGAAATCCATTAAGTGCTTCTTTTTCCTCTTTTTTTCGCTGTCTGTTGATTCGCTATTGCTAGGAAGTGGTGACTGCTGTCTGTTAGGTGTAAAATTCTCAACGAGGTGCAATTAGTGCTGCTGACTTATCTGTTTGCAATTTAACATACTGCGTATTTGCAAACTTTTTCGTGGCCCTGTATGCTGAGGCTTGATAATGTTTTCCGTACAGTGACGGTTATGTATAAAAATGTTACGAGTATGTATATAGAGAAGTAAAAACTATTTGCAATCTTTTTTTTTGCAAATGTCCCTGCTGTTCTTAGTACACGACGTTGTTCGTTAATTCGCGCATGATTGTGCCTTATTTTTGTTTATGCCGGAAATATACACAAATTTATTTTAAAGAATTATCAGAGTAGTTAAACCCATGCCGACATGAGTATGAACTTCTTTGTCGGAATATAAGAAAACAACGCATTCGCTTATCTGGTGCGTGGGTATAAAAGCACCATAACAGTCTGTAGTTCAAAGCAGTCACACTCGGTCAATTGCAACTTAACAATTACGAACGCGGCAACAAAAATTGGCGGAAAGATGCACATCACCAAACTGGGATTACTTTTGCTGCTGACGTGGTGCCTGGGCTCATTGGCCCAATATGAGCAGTGTGAGTGGGAGTGGTCACCGCAATACGAAAATATATGTTGGCTTACTGAACCATGTCCTTGTGAATATGAACTATTGCGCAAGAAACGACAGATATTTACTGTTGGGTGTTATATGGGAAACGGAATCTGCAGACAGAGACTCGGGTAGCTCGGACTTTAATAGAAATACTATTCAATGCATAATGAAACAGATTATATATTCAGTACAAGCTGCAAAATGATGCAGAACTCATACCTAACACTAATAAAAAGCAAATTCATTTATTGATGTATTTTTTTTTAACACAGGGTTGTTAAACAGTCTTTTAAATATAACAAATTAAAAATACTTTTTATTTGAAGAATGTCGAAATTTTAGTTAGCTGTTTAGGCTTTGAAATTAAGTTATTCATTGCTTTTTGCTGCAAATTCTGAAGTACTCTAATATCCTCCTGGTTAACATTTTGATTGACGACCCAGTTCAAGGCGTTTGAAAAAACAAGAACAGCAGCAGCGTCAGAAATTTTTGATGAAATAAGTATACTTAAGGAAATAATAATAAATAATAAGTGATTGTTTATGTATGTATTTGAGGAATGAGCCTTGTATTTTATTTTTGGCTTTGCAATTTGTTGCATTTAAAAATTTTTAGTTTGACTGCGTAAAAGTATGCTGCAAACAAGATAAAAGAAAACTGAAGTCGGTTTCGGTGAAGAGCTTAATTTATTTGGCTCTCTTCCCACGCCAAGCATGCAAACTGAAATAAGCATATGAAGAAAAAAGAGAAAGACATTATAGCAGGCAAGCGGAAATGCGGCACACGCACTTCACACACACACAGAGAAAGTAGCAGATAATAAATGTAGCGCATACGACGCATAAGCCAGGCCAAGTGGCGCCAGCTGCAAAACTAAATTCTGCTTAACTCGCATTCACCACATAAAGTACAAAGTTCAAGCATTGAAAAAACAAAAGAACAAGAGAAAAAAAAAGAAACACTTCCATAGTCACTGCAGACGTTGACGACTTCCTCGCTGAGAAGCAGAAGCGGGACAGAGAATGTGAGGCAGGCCACAATGTAGAAATGCGCATTCCTATGAAACTTTGATGCTGACGCCATTAGCAACATCAGCACAGTGTACATATGCGCTTAGCTTCCGACGAATTGAAAAATCCTGTCATGTTTATCCTTTTGATTACTTAAGTAAATGCGATTTGCTGGCATTTCATGTCAAGAGAAAAACTGCAAATAAAATTTAAAAATGTTTCAAAAAGGCAAATGTGTTTATCTATTTTTATTTTTTGTGCCATTAAACGCGCGTTTTTGACCACTGTTTGCTGTCCGCAAGTGCAACATGTGGCAGCTGCTGGCGCTGGCTGCTGTTTTCTGCTGCACTTCAATTCGGATCCGCGTGCACTCAAACTCACACTCAGTAATGCGTTTTATGGCATTTGTTGTTATTTTTAAGTTTTTCTGTTTCTTTTTATTTTATTTGTTTCCATGTTAATTGTAAACGCATTGGCACTGCCGGTATTTTTTTGTTATTGTTGTTGCTGTTGTGGTTGGTTTTGCTGCTGTTGTTGTAACTTTTATTATTTGTTTTGCTTTCATTTGTTGATGTGCTGCATTTTTGTTCTACGAATTGCATTTAATCAACTTTAATTTATTATTGTACACTCATAAGCTTTATTTGTTATTGTGTTTGTTGTTGTTGTATGTGTTAATATAAAAACAAAAAAAAAACTCTGCTCGCTTAGGCATGTTGGGCGTTGCATTTCGCATCGTAACGGCCTAAAATTTTAATGAAGCAACAACACAAAACAAAAACAAAAGCGGTTCAAGTTGGCTGCTGACTGCTGACTATCTTCACTGCTGAACTCTGCGTCCTCTATTCTGTGCTCTGGTGCTCTGTGGTCTGTCCTCAGCCCTAGATGATGACTTTCCTCTTGTTTGGTATTCGCTGACAGTTTGTGATGTATTGTCTTTTTGGTTTTTATTTTCGCCTCAATGGTTGTGCAAGATCGCGATGGTACATACATATGAGTATTTTATAGGGAATATTGTTTTTATTGTTTTCCTTTTTTTTTAAATACATTTTTATTTATTTGTTGCTTGATTTCTCAAATTTTTTCTTATGGTTTGCCTTTGTTTAGTTAATGGCATTCGAGGTAAAATATTGTGAGCATTGCAGCACAAATAGTTACTCCACACTCGTGACTTGTTGGCAAGTTTTAGGCAAATGCAATAAGTTTTCCAAACGAGTTTCTTGGCAGCAGCAAATATAATCTATAAATAATGTATTTTAATGGTCCCAGATATTTTTGCCAGTTCAGATTTCGTGAAAGATTTTATGGTGGTCTTGTTTAAGCTCTTTCACTACCCGGGAAATAATTACTCCTTTAGAATTTAGTTGAGATTGTTTGCTTATATAGTTTGGGTCTGATTGTTAGTTTGCAACTATTTTAGTTGATATCATGCAGGAGATTTATTTCTGGTTTTCTCCATAGATACATATGCTCTTTTAAAGAATTATCAGAGTGGTTTAACCAATTTCGACATGAGTAAGCCAATGTTTGACTGAATATATATTATAGTGCGTGCGTATAAAAGCAGCATAACAGTCTGCAGCTCAAAGCAGTCATACTCGGTCAATTGCAACTTAAGGCAACAACAATTGCGGCAACAAAAAGTGGCGGAGAGATGCACATCACTAAACTGGGATTACTTTTGCTGCTGACTTTGTTCCTGGGCTCATCGGCCGAATGTGAGCAATGTACTTGGCATTGGTCACCGAATTACGGATATGGATGTTGGGTTATTGTACCATGTCCTTGTGACAACGATGGTCCTAGCTACAAACGAGCTTTATTAAGTGGTAATTGTATTGAGTACTATGGACATTGCAGAAAGAGACTTTAGTAGCTCGGACTGGATTATATATACAGTACTCGCTCAATAGAGCGAATTAAAAAAACCTTGGCTGTTCACTATATCGAAAGGGTTCACTCAAAAGAATGGAAATTATGATAGTGTTTTTATCTGTTTATATCTGATAATATATTTTTTTTGCTTTGCTTTTGCATGCCGCCTGTATAGAATTATATTAAGAAACCAATGTTTCTCTAAAAATGTTTTTTTTTTTTGCTGAAATTTTGGCTAGTCAGCGTAAGCTAATGACTCATTTTGTTTGAGAGATTGTTACAGTGGCAATTCGTACTTTCGGATCTTTTTCTAGCAAATGTTGTCAAAGTTGAAAGTTTTCATTTTGTTAGATAGCAAAGTTTAGTTCGAGCCACAGGATACCCACAACGCGAGGCCATCGATCTGCTTCTGTCGCTGTTAGTTCATGTCAGTTGACGTATCTGCGCGTTGACAGCTCCATTAAAAGTATTTTATTAAATACACACTCACCAACTCTGCCTCAGCGCATGCCGCTGCTGACGTAATTGAGTACCAGGAAATAGCGCCGCAGAATACATGCGTAATGTCATAAGCAACGTCAGCTCTTGGCTGACAGGATTCACAAGGCTGCGTTGACTGGAACCTTTGCCTTTGCTGCTGCTGCTTGGTTGACTTGTTGGCTTTTTTGTTGCAGGCTGCGCTGCAAAGCACTTGCGGAATGCAAGTGGAGGAGGGTGGGAGTGGGTGATGAAATGTCGGTATATGCGGATTTACGCAAGCGTTGCAATAAATTAAGCGGAAATTGGTTTTGCTGTGGCAGAATTTTCTGTTACACTTTTGCACGTTTTTTAGATTGCAATGCTGTAAAGTGGAGATTTTTCAGCGTTTGTGTAATTGATGTTTCGCATTGATTTAAGCAGCGAAGAGGAAAATCGAAAAGGAAGCACTCCAGCTTCAACTTAATGTCTTGCAAGGCAATCTGTTTTTAATTTTTATTTATTTTTTGGTCGCATGGGGTGATAAATCAATTTTCCTCCTATAACGTAAGTTGCTGATTTTTATAGGCTGCAAATTGCTTTCAAGTGCCTTAACGAAGCCATTTTTCCCTGTTGGGCAACATATTTTCGCTGAGTGTGGGTGTGTGTGTGTGGGTGGGGCTCTGCGGTGTCATTTTCGCTTTAAGTTTGTAATTGAAAATCTTTGAGAGATTTATAAATTTTTCGCCAAATGATTTATGTGTGCTTGGCGCAAATTTAAATCAAACATTTTTTATTTTTGGTTTTGAAGAGTTTGAAGTTGTTCAAAAGCGGCTGAAAAAGTTTGTCATGCCGTGCTTAGCCAAAAATCAGCAATGCGTGTAAGTGAAAATCCAAATTGACAGGCAGTTAAGGCCGATAAATTTGAGTTAAAAAAATAAAGAAATATATATTTTAAAAAACACAAAACTAAACAGCCAATCTTATATATAGAAATATAAAATGTTTTCTAATCATGCTGTATGTTTGTTTTTCAGAATGTCTTCCGGTTTAATGTCCTGCGTGCGGGAAAATTCCCCTCCGCTGGAATTGGATATGAGTGCAACGGCAGGACCATTATCGCTACCGGAAGTCAATACCAGTGCAAATATGTTATCAGGTGCGGCCACATCGACGCCGCTGTCGTGCAGAGAGGAACGCGAAGGTGCCAAGGCCGAGTCGGGTGCGACGAACAACGCAGGTGAGTTTCATGACTCAAAGGGTGCGCGACATCTGACTGACTGGCGGAGTGACTGTCTCAGTGAGTGTGTGATTGACTGACTAAGTGAGTACTGATTAACTGTCTGTGTATGTGTGGGTTCGAGTGTGTGTGTGTGGCACTTAATTGCTTTTTAATGACAAATCTCAAATTGCATGCGAAGGCATTTGTCAGGGACTCGAATATGTGTAGCAAAAAATCGGATAGAGAGTCAGACAGGCAAAGAAGCAATTCAAAGAGAAATACTCAAACAGTAGAAAATCAAAAGAAAAAACAACAACATTGGCCATTGGCTTTGACTGTGAAGGTAGACTTCGTGAGTACCAAGTCTAGAGCTCAGAGGTTTGAGGTCTTGTCTCGCACTTGTCTCACAGTCAATCAGTGACAAAAGTCAGTGACACGCAGTCAACCGCAAGCAAAGTCTCTGCGTCGATACATTTCTATGTATATGCACATGTGCATATTTGGGAAGGCATTTGTTTTTGCTTTTTTCTATTTCTTTTCTTTCAATGACGTGACGAGCTTAATGCTTATGATTGACAACAGCGAAACCTTAGTAACTGAAAGCGAAGAGGCCCTCGATTAGGTAATGGCCCATGTAAGCGTTACTTAACGCAAAAAAACATTCGCAGCAGGCAAAGCGGAAGTAAGTGCAGAGAATCAATGGCACGACTACAGACTGATGGCCCATAATGAAATGTATAAAAGAAACCCAACAGACATGCATATGCAAAAATTATTGAGTCAGCTTTGTCAGTTAAGGATACTTTCTCGTGATATAGGATCTTCGTTAAAAGTATTTTTCTAACGCATAGTGAATATTTGTCTTAGGGGCAGATCTAAATTGTTCCCGAGTGTATACACTCTATATTGTCTTTTTGACTCGGGTCAGCCAGTAAGAGGAGTTAAGTTTGAGTGCAAACCACCTCCTAAAAGATTATCAATAGACAAAAGCCTCGCACTGTTAATGGTGTCTCCGAAGCTCGGCTAAGGAAGCAAAGAAATGCTGGATATGGATATACTAATGATTTGTGTTTCTTTCTGTTTCATTTGCTAATGATAATTGCATTATCCTTAGCTGAGTGGCGCCTACGCCGCCCTCAGATACTTCATCCTATTTGCTATGATTTATGCATTGAGGCAGTTTCCTCATTAGCTCTTAACATTTTCTAATACATGGGCGCAGGCAGTTTTTCCGCTTATTTATTTGTAATTAATAAAATCTTTAATGAAAATCAAACAAGCCACCAAAGTATGTTTTCCTGTACGCACGTCCCTTGGCCCTGTTTCGATTACCTAATGCACGATTTGCCTGGCGTATCTTTTCGTAAGTCTGTTCGTGTCAATAGAAACGATTATGGAATTCCTTTGGGTCATTCGTGTAAGTCGCATTGATTTGTTTGGCGCTCTACGTGTGTATTTACTTTTATTGTTGTTTATTTATCTTTCTTTGTGTGTGTGTGTGTGTTTGTGTGTGTGTGTGTGTGTTTGTGTGTGTGTGTGTGTGTTTGTGTGTGTGTGTGTGTGTTTGTGTGTGTGTGTGTGTGTTTGTGTGTGTGTGTGTGTGTTTGTGTGTGTGTGTGTGTTTGTGTGTGTGTGTGTGTGTGTGTTTGTGTGTGTGTGTGTGGGTGTGTGGGTGTGTGTGTGTGTGCATGAGTGTGTGTGGCAACTCATTAGCTTCATCAAAGTCAATAGACTCCCAAAGGGCAACGTAAGGGATTTATTTTGCTTCGGCAGCATTACTTGCAGTTATTGCCTTGGTCTCGGTTCGATTTAGTTTCGGTTTGTTGCCATTTTTATTAAACAAACTTTCCAGGGAAACAAAAACCCAACTAAAACCGTTGCTTATTTATTTTGAGTATTTGCGTTGCGGTTCATTTATTTATTTTAACAAAAATATTGTAACATCGCAGCAATAGCAACAGGGGAATTCTGATTCTCTGTTTCTGCTTCTGTCGCAATAGGTTCAAAGCTTGAAACCAAAGTCATAACGTGTTGGCCCTCTTATTTTTATATCAAGTCTTGGTAGCACGTGACCCTTGGCCATCTGGCACTGTTGCATCTTGGAGTCTGCCATTGCAGGTAGGAAAACCTTTGTTGATCTGCAGTCTCTGAGCTACGCAAGTCATTGCAGTTACTCATAAAGTTTCGAAGCAACTCAGCAGTGGCGATTGTTGTGCAGCAAATGTGGGAAATGCGAATCTCTTCCTGCACATTTCCCTAGCAATTTGTTTTAAAGCGGAAAATCAGCAGCGCACATCATTACGTATTATCTCGAGCAAGGCATGTGCACAATCTTGGGCAAATATCTTTAAAATCATTAACAGCTGCTACAGTGATGTCTGCTGCGTCATTATCAGTCATGTGTGTTACAGTTAAAGAGGTCAAAGAAAATTAAAGGAAGACCGACACGAATGGCGAAGCCTCAAATCCTACAAAACCAAAAAGGGAAAATAGAAAATGAAAAGTTTGCATCAAATATATAACACTTTGCCTTAAAAAGATGAACAGTTCTGTCCTCCCACTGCCCCGAAGCGTTGTGTGTTATGGCTTATGGCTTACACGCGCAATGATTGCATCAGAGCTGCCGCGTTGCCAACCAACTCACAGTGGCGCATGCACGGGAAAAATGTGTTAAGCCAACAAAATCGCCAGAGCATCTAAGCAAACACAAGCGAAAAGCGCAAATGAGCAAAAAAAAAAAAGGAAAGAGAAAAAAAAAGAAAAACTAAAAAATAAATAAAAATTGCGAATAATTTGTCTGCGGAAAATGTGTGGAAAATGCTGCTGTAAAAACTTTTGCAAGCAAGTCGCATACAGACGACAACAACAACATCAAAACAACAACAACGACAAATGGTGTAAAAACTAAGGTAAACGAGAAAAAATCACATCGCATCAAATTGCAGCAGCGCAAAGGAAACCAAAGTAAAAGAAAATAACAAAAAAAAAAAAAGCAACAAAAAGCAAAAGAAACCGAGATGCGGAAAACCATTGCAAGATTTTCAGTAGAAAAATGCCATGTGCCATGTACCCCCAATACCCTCCCAATACCACAAAGGGGCGGAATTGCTGTAATGGGCGTGTGCGCGCTCAAAACTGATACTCTTTTGTTGTTGCCTTTTGTTTCATTGTTGTTGTTGTTGTAGCTGTTGCGCGATCTTTCGTGAAAAGGAGGAAAATGTGTATTAATAAATTTGACAACTAAAAAGACAAGCGAAGATTTTTTACGATTACATCAAAAATAGCAAAACCTGTCTCATATGTCATTGGACATTTGTTAGCGTATTTATTGATTTTTTATTTATGTATTTGCTGTTGAATTTTTCGATTCATTATTATGCTCGTGTTGTGTTTGTGCTTGTTTTTGTTGTTGGTGTTATTGCAATGCATCGCGTTGTGGTTCATGAGGAACACACAAAGACGTGTGTGCAGTGTGGTGAGTGAATTGATTTGCCCCACTGTGATAAAGCACGCATGAAATTTGCATAAATTTGCAGTTAAAGTTTTTCACAATGGCATAAGTTATAAAATGTTGTGGGTTGCCTGTTTTAGTGTAATTGTACACTGTAAAAAAAGCCTAGATAAATCGTCTTGGTTAATTTATTTTTATTTGGTTTAACAAATCAAATTTTATAATTTAAGTGGTTTTTTTTTCTCATGAAGAAGGTTTAGTTGGAAGGGTAGAAGGGCCTTGGCTGTGGAAAATTGAGGTTGCCTTTTCTCTGATTCTATTCTCAGGCGAGGGACTTCGATTTTTCCACCAAAGTCTAGCTAATCATTTTTAGTTTACGACAGGTTGCCATACACAAGAGTAGTAAATAAATAAATCCCTTATTGCATTGCTGCTTTGCATAAATTAGTTAGCAGTTGCTCGCTTTATGTTGATTGCTTGCCCTATTTTTTTTTTTGTGTACAATAATAAAACAATTACACGAAACTCGACATGTTATTATTATTACACAAAAAACCTCAACTCAACTGAGCAAAAGACTAACCATGGTAGTTTATTTTACTTTTTTTGTTTATTTAATTTTGTTTTTGCCATTGTAGTATGAAAACACATAAGCTGAGTACCTGTGCGCTTAGCAACGCCCCCTTGAACCCTTTGACTGTGGCTTCTATGTGCGGCAAATGCTTTTGTGCGTTACTCGTTTTTGTTGTATGCGCATAATTACCTTTTGTCGAATGTGATGGACGGACAAACTGACTGTCTGGCTGACGGACTTTGCAAGTGACGAGTGTTGCTTTCATGCACAACTGAGAGTTGCATATTTAAAAAAAGAAAAATATCAAGAAAATAGAAATTCAAATCAAATGGCTTTATTAAGGTTTTTTATTTCATTGGAAAGTTAATGTGTTTGAAAAGATTTATTTTTTCTTTATTTAGTAAATTTTAGTTTCTAGCAAGTTAATATTTTGCGTTAAACCCAGTGCGAAGTAATTCGCTTATTATAATGATACAAATACAAAGCAAACTCAATAAAAGTATGTACTATTTTTTTGTCTTTTTTATTTTCATACTAATTTAGTTGATTTTCTTAAGCCAAAGTAAACAATAGCAGTAATCCATTGTTATGCCAACGCGCCAATACACAAACACAAATCCAAACCCAAAACAAAATTAAAAAAGCAAAAATAAAACAAATGCAAATACACAACAAAAATTGCACAGCAAAAAAAATCAAAAGCAACGCTGTTAGCTACAGAGCTTATAATGTTGCTGCTAATCGTAGCGTCGTTAGTGTTAATGTGCATAGTTACGCAGCGGGCAGCGGAGCAGCGGCGCGGCTGCTTTAAGCTAATAAACTAATAGGATTGTGTTTGGCGGGGAAGTGGGTTTGTGCTGCATGTGCGTTTTCTGCAAGTGTTAAAAGCAGCTCTTTTGTTGTTGCTGTTGTAGATGATGTTAGCGCAGTATGTGCAAGTGTTAGCGGAAGGCAGCAACGTGTAGATTTTTCGCTTGTATGTATGGTTTATTTTCAATATTTATTGCCGTATTTGCTGCTAACTATACGAGTTTACAGGTGTACACACGATGTATCCATATAATCGTATATGTACATTGCTGTAAGCAGCGCGCCTGACTGTAAACAGCAGACGTACGGTAACATATGTTATGCTACGCTCGCGTTCTGTTTCTCTTTGTCTCTCTTTGCCAGCAGACAGTCAATTGGTTTGTGTTTGCGTATGAGTTTTTGTTGTTATTGTTGTTCAGTGTTTTGTGTTTAGCTTTTGTTTTTGCGTTGTGTCTTGTTGTGTTTTGTTAGCTTTTGATTTTCATGCCGATTTCGTTCATTCACTCTCATTCTGTTCGTATTACTTCACCTGTACAGGTGGGCTTCGTCGCGTCGCAGTTAACCGTTAAACGCATTCAAGACACACCACGGTACGATACTCGGCACCGTTTGAGTATTGTTCAAGAATTTAATAAATATACATATTTAATTTGTGCACAGAAATTTTTAACGTTTTAATTTTTATATTGTGCGTGATTTGGGTTTTTCATTCTCTTTTTATGATTGCGGCTTGAGTTTTTGTTGTTAAAATTATTGCATGCCACTCAATTATTATAAAAGCGAATTTATTAAATCAATACTTTGAAATCAATGCAACTTTTTGTTGTTGAAATGTTGTGTGCAATGTACAATTTATTACGTGCGAAATTGATTTGAAATATTTCGAATTTTCATCGTTTGAAAATTTAAATCTATTAATAATAAAAAGGAAAACAATTAAAAAAAAAAACAACCAGAAGTAAAAAATTTACTTGTGTTTTCTTTAACCGTGTGTTGTTGTTTCTTTTCAACGCCTTCCAGAATTATTGGGTATTTCTGTTTAACCAAGTGATTTTACTTTCGCCGTGTTGTTTTTATCAAGAAGGTAAAGACGTGAAACAATTAAACTCAATTGAATTTATTGTCAATATTATTTATTGACATTTCATCAAAAAATAGGTTCATTGCAATTCATGCGAATTCAGGACAAATTTTAAAGTTTTCAGAAGGTTTTTGATGAGAAATGAGTGGGTGGTAATGCTGCTATTCAATATTTTGATTT
This sequence comes from Stegana nigrithorax, assembly GCA_037044495.1. Lineage (NCBI taxonomy): Eukaryota > Metazoa > Arthropoda > Insecta > Diptera > Drosophilidae > Stegana > Stegana nigrithorax. The sequence goes on along the minus strand of JBAMBQ010001754.1, from coordinate 219,385 downwards.
TGGTTTTATTTTATCTAGAAAAAATTGAATGGCAATATTATCCACAGATGTTTTTCTAAATTTATTTTGATTTGTCGCAAGAGTCATTTTAATAACTCAAGAACGATGAAATTTGAAACCGGATATGAATATAACGTGTTGATTGGATTTTCTTTTGTTTTGCTCTGAGTGACGAAGGAAAGTAATCTAAAATATTATTAGATTTCGGGGAAATTGTTTGAGTAAAACTGTTTTCGGATACGATTGTATTACATGTTTAATACTTCACATCCAGTAAAGTTGTTGACCGCTTCTCTCTGCCACTGTGTGGGTGTTTTACCATTTTGGTAACGATGGCAAAGAACTTTTGCAAATTTATAAACAAAAATCTAATATTGAGCAAAAAGTTGTTTTCAAACTTGTTTCGCATATGTTTACGTGCATATTTATTTTCATATAGATAACTAAAGTGTCCCACAGTTTCACTTAAGCGTATTTTTTTTTTATTATCGAGAAATGTCTGCATATCTTTTAGCTTGTTAATAGCAAACAAGTTTGTGGTTTAGTTTTTGCAACAACTGTCAATTGTAATCAGCTATTTTTGATAGCTTCAAATCCTGGATAAAGCCGGTAATATTTTCATGAATTTCCGCTAGCCAGTCAGACTAAGTTAACACACTTGATTTCAAATAAATTCAAGTAATTGTTTTTGGCATTGACTTAATTACACATCAGTATAATTTCAGCAAAATTAGTGGAAATATTGCAGCATAATAAACTCTTAATTTGTCAATTTAATTTAATATTTTTGCGTAAACTTGAATATGTGACTTTAGAGTTGCTATGTTAAGTTAATTGCTCGGCATCAGCTGCTGCACATTTTACTTGGACATAAAATCAAATTGCTTTTTGTCTAGTTAGGTTACAAATTTCATATCTTTTGCATTTATTATGGTCCATAAATTGTGACTTAATTCCATAATAAATGTACGAGCTACTCTAAGTTAGTTTAGATTGCTTTTGCATTTTAAATATTTCAAATTAAGTTATTAAAACCTTTGCATTATAAGTTAAATCATTTAAACTGGCAATACTCGAAATAAAACCAAACTAAAGCACACACGGTCACGAGTCACGAATGTCGGTTTCATAGACTGCACAAAGCTACCCATAAGTGCCATCACCTAAACACACACACACCAAAATACATGCATGCATACATGCTTACATATGTAAACAAATCTGAGCAAATGCGTGCCAGGTCAGCCATTAAGAACGATCATGAGGCTATATGCCAACATACAATGCGATGGTTTCTATTCAAATTTTGAATACCTAGCACTAGCAAATAAATTAAGTTTTATGTTTTTGAAAATGCAAAAAAAAAAAAAAAATCCAAATCGTGAAAATAATAATCCATATAAAACGGAAATGATATAATGTTTAAGAGAGTTCAGAGAGTGTTTTCATTTTAACCCAAATTTTGGCTTAAATAAACAAACACGAATTAGGTGAAACGTAATTTCTGGTTCGCTTACTTTTCATTTTACTGCATTTCGTTTGAACCGCAAAGAGTTCTCTGCACGCAAACACGAATCAAATCAAATCGATTCGCATTGAAGCGAATTGATTGAAAGCAAAGCATGAAGTGTTACCAAATATTATATATAGTATATCGATAAGCTGCAGATTATAGAGGAGCACGAGTTTAACAAGTGTGTCAGCTTTTGTGTATGGCAGTTTAGTTTTTGTTAGCTTTGTTTAAGCCAAATTTTTTATAGATTTTAAAATGGTTTCGTTTTAATTATTTTAAGCCATCGAAGAAAAGTCGAAAAACCCCAAAATATATCTGTAGAAAATTTAATTAAAAGAATTTTTAATTTTAATTTACCAAATTAATTTTAGTTTTCATTACTATTATTAACGAATGCTGATAATGCTTTTTTAAAATTTTCCTTATGTTTTGAGGTAATGTTTATTTATACGTCCAATGTTTATAAACGCGTACAGTCGCTGATAAGCGTTGAAAGCCGATTTTATGACCGATAGTTAACTCGAATTGATATCCGCTGACTTTGGTGTGTGTGCCTCACTTGTGTATTATCTCACTGGGTTTTATTTACTTTTGCACTTAACAGTTTATTTGGTTATCGATTTATTCGTAATGAGCTTCAAGAGCTACTCGTTTATCTTAAGCCTATGAAGTTCACCTATGCCAATTCTGTGTGTGAGATATTTGCATTCCTGAAAATACGTAGCTAATATTGGGCATGTGTAGTTTGGAAGTTAGTTAAAAGTAAACAAGGGACAGTTTCTTCGACTGAGACGTGTATAGGAACCCAACTTTCAAAAATAAAAAGGTATAAAATCGATTTTATTGGTTGTTATTGACTTTTGATGGCTAAATGTTTTTTCGATTTATTAGACAACAGAATTGACGTTCTAAAAGTTTTAATGACATTTTATTTGCGTGTAGGCTTTTGAGCTTTACGCCCAAAGATGCTTACAAAAGTATGGCCGAGCTCACCTTAGGCAGTTAGACAAGGTTCTCAGGCATTCTAATTTGCGTTTGGCTTGCACAGTTAGATATAATAAATACATAAATATGTGATTATGCATTTAATGGCTACCCACAGACAACAAACATGTTAAAAAACTGTATGACAGTCCAATACCAAATACTTAACGTTAACTACGTTGATGATAACTCAAAAAAATGTATACGTTTTATAATTGTAGTTAAGCAGTTTAACTACAAAAAGACATGAAGTTGCCTATGATAAGTCATGTCTTCAGAAAAAAAGAAAAAAAAAAAAGAGACATATGTGGTCATAAGAATAAAGTTTTAACAAAGAAACGATACTGCCTTTGTAAATCATACAATGCCGTGTTTGGCTTTGCTTATGGCTTTTGGCTTTTGGCATATGAGTGGGCCAAGTAAAGCCATTAAAAATTAATTAGCTGCCCAAATTGCAATTTAATTGCGTTAAAGTTGCAGTTCTCATTTAATTTATTAATTAGTTGGCTTAATTTTTTTTCATTTTTATTTTTTATCTTATTTTTAAATTTTTGTTAGTAATTTGGCTTTTAAGTTTTGCACTTGTTAATAATAAAATGTCCAAAAAGCGGTTGCCAAAGCACTTAGTAAGTTGCTAATAATAATTATTATTATTTTGGTTTAGTTTAATAACAACATTAATAATTTAAGTCAATTTAAGTACCAATTAGCAAATGCGCGTAAATCAAAAAATGGGAGCATTTACGTGCCGAAACGAATCGCAAAAATAACGAAAAAAAAAACAAACTTGGCCTTGGTCACTTGTGGCAACTTTTAAGTTTTGGTTTTAAATATGAAATCTGCATAATAGAGCGCCACACCTCTATTGTTACAGCTGACCCCAAAAGAAAAGTAACCCCGTTAGTGTTTATTCGCGTGTGCACTTACATATGTACTTACATACGTACATGTGTTCGTGTGAATACCCCTAATTGGCATATTTGATATGTGCCCCAGTGTGAGTCTGATAAGCAAACCAATGTTAATTGTTTGCAAACACAAAGCGTGTAAAATCCGTTTAATTTGTGTTAATGCCGACTTATGGCAACAACAACAACAAACACAGAAACAAACAACATTTACTTAGCGTTTTTTAGCAAACAGGCAATTGGACAATTTCGTAAAAAAAAATTCACCTCTTGCAAGTTGCCAAAAGCTTGTAAAAAAAAAAAATGAAGAAAACAACATCAATAGCAAGAGGCAACCCACTTACGCAGACAACATTGTGCAATTGACTTTTTGCAGTTGTCTTTATTGTTTTATTTTTTGTGTTTTTTTGAATTTTGTTTTTGTCTTCAGTTTTATTTAAATTAATTAAGCACTTGCAAAGCGGATAAGCGTTGCCTTTTTTTCTGTAGGCAACCTACGCCAAGCGCAACTGAAAATGAAAACGCAAGAACAACAATTTTACAAGAACCAACTACAACAACAAGAAACAAAACTAACATTCACTTGACCTTGCACAAACGAGCAGCGCAGCGAAATAAAAACAAGTAAAAAAACAGACAAATAAACAAATATATATACATACATATTTATTTAAGAAAAAAAAAAAAAAAAAAACAAAAAAACAGAAACGACTCAAATAAAAAGCAAAACTTAAGAATAAACTCAAGTTTCTCAAGTTTTGAGCACAAGAGGGCGAGGCTCTGGCGGCGGTTTCGTTTCCATTTTTTGTTGTATTTTATATAACTCCAAGCCGGGCTAAGCGCTGTTGCCGAACGGGTTACCCACTGTGCAATGCAACTCGCTCTGATATTTGCATTTGACTGGCTTGCTTCATGCATGCGATTGTTGTTGTTTTGTTTTTTGTTTGTCTGATTTAAACAAACCCATATGATTAATTAATAAAAGCGCCTACTTGCGAAACGATTTTGCTGTCATTATTGTACACCTAAAGACAACTCGTCAGTAGTTTGCCAAGTGCCAAATATGCCAAAATCGTATTAGCCCGCATATGCAGCGAAAAGGCAAGCCAGCAAAAAAACAAATAATAATAATATGTACAAAAAAAAACAAACATTATTGGTGTCAAAGTATGCAAAAGTAGCGTGTAAAAAAATTTGTAAAAAAAACGTGTATAAACAAATGAAAAAATAAACAACTGACACCTACATTAGGCGGTGAAACTCGGATGTTTCTGTCTCGTAAATAATTTTAAAATTATTTAGCGTTTTCAACAGTTTGACTTATTGAGTTGTAAGCCCCGCAGAGGCGCACAGAGGTGGACTTTGTGTGTCATTTGCGCGTGCGTCGGCAGCTGAGCTGCACTTTGTGTTGGAGCCTAAGACGGCCAAAAGCGTCAACACTTCAAGTAATTGCTTCAGATTGTTAGAACCTTACGAGTTGGCTTAGGTCTTGAGGGCAATTCACAAAGATCGTTTTGCAGTTCCAATTCTTTAACTGCTTTAGTTTTGTATATGTATGTAAAATTTGTTCTACAGCAATTATTTGTCTAGCTGTGCTAAATAGAATATATTCAAACTTGATTTTCTAAGGCTGCTAGAAAGAATCACGGCAGCGCCTCTTGCCCACGCACGAGCAGAGTTGGCGACACTCATCAAAAATTAAATAAAAAGTCATAGCAGTCACTGAACTTCGTTGAGTCACAGCCAGAGCCAAAGATTAAATCTAAGCATCACCTTGTCATACTCATGTTTACACATACATATGTATGCATAGATTATGTTTATGTTGCCTGCATGATAATGTGCATATTACTATAAGTTCGATATGCGTTGAATGGTTTGTTTATGTGTCTATTAAAAACATAGTAACTAAATGCTTTTGATAAATATTTGCTTTTTCATACTTGTTGTCTTTGTAAAATGCATGCAGCTGCCATGAGCATTAGCAATAAATCTTAATTGCAAAAGATTTCCTTTAATGTACTGCACCACGTAGCTGAAAATAAATGTCGGCAATCTGCTTCATGCCCATAAAATACTTAATATTTTTGTAGGATGCCTTCGTGCCGTTTGCAACTTCAGCGTGCACACTTGAGTATTTTTTATTAATTTGTTTTTGAGCCATAAATGGCAGCTCGGCCGCATGCAGGAAGCGACGCAGCGTTGTGCAGCGTTTAAAAACTTCCATTTGTGAGTAGTCACAGAGTACACTTGGCTCGTGTGCGCCCTCAAGTTCATGACCGTAACGGAGTCATAGAAGGTCTTTTTCAGCTTTTTCATCGCCCACTTGAGTCGCATTTTCATTAATCAATAATTTCGGCATAATTTTGGGTATTACAAGTTTATAAAAATGCAATTAGTCATGACATGTTGCATGCATAAATATTTAAATTTATTATGTAGGTATTTATTTGAACATGACTGACATTTAAATTGCTGTTTTTTTTTTTTTAAATTTGTGTAACACGTCGATTTTTAATGCCATCAATTGCCTGTCAATGCATAAATGTCATGTACTTTTTAAATTGATTTCTTTGTTTTGCAATGCAAATTAGAATGCAAACAAAGAATCGAAATAAGCTATTAAAAATGAAATCAAAATAATTAATTTTAATTTTTTTTGTTTTTCAAAATGACAATTTACATAAAGCTGACAAATGTGTAAATAAATGTTGAAACACAAAAACGAACTTAATCAGCGCATTGATAAACAAATTAAAAAAAATGTCCGCTCAGTTACGCAAAGCTGTAACGCGTCACCCTGTATATTATTTAAATGCTATTTGTAACTAATTTTAGTAGCAAGCGAGTCTGTTTTTCTTTTCTGCGGCTAAATCAATGAATTGCCAAGCTAAATGCATAAAAAGTTTATTAAATACTTTTAGAACCGCCATTTACTGCTTGGAGTTTGCCGCCTTTACAGGCCTCATTTGCTGTTGAGCACTTAACTGAGATAATTATGCAAATAAACATATATATACATACATATATATCTTGTATTGTTTTTTTTTTTTTTTTTTTTTTTTGTTTTAATGAAAACAAGCTTAAGTTGTGAGTCGGGTCGGCACAGTTTTATAATTAGCTTTTTCCTTTGCTCTTTCTTGTTGACCTTGTGAGGCGCCTAAAGTTTTTGTTGAAATCTTATTTCATTGTTACAAATCAATTTTCCGCCTCATTTCTTAAGTCAGACAAAACTTTGCTTAGGCAAAGTCCAGTGTTTTTTTTTTTTTGTGTTAAATTTTCTTTGTTGCATAATAAATTAAATTAACACATTGTTGTGACCATTTAAATGAATAAATTGACGAATAAACAAACTAATCGGCACACAAACGATGGTTTCGCTCAGTCTCTTGATTGCTGTTGTGTGTCTGAATGAACGAATGAATCGTGGCAGGCGCTTGAATGGAATGATAATGATGCAGAAATGCTAATAGACACTTTTCAACACGACACTACAACAACACGTCAACACAAGACAAGACAACACGACAGCAGACAACAGACAACAGACGATAGACAGCAGCAGACGAGACAACAAAGTTCAGCTGCTTTTGTTTTAATTTTTAATAAATCACATGGCATTAGGTTTTGTGCCAGTTAATGGCATGGAATTTATTTATTTATTTAACGCTGATTTTATATGCTTCATTGGCTCATTAAATGGGAAATGCGAAATGCTGCCCAATGGGCCGCTCTATTGTGCTTCAAGCTTCACTGATTGATTGATGCCAGTTGCCAAACAAAGGTCGTACCTCTTCACGCGCTTATGTCTTGGACATTTGTTAGTTATTATTGATGCAGTTTGCCCTGCCGTGCAGCAGGTTTGCTGGTTCCTACTCTAACCTCAGCCTCACACTGACAATAAGCAAAGTTGAGCAATGTGAGCTTTGAGTAGCTGCTCCTCAGCCTTTGGCAGTTTCAGTTAAATTAGTTTTTCCAAAAATAAACAAAAATTAATATCAAGGCACTTACAATTTGCATTTGCCTTAATTTGTTTGTTTTCTAATTAGCCACAGTCGTGTATTGGTTTATTACAACTTTGATAAGTTATAGTTTAGTTTCATATATATTTAGCGTATCAAGTTAATCAATCAAATTTCGCGCATTCGCAGCTGTTACACATTTAGTTTTTAACCAAACGCATTTATATTTATTCATGAGTTCGCTATTTAAAACCTTAAGCAAATTTGAATAACCGCTTTAAAAATGATAACCTTCAGCTTACTATGATTAATCATGTATTTGAAAAGTCGACGCTTATAATAATATTCGATCTATTATTGAGTTTATACTTTTTATATTGGCAGCAGGCACAATCAAGATGAGAATTTGCGCGGCAAAATATTCTGTTTTAAATTTATGAATATTTATTGCCTATTTCCGTTTTTACAGTTAAATTAAATCATATTGTGGCGTTTGGGTGTTACCTCTAAGTCTCTGACGCTTGGGCACATGCACATTTGCTCTATAGAGATGAGAAGTGATTAAAGTTAAACTGCCAGCCAGGGAGTGGGCAGTTCTCTCAAAGGGAACAATCTCTCCTACCTATGCCATGAGATCTGCTACTTCATAGACTACAAGTTGTCGAAGGTCAGGTATACAGCTTCAGATTAACTTTACCTTTTGCTGACTGTAGAGTGGCAGACCTCCAAATCACGCTAGGTCCGTCCGATTCCACAGCTACAGTCGATGTTGAGTGTTGCTGGCATGTTGAGGAAGTTCTTGAGGCAGTCAGCGTGTGAATTCGAAATTGTGCGAATATTGATCAGCCAGTTTCAGGTTTCAGTAATTTATTGCTTTCTATTAATGTATGCACATTGGCCTAATTTAAATAACAACAACAACGAATGTTCTAGTCTTGTTGTTAAAGCATATGTCTTTTTAATATAAAAACACGCAGACCTTCGGTTTAAAATATTTTGCTTAAATCGCGATAAGCTTGAACCTCTCTCTCAGTTAGTTCCTGTTGAGTATTTTGCCACCACTGGGAAATATTTTTTTATTGCAATTTTTATACCCTGTACCAAAAAATGGTAAAGGGTATATTAAAGTTGTGCAAATGTATGTAACAGGCAGAAGGAGGCGTGGCAGACCCCTCAAAGTATATATATTCTTGATCAGCATCGAAAGGCGAGTCGATATAGCCATGTCCGTCTGTCCGTCTGACCGTCTGTCCGTCTGTCCGTATGAACGCACGGATCTCGGAAACGGTAAGACCTACAACCACCAAATTTGGCAAGAAGACTCTCCTAATCCATAGGCATAACGAGTTTATTTTTTTTTTTCGATATTCAACCTATAACATATAGCTGCCATAGGAACGATCGGCCAAGAAACAACATTTACTGGGAAAAACTTTTTTGTATATTAAGCTATCGTTATCAAATTTTGGATTTAACAATTTGAAGTAATATCCAATCATATTCCCGAATATTATAAATATCGGTTTACTATAACATATAGATGCCATAGGAACGATCGGCCGAAAAACAACATTTACTGAAAAAAACTTTTTTGTTTATTAAGATTTCTATACCAAATTTCGGATTTAATGATTTGATATAATATCCAATTATATTTCTGAATATGGTAAATATCGGTTTACTATAACATATAGCTGCCATAGGAACGATCAGCCAAAAAATGGCTTTCACTAAAAAAAAAATTTTTTTCTTGAGATATCCTTACATAATGAATACAAAATATTAAAGCAACAAAAAAATATATTCAATTTTGGATTGGGTACAGGGTTTCTATAGTCGGTCACGCCCGACTATAGCCCTGCCTTTCTAGTTATTAAATCATTTTATGCTTCATTAACGTTTAAAATTTCGTTTCTTTTAAATGCGTTTCTTTGCCAAAGTTTGTCACCTTCATAATTTTGTAATTTGAAATAGAACAGCAGTGAAGTGCACGCGCTGCGCATTCTCCTGTTTAATGCGAGCTTAAAAAACTTTTAATGTGAAATCGATGGTTAATGTTGGCGAAACAAATAAAATTGGTTTAATTTCCGTTGCAAGCAAACATTCTTCGCAGAATTAATGTTTATTAAATGCAAATTTAAATTATTACAAAATATTCTACAAACATTTTTAAATGTTAAATGCTGCCAACGCATATAATTATTTTCTGTAATTAATTGTGTTAAATATTTTTAAAGAATTGAGTCAAACAAATGACGTGTGTCTGTTCGCCAAAGTTGTATGCTAATAGACCCCATTTGTGGTATGCCTATTAAATGCAGTAGCAGCTCCTCAGTTTTATTCAGTGCCCAATTTTTTGCTGCCACTTGCCGTGAGTAGCTGCAAATTAAATATTTTGGTCACGTTTAGTTGGCAGCATGTTTGCCTCTCATTCAGCAAATTCCTTTTTTTTTTTTGTTTTGCATGCTTCTATCTTTTATAAGTATGGTCTTTTTTTATTTTGTTTACATATATAAAAGACCCACAAGCTATTAACAGCTACTTCAGCGCTGGCGTTGGCTTCATGCGCGTGCTTAGCCATTTTCCCCTTAAATGATTAATTCAATTATTAACAGGCGTAAGCAGGCATTGTTTTTTTTTTTGCTTTTAGATTTTTTTTTTGTTTGTTGGATTGCATGTTGCTGCAGCGTTTTTGTTTAATCAGCACACATTTCAATACACTACACAAAGAAAAATTGAAATGAATGAAACTAAAAAGCTAAAATTGAAAAACTTGTAAAACTGCAGCTTAGCATGTTTCGGCTGTCAGCTTAACTAAAAATTTGATTTGTCTTAATGCAGCAGCTTTATGTAGTTTTTCGCAGTGGTTATGTGTAGCGCATTGAAGCCGCAGCTAAGCCTAAAGTTAATAAGTCGGTTTGGTTGCCTTTTTTTATTGCGGGTGTTGCTTGTTTTGTTGTTGCTGTTGTGTTTTCTATGTCTGCACGTTTTTGGTTAAAGAAACCGCAAATGGCGCAGCGACATGTGTTGACTAAAAATAAACCACGCAACAATAAATACAACAACAACAACCACAATACACTTGCATTGAGTGTAATGGTTTAAAACGGTGACACAGGCCCCAAAAAACCGTTCGCTGACCTAATTGTTAATTTTTCAACTTTTCTAAGTTGGCGGCTTCGTATTTTTATACGCGTCGATACCCAAGTGGGGGTCACAAACATTATCCGTGTTGCAGTGTTGACTTGGCGTGTGAATAATAATTAGTTAAATATTTTATAAAAGGGTTTTTTTTTTTCTTTTTTTTGTTTTGGTTTGTGGCATTTATGGCGTCGACGTTTGTAAGTTTGTGTGAGTTGATTTTATTTTTATTTGTTGCAAGTGAAATGTGTGCCAAGGCGTGTGAAACACTTAAAATACAATTATGCGCAGTTGGTCCTTAGAATAATTGCGTGTAAGTTAAATTAAATCAATAAAAAAGCATTTTGTGTGAATATAGGTCATAGATAGTTTACCGTTAGGCATTCATTAGAAGTTGATTAGTCGGAGTAGAAAAAATAAACATTGTCATTAATTTGAATAGATATTGGATATAGTTATATATTTATAGAAACGATTCAATTATGTGGGACACATCTAATGCCTTAATGTTAGGTACAATGTTATGAAAGTTAGTTAAGTTGTCATAAATAAAACTGTTACGGCATTCTAAAAGCTCGCAAATTCAATAAAAAAAGACCCCGAATGATTGCAAATATTTCTAATATACAAAGCTTAAATCATAATGGAAATTTTATGCGTATATCAACGCCTTTACTGATTTTTATGTACCATGTTTAAAAAAATGTCCGCTTTTACCTGCCAAATTTTTTTATCAATTGCAGTTTAGATTTTATGACTACGTAACAATTCTCTGCCAGCCATTCAATATATGTACATATATTATCTGAAAGTTTTTTCATACTTTGTTTTTAATTTCTTTAGCACGAAGAAACGCAACCCGGTAATTATTGTTATGAAATAAATAGCATAAGAAAAACAAAAATAAAAACAAAAGCGTAAAGCACACAGAAATGGTTAGAAAGCTTGCAAAAATCAAAGAATGTTATGCCCATAAATAGGCAAAGTGCCGGCGGGAAGTGCTCAAAGCTTACGCGATTGGGTTAGCCATTGAAAGAAAAGGTTCGCGTGCAAACTGTGACACGTTGGTCGATTGGTACTTGCTATGCACCCGTCACACACACGGGTATCGATAAGACTAACACCGAAACGGGAATTAAACTAAGACATGCAGTAGAACACGTAAGAGAGAGCAGACAAGGAAATCAAACTGAAAATCGAAATCGTTACGTCGACGCTGACGTTGGCAAGGTTGTATCTAATCTCTGAGAAGTGTAAACGACGACGCTAACGAAGGCGACGAAGACCACGAAGACGACGACGAAGATGACAAAAAAAAAGTACTTGACTTCTTTTTGTTTATTGACGTTTTTTTTGTTTATTGACAGACAGTTGTGCGCAGACTGAGTCGAAGACTGCGCGCAGTGGACGGTGGCTTTGCTAATGGAGCAGTGTAGCCAGCCTAGCCAGTTTTGTGTGAAGTTTGCTAACTTACACAATCGTGCTGTGATAAGAAAAAGCCATTAGCACCTATGGAAGATTTCATTTATAGTCATGTACGCAAGCATGTCGAAGTCGTGTGTGGGGTGTGCGGCAAACGATAATTGAAATTGTCAAAGAAACAATCAATTTCGTTTTAGGATTTTATTGTAGGAATCTTAATCTCAAAGCTTTTTGATATGCTTTTGCCTAACAATGTTTCAACTGCGACTTAATTTATTTAAACATCGAAGTTACGTTGATTGAAGGTTAATTGCCTTAATAAATTGCAAAAATTATCTCTGAAAAATATTTTTATTCTAAAGCATTACAACTTTCATTATTTCAACTAATTAAAATGAATTTTTTCAAAGTACTTACATACAGAATAAGTGCACACAATAGCCGATGAACAAGTTTTTACTGTTTTGAAGCAACAAAAACTACTGCATTGGGCATAAAGCTACCCAACGTCTGTGACGTAGAAGCCGCTGCAGCCACAGCCGCAGCCGCAGCTGTTGTTGCTGTCGCATTTCTTTTCTTCAGTGAATTCCGACTTGAGCGTCAGCTGTGTTTGTTTTTGTTGTACGTATTTTTAGTTTGCTTTGACTGTTTGCTGCTTATAATTCTCAATTGGTTTATGTGCAGATTTGTTGATATACTGTGGAATTGGCGTGTCTAGTTATCGCTTCTCGGCCTTTTGGCTAAGATCATGTGTAGTATCTGTTCTTATCAGCTTAACATCTGATAGTTCCTCCATTGGAGGGCAGCAAATGTTAAACTGATTTTTGGAAATAGACGGAGTGTTAGGGGCTTGCTCCACCTCTGTCACGGGTTGGTCCGGTATTGCAGTACTGCCGGAGTCCAGCCCAAATCGATAATACATTTACAAATAAAATAAGAGGAAGAAGGAAATATGAAGTAACTGTCATATTTGCTTAGAATCCGATTTCATATTGTTGTATGAGATCTAACTCAGTAATTCATGATGAACTGTTTTTTATAGGTTTTATGCATGAGTTATTAAAATATTCGTTAAAATCAAAATTAAGTAGCACCTCAGCCTAAATTTGAATTCACTAAGTTCAAGATGTGCCAGGGTAGACAGGCAGGTGGCAGTCATATATGTATGAAAAACGTAAATGTTTGGATCACATGCCTTATGCCTCCAAGTGGGGCAGGATTTGTCGTGTTAGCTAGTGGAAAAACTGGGAATTATGAATTACATCATGAATTACATGTAATCATCTGATTTATTAGTGTCAGAAACAAGGAATCTTTGTGGTGAAAATAGGCGCAGGCGTTTCAGAGGCGGCAGCAATATGAGTAATGTGAAAATTAGTCAGTCGTGTGCGGCGCGTGTATTGAATAAATATTTATGTGCATGTCAGGTTAATAAAGGCCCAACATGGACGGTCTGTTATGGAACACGCCTAAAAAATTGTATTAGCCTGCTCCAAGAGACTTAGGCCAACACACAAAAAACAGGCCACAAAACAATAAGCAAATGGCCTGGCCATGCATGTGGCCCATTCGCTGTAAGTCAGACATTGGGCGACAAATAAATTAGCCACATTTTATGAGTAATCACGTCGATGGTGAATCGAATCGAGTCGAGTCGAGTCCAATCGTATGGAAGGACATGCGAACTCTGCGTGCGTGCGTTGAACTTTATTGAATTTGTATTTGTACAAATAACATTTTGCCTTTTTATTTATATACTCACATATGTATACAACGTAGCCAAGTAGGCTGGGCTTTTCCTATTAGGAAAGTACTTTTCAAAAGTTTCACAGAGAGCATGTAGTAAAAGAAAATTCAAAATAATTTCGGTTTTATTTTTTTATTTTTTTTTGGCAAATATTTTGAGCAAAATTTTTGAAGTGTAGCCAATTGCTAAATGCACTCGCCAGAAGTGTGTGTGTGTGGTCACGCGACTGATTGTTGGTCTGTACCGTTCTGTCATTGTAGAGCAACAGAAGCGCCGGCGCTTTCATCCGTTACGCAATCTACGACGCATCTTCCGACGACGCACAATCAACAGCGCAGCCGACACGACAACGACAGCAGCCGCGGCAGCAGCAGCAGCAGCCGCAGGTTCCTGCAACACGTTGCCACCACCAGCGAGCAGCGCCAGTGAGAAGAACTTGCGCAGCGCAACACTCTCATCGATCTCAACCAGCGGCAAAGCAACGGCGTCATCGCCCTCATCGCCATTGTCGCATCAACAGCTGCAGGAGTCGTATCAGACGCAGTCGTTGCCCAAATCCAAGTCATACGGTCAACATCGCGATGAGCTGCTGAGCGTCATACTTGGCAAGAAGAAGCACAAAGCTAATAAAAACGATAAATCGTCAACGGTCACTCCCACACACGAGCCGAGTGGCAGCACACAGCATCAACAGCATCAGCAGCAGCAGGACTTCGAGGACAACAGTGACATGTACAGCGCCACATCGACGGCGACATCGTCTTCGTATCATCAGCGCTTTCAGCAGAATGCAGCAGCAATGCACGCGACACAGTCACGCCAGTCCCTGGGCATTGCCGTCTTCCCGAGCGCCATGAATCGCGGCTTCTATGCCGACCGTCAGAAGCTGCGCAGTGTCGGCGACTCCTCACAGGAATTGGATAGCAGCGGCAACGAAAGCGGCGCCGGGCATTTGCTCCATGCCTCCGCATCGAATGGCAGCGAAATGTCCGACAGCCAGCGCAGCCTCAGCGAGGGACGTCTGCTGGATAGGTAAGCAAAGCAGCAGCTCCCCCAACAATTCATGCAGGTGCCTAAAATTCATACAAATCTTCTTTGCAGCGATTATACACGTGAAGCACTCTCGCAATCGCATGACAGCGTATTTTCGGAATCGGCTACAGCCAGCAGCCTGTCAATCGTCTTAAAGGTAAGCTCAAGAGACATGCCTACTTTTTATAAATGCCCGCATATACAAATGTACCCGTGTCTGCGCCAGTACACACTATATAGGCAGTCTATAAATAGTGATGAAATTGGCTCAGCTGCCGCTGTCAGAAAAGCACAAATCACAAAAAGAAATCAAAAGTAATAACAATGCATGCCTGCCGTATAATAACAAGAAAAAAAAAAAAACATAACAAACGGTAGTCATCAAAACATTTTCAAATCGTGTGACTCAGCACTGACAGCAGCCACACATCTGCAAGATGCTCTGTTATTTGCGCTGTTAGCGTTAACAGTTCTGTTATTGCCTTGCAGTTGCGTCGCCGCTCTTCTGCTTGCGTGTGTACATTTAAGAGATTGTGTGCTCACGTTCGCGCATTAGATCGTTACGTCTTTTCGACGCCCGCCGTTTGACACCCTGTATGCATGAGTTATTCCGTACGTTTTACATGATGTTGTTGATTCCTTGTTAGTGCTAACGCATTCAATTGATTTTAATCAAATTCAATTTACACGCATATGTTTTTCTCTTGTTTTTTGATTTTTGTTTCTTTTTGCCGCGCCAATATGTACTTAAAAGTGCTTCTATGTTTTGTCCATGAGAGTTGGGTTTTGTGCACACACTCGCACACACTCGCACACACTCGCACACACACTCGCACACACCTTGTATTCGTGGCATGCACATGGTGTGTTTTATCTGTATTATGTTTTTGCTTTTGTTATTGTTATTGGTGTGTCTAGGTCGATGCCGGGCGCAACGCCTGCTTTGATTTTGACTTTTGTTTTGTCAATAATTTTTTGTTATGGCTGCTCAAATTAGTTTTTTGTTGCTTTTGTTGCTGTTGTTCTTGTTGTACATCTTTTGTTATTGATTGGCTGAGTAATCGACATGTAAATTTCCAAAAAAGGCAAAGCGCCTTGATTACTCATGGGCTGGATAGTTTTTGCTTTTTGTTTTTGTAGGCTGTGGCAGCTGCTAAAGAAATCATCACATGCCAAAGCTGTCGACTTGAAATGTTTTTTTTTTGTATTCACTTTTTTAAAGTTGCCCTTTCATGTTTTAAACATTTTAGCAATTGCATAAAGTCTGCAAAAGCTGTAATAATATGCAAACACTTTTCACAAAATTGCGAAAGAAAAAGAAAATTTTCTGCCACAATTGAACTCACTAAAAACATAAATAAAAAATAAAATAAAATAAAACAAAAAAAAAACTTTGGCAACTTGGTAAAATAAACGCAAAAATGGTTTTAGAGCTGCTCTATAGAAAAACTTCATCACAGCAAAAACGAACTTTTAAGGAAAACATAATGAAATAGTTTTTACATAGACGTCGTCAGGCATATGAAAGCAAGCAAAAAAGGAAAGGAAAACTCGCCAAAGTATTACCTAATAAGTTCATCATTATGATCAGCAACATCTCTGCTATCATCGTCATTATCATCGTCATCATCGTCGGCGTCACTGCCATTAGCAACGTTTAGCTATTCATTGTTGTTGTTGTTGTTGTGGCCGTTGTTGCTGTTAGTCTGCCCGCATAATCAAGTGAAGCTGAGACTTGGCAGGTTTTTGCTGTCATTGCAAAAAGAAAATATTAAAATAAAAAAAAATAAAAAATAGGAAAAACACAAAAACATTGTGTAGAAATGCAGAAGTGTTTTGCAGCAACAAGTAAAATAAAATAATGAGCAAAAAAAGTTAAACCGCAGCGTAACCAGACTAGAAGCAACGAAAGCCGTTTGTCTTGCTTCGTTTAAGCGGCTGAGAGCATTAAAGCAGGAGCGCATTGCAGTGAGTGCCAGCGCAGGGCGCGGGCGACCGCGATTTGTATGAAACGAAACTACTTTTGTGGTCGTATGAATATGTGAAAAACGCGTCCTCATATAATACTTGGATTATTCAACTCAAGTCAGCGCTGTGTGCTGCTTTATAAAAGATCGTGAGACGGTTCTTAAACAGAATAGTTCGCCCAACGAATCTCACCCTCGCCTTGTAGAACCGCTCTTGCTGTGCCACCATGGCTTGCGTATGCTTTGCTGCCAGCAACGTGCGGCTTGCAGCGTGCAACATGCCAGCAGCAACAGCAGCAGCAGCGTCGTCCGACTTGCAACGTTCATGCGCTGGCTTGTCTGCTTTTGCAGCGCGTGGCAATTTGTGGCTTCTTTGGCTTCTTCTTCTTGTGTGCATCATTGTTGGCTTCTATTGCGCTTCTATTTGCTTTGGTAGACGCGTTGTAAGCCCCTGGCAAAGTTGCCACATGACGCAAAAGCTTAACACTCAGCCAAGCTGGACTCCTGCTGCTGCTGCTGCGGCTGCTGCCGCTGTTGTGGTTGCTTTTGCTATTGCATTCGTCGTTTACTTCTTACTTCACTTTTTTCTTCTATTTTTTTATTTTTTATTTGCTGCTGGCACGTTAAGACGCTTCACTCGCTTGCCTGACTCGGCTCGTTTGCTTGTTTGGTCGGTATCTTGGTCGCTCTGTCTGTCTGTCCGTCTGCCTGTCGGTCTGTGTGTCTGTCGGTCGGTTGGTTATTTGCCAACCTGGTTAGCAAATAAATCGCATTTCTTTCTATGCTATTGAACTCCGGCAAAGTTTTCCGCTAAATCAGTTTGCATCGAGTCTTTTGAAAGTTTACAACGTTCGCTTAGATTTTCCATAAGCGCTCGCGGTTTGTTTGTTAGTTCGTTGATTTAAGATCAAGATTCGCAGTACGCAATAATCGAGCTTACAAAGTTACTCTAAAGGATTCTGTGGCTTAAACGAGTTTTGATTATCATTTTGTTTGTGATTTCATTTGGTTTTTGTTTTTTGTACTTGTGTTGCAAAATATGTTTGAAATTGTGGTTTGTCGTAATCGTATACCCTGAAAAATTAAGCGAAATAATGTGGTTTCCATTTTATTACATGGATTTGCTCAAATCATTACAAAATTATTGCCTTATTGCATTTATTATTTTATTAAAACGGACAGTGAATGTATATTGTTACACAAAATAAAAGTAGCAACATAAAAAACAAATATATATATACACCAAGAACTAGGCTGCTTCCCTGGTCGACTCCTGCTGCCTAATAAAATTTTTCGAAAAGGTCCTAATGAGCTTATGGCATACTTATGAGCACTTGTTGTAGGAATTCCTAGCTTAAGCACATAATTACAGAAATTTAAGCCATGTGGCAGGAGCTTTTGGTTTTCCTCCTTCAACATTTCCACTGGCTCAGCTGGGCGGACTATTAATTTGCCATTTTCATACTCGTTAAATCTACGCTAAATCTGTAAACAGCGTTTCGACTTCGTTCAAATGTTTTTTCTTATCAGTGGCCATTAGTAGATTTACGGAGTTCTTTAATTAGCATCCGTTTACTTTTTCAGAGTATCTTTTAGTTGAGAATCTCGTTAGTTTAATTGCATTGTGGCAGTTTAATTTAAATTAAAATACTGCGTCACTTAAAACGCCAAAGCCTTTCAATTTAAAATGCTGCAGTGCATTCTTCAGCCTTCAGCTCTTTCACAAACTTTCTTTGATTTAAAATATTGTAATGCGCGAACTGGAAACCTGTTTCTGTTTCTGTTTATCTGTTGCTGTCGTCGCTGCTGTGTGCGCACTCTGCACTGAATTGCATTAGTAGGCACCCATTTCTAAATGAATGTGCCGCGAATACATTCTTCCAAGCATTTCATTTTTCATTATGCGACAGCGAAGCTTTACAAACTGCCAACAAGCAACTAGCCAACCCATCAGCCATCCAACCAAGTAATCAAGCGAGCAACATCCAACTGCCAACTGCGAACTAGCAACAGGTAACTGGCAACTGTCAAGAGCCAAGAGCGATAATGAACACCATTTTGCCATTTTACACGTACATAAATGGACATAAAGTGCATACCTCGTGTAATGTGCGCGCGAATGTTCCCAGCGCACGAGCGTGTGTAGGCCAGACCAGGCCAGACCAGGCTAGGCAGGCTGGGCCAGGTGAGGTGGATGTCGCAAGTGCTCTCACGCTGTTGCTAAGCAGCGCAAGAAGCGTCAACCTAAACTGACCCAATTTGCAGTAAAGTAAAAATGGAAAATGCAAGAAGCAAAAGAAAAAAGGAAAATAAAGGAATAGTCTCGTTTCCTGCTTGCTGCTGAAATGTAATTAGAAAAGGTTACATGTAACATGCCAAAGTGGCGGCATACCTGGCAGTAATGACTGAGCGAACTACTTTTCACAGACAGACAGACCAGGTAGTCAAGTTGCCAAGGAAGTGCACAACAGAGTGATCAATAATAAAATTAGCTAAAAAAAAAAATAAAATTTAAGCCAGGAAATCTATAAAGTGCAGCGAGCAAAAGCAGTTACACATATGTAGGCTAAAATAATTCAATTTCGCATTGCAATCAAGTTTTAATTAACAACAAAATAAAAAACAAAGATGATACATTAACACAAAAACAAAAAAGAAAAAGATAACAAATTTGTAGTTTTGCATAATCTCAAAGTGCAGACAGGAAGTTACATTGCTGGCCTACTTACGAAATATGAACTGAGTGAACCGGCCACTGTTCATTATTAGTTTACTTTTTTGTCAATTTTTTTTTGATTTTCGCTTACTTAATTATTAAAACAGGAAATGTAACTAGTTCGCGACTATTTACTGAATTATTGCTTTCAGGTTGACTGCATTTATTTTACATTTGTGCATTTTAGAAAATATCTCATTTTAATTAATAAATTTTCTATACATATAAAAATTGAGGGTTAGCTGAAAAATTAAATATTTGGACAATTAAATTTCAGTGACTCGGTCAATATATTTAATGGTTTTTAAAATGTTTCTCTTAAAAATTGGAAAAGAAAAAAAATATCAGTCCATTCATTTTTTAATCCACGATTTAAAAATTGTAATTAATATAATCCGTAAAAACGCTAATCGGCGCAATTGTTAATGCAGTAATTGATACATCAATCAGCGTGTCAATCATGCATTCATGCATATACATATACATATGTCAATCAATATAAATATCTACCTTTCAATGTTTTTTTTTTTTCAATTAAACGCTGATATCAGTATCCAACAATTTATGGTTTCGATAATAATTTTGACAACAGGCCATACACATATTAATAACAATAAATATTCATATATCAATTAGTTGGCTTGCATCAAATTGTTTTTCGATATATTTATCATTTTATTTGCATTGTAGCTTTGCTACTATCCAACAGATCTCTGTCTACTTATCGATATGTGCATATTGACTCAACCCTCTTTTCCAATAAGTTGTTTTTCTTTTTTCATTTATTTATCAGTCAATCATTTAGTACAATTATTGCTTGACTCATGCGCACTTCTGTGCAAGCAAACGACAAACAATAGACAACAGACAAAGAGTGTAACCGTGTTACAAAATGTAGCCAACCAGAGACATGCCTGCTCCTGCTTTTCTACTGTCGTTGATAATTATTGTCACGAACAAAAACGTCATCATCGTCAACAACAACATCATCACCGTCTTCATCATTGCCATTACCGTCATCAACGTCGTCACCATAGCAATTGCTTTCAGCAGCTCCATCAACAACATCGAGAGTCGTCTTGCTTCAGTGAAATTGTTTTAGTTTTTTTTTCTATGTGTGAATTTTATCGACCGGGTCGCAATTATTTCAATTCATTCAGCAAACATTTTCAGCTTGACTGACTGATTGATTGATAAATTATAGCGTTTAAAAACACTTCAGTTTCTATTAAATGAATTCGAGATTTTTACCCGAGTTCTAGTTTTGTTATCGCGCAAGTTCATTGCCATGAATTATGTTTTATGCTGATTGCTGATTGTTGGCTTAAGACAAAATGTTTCACGGCAACGCGGCCACCGTTTGCCATATTCTCTCACGTGTAGATGAAGTGAAATTGAGTCATGAGCAGCGTTGCGTGTTTCTTGTGTTGAAATCTGATTCAGTTGATTATAGAAATAAATATTTGCCAGTTAATGTAGGACAAAGCATTTTTTTTGGAGTTTCATCTAGATTTGGTTTGTCTAGCAGGGTGTGCGGGTATTAACTTGTGTATGATATTTCGGAGATTTATTAGCTGTTCAGATGATTTTTATTGGGGTCAATCCAAGTGAGTTTCGCCACAACTTTGCAGGTAGACGAACAAGAATTTGCGCCACATTTGGTTTAAATTAAAATTCAATTGTCTAAATGTTATCGTATGCGTATTCCGCATTGCATTTGTGACTTTTTAAATCAAAGACTAAAACCACAAATAAATTATAAAATAAAATAAAAAAAACCGGGAAAATAAAGCAAAGTAATTTAAAAATAAATGAAAAAGAAAGCTGTTTATTGCCTATAAACATTTCATTGTGTTATTTTTGCTTCATTTGCTATTTGTGTTGCACGACAACTGGGCGCAACTTTTGACATTTGCATGCGATATGTATTAAAAGCGAAAATTATGCAATTTTCTAGCCGTGCACACAACATGGCATCACGTCACGCCACGCCACGCCACGCAAATGTAATGCGCCAAGAAACGCCGAAAAGCGAAACACAATTTTTAATGTTGGCGACAGCTGTTGGGTGCGCTTGCGTTATGTTGTTTTTGTTGTTGTTGGCCGTTAATCCATTAAAATTAACCAGTTAAAGCGTTTTTCATTTTCACGAACACAACAAACACATTACACTACAACAACACAACTCCACTTGATTGCATTCGTAAATAATAGTAACACACTTTTTGGCAACAGGCAATAGCAAGAAAGAGAGGGAAGAAAAAAACAAACAAAACCGAATGACAAGCAAGTAACAAGAAACGAATGGTTGTAGCAACAACAACGACAGCAGCGTGGCTGTATGCATATATACGCTTATCTGCATTTGTGTATGTATGTCGCCAGCCTGTGTTTGCCGGCAGCAGTGGACAGCACCAAAACAACAACAACAATCACTGAGTGCGATTAATAGCATTGTGAGCGCACCTTGTGCCTATGCCTGTCGCTGCTTCTCTGCTTGAGTCTGCGTCTGTGCGTCTCTCAGCACTTCGAAGTTCGAGCAAATGCGATTTTGCCTGCTGCTGTTGTTGCTCATAAATCATTCAGATGACTGCGCTGTGCAAGTCGCTCGCACTTGTTTGCATTTGGATTTCCTTAAGTAAAAAACGTATTCTCCTCTCCGATTGTGTGAGTGTGACAAATTTCGTCACTAGCAGCGCAGCGGCAGCACATACGATACACCGTTAGTTTAAACAGCATGCACAGCAGCAGGTACATCATTTATTTATATGCACTTTACACTCGCTGATTGACATTCATTGAAAATTTAAATGAGGGCGGATCGAACGTTAATTTATGGCTTTACCCGAAAGGGTTGCTGCCTTCTTTTTTTTCGCTTAAGCTTTACGGTTTCTTGAAATCGTTTTTACCATGACATTGGCAGTTTTAGTGTGCCTTTTTTGCATGCTTTGCTGCAGAAGGTTTTGTAGGCGTTTGAGTTTGATTTATTTACTTGTATTTGTGTTGGCATTAAGGTGGAATAAATGACCCTAGAAGCGCATATAGTTTTTATGTTTTAACCCGGACATCTGCTGTATTTTTGTAAATCAACGATAAATGATGCATCAATTCCATTATGCTGAGCTCCCAAAGTCGTTTTTTCTGTTATACTCTGATGTAATTAACTTGAAGTGTTACCTTTAAAGAATGTACCCTCATAATAATATCGTCTTTGCAGATGCTGTGTTTGCTACAGTTAATAGCTTTCCTGGTATTTTTAGTATTTTTTTTAATAATGCACATCCTAAACCAAAACATGCGCAGTTCAATGCACTCCTAATTGCGGCGGGTACGTAAACACAATCACACACACACACACACACACACACACACTACTACGTAATTAAGGTAATTAATGTGCGAGGTCTTTAACCTGTGCCATTTTGGTGCTTAGTACACACAAGGATTAGCCCAAAAACGAAAAGAAAACAAGCGTCATGTCTCATAAATGGGCAGCACCGGCACGTACGGCATAGCCGCAGAGTCATGGCCCTCGGATGTGTCAAGAAAATTTCAAGTAAAACACGAGAAAGATGCTGCGAGGATGAGAAGTGTAACACACAAGACATTGTCTTGTAGACTCAGTCTACAGAGTAGACAAGAGTAGACATGCCATTAATTGCCAATGGCACAAGTCATTGATGCATGCAGCCAAATGCTGCAGCTAACAGCGCACAGCATGCTGATTTTTTCCATGCCTCACTGTGCCACAAAATAAAAGATAAATTGCGCTGGAAAATTTTTTTGATTTTTCTTCCGCAAGGAAACGGCAGACTTAGGTTACATATGTGTTTCGTTCGTTTCTGAGTGCTTCGCTTATCCGCTTAAAAATAGCACACGAAAAACGAAATGTGAAATTGAAGTTGAACATATGGAATGTGCGAGCGGAAGCAGGGCGGGCGCAGGGGCGGAGATGCATAACATACGACGCGGAACATGTTATAGCTTGTTAAGCCAAGACGTGTGTGCTGCTCTGCTTTGTGTTTACTTAGGTCATCTCCTGTTCAGTTCTGCGTACATTGGCTTAGCTGCGCTCAGGCATAGGCAAGTACACGCGCACACACACACACCACACATGCACTTCAGAAAATTGAAAATTGGTTTAATCTGAGGACTTGTCAAATAGCGAAGTTCATAAGTAAACATGTTGAACCGTTGCTCAAATTTTTCCACTTGTGAATATATAAATAAAAACCCGAGCTGCTCGACACATAACTCAGCGTAGCCAACTGCAGGCAGTTTCTTGTTGTGCTGCCGCCTAAGCGCCTTAGCCTGGTGTCTATGTAAAGACTGATCCTGAATGCCAAGGTACGAAATACAATTGAATCTTGCACTGCAGTGTGCCCTTGAAATGTTTTCCATTGCGCTGACAAGAACCAGCATCGCCATATGCTTGGAAAATTTCCTAAGCGTATTTAGGCGCGCATGCGTATTGGATGTGAGTTGGTTGGTTGCTGTTGTTGTTATTGTAATGGTAAATGTTGTTGTAGGTAACTTACCTACAAGCCATAGCCATGTCATGCACATAAATGTGCATTTCTCTATTGTTTTTGGATTTCCTCGGTTTTGTTTTTCTTTTGCTTTGATTTGCTTTGCTTGCGCAGGGCACTGCAGTCTTGTATCTTGCGATCTCTGTTGCATGTACTTACATGTCGTATGTAGATGCCATAGATGCATGTCTATCTGTCCCTCCTCCCTCTGCTTGTGTACATACGAGTATCTGCATCTGCGTGTCACTTTCTGCTGCCCGTCTGCCGCCTGCCTGCTTGTGTCTGCCTGGCTGGCGTTGTCGACATTAGTTTGCCTTAGTTGCACGTTGCACTTAGACGCGTTCACATCGTGCTGCGCAGGCACACACTCTTACACACACACACACACACAGTCGTTTGTATTTAAAAGCGTGCGTACTTGCCGGGTGAAATAAAAAAGTAGAAAAAAGTTGAAAAAAAAATAAGCTTTACCTTCATTTCTGCAGCAGAAAGTGAAATTATTTTCACAGTTCGCGTGCGGTTGCATGTGTCATCATCATCGTCATCGTTGTTGTTGTTGTTATTGTCAACTACGCTGTGCCTTCATGAGGCACTGCATATATAATACTTTTTGTGTTTATTAATTACAAAAAAAAAAAAAAGAGAAAAAAAACGAACAAGAAATTATTATTATTAGTGTCGTTTGATTCGTTGGCTGCTGGTTTTATTGTTGTGAAAATGGTGGCCGGAAACACGGGCGCACTTATATTACAAAATAAACCATTGAAACTTTCATTTGCGGTAAGATCGGTCGCTCTTGACATGGCCTTAATTTGAACTCTGTTTACTTAACATATAAAAGAAATTTCCATGATTCGCTGGCTCGTCTTGCTCAATTCTCTCCTCATAAATATTCTATAGTCATCTCCTGGAAATTAATATTATATTTCGCAAAGAAATGCACATCTGTGATCTGCCAAGTAAATATGTGAACGCAAGTCACATCTGTCTGCGAAGCAGTGCCAGTTCATCTGCTGGCATATGTAGGGAGTTGGGAAAATATGTCCTCTAATGCATGCTCGCTGTCTGAGGGCTACTCTATATATGTAACTGACCGGCCAGATGTGTCTCTTGTTTGCGCAGGTGCTGTTGTTTCATAGAGAACCACAATCTTAAACATTTCTGCATAAAACAAAAAAAAAAATCATTTAAAAATACGAAAATAAAAATGATCGACTTCAAGCAGAATCCATTTAAAATGAAAATCAATGCCACAAGCAATGAGACGCGCATAGGTCGCAGTTGTCTTAGAGCACGACTCGTGTTTCGTTGGAAAACTTGGGTACTAGAGAAACTTTAACTCAAATGCTAAGCACTACGAAAACCAGAAATTCTTAATCCACAAAAATCTAATCTATAAATTTTACTCCTTTTGCAGGCCGAATTAGCAGATGTGTTGCGCAAGCGTCGCAATCGTCCGGATGCCTCCGACGAGGATTTAGGACTGCCGCGCAGTCCAGCTTCGCCACAGCGTCGCACAGCAACTGGTGCAGGCAGTCGCACAGCAACTGGTGCAGGCAGTCGCACAGCTGGCGGCACACAGCACAATGCCACGCATGCGACAAGTGCGAACACGACAGGGGGCGAGGTGTCCTCTTTGAGTCTGCTGAGCATGAACAGCACCGATGGAGAGGACAGCGGCCATGTGTACAGTGCACGAATGTCGACGAACTCGTCGTTGTCGATGTCCTCGGATATACTGCGACCACATCACGAGCTGCAGGACGAAGTAGACAGGGTCAGCTCAGAGCGGCAACGCCTGTCGCACTCGGCGGCCAAGCACAAGATGGCAATCAGACCGACCAAGAAGAATGTGCCGTCGCGACAGCATCGCCGCACGCTGGAGGTAAGTGGATTAGTTCGCACGTTTGTCGCTTTAGTAACAAGTGAACTTCTGTCGCAGACCTCCATACCGGAAGCCAATGAAGATATGCTTAAGTCGAGCGGCAGCCAGCAGCCAGCCTTGAAAATGGGTAAATTGAAACGGCTTTGGAAAAATACAAAGAAGTTCATTACATTCTGGTACTCCATTCGCAGAAACAGACCTTAGGGCCAAGACGCGTTCACTGCCGCCAGGCGTCAAGGTGGAGCAGATGGCAACGATGACGACATCAGCCAGCACAAGTAAACGCAGCCAGACAGTGGAAACCACATCCACCAGCAGCAGCACCACGAGCAACAGCAGCGCTGCGGCTACCAAGAAGGAATTTACCAATTCCTCGTACGCCTTCTCATCGTCATCCTCCACTATGGCAAGCAGCAGCAGCACATCACACAGCTTTGGCCTACGCGCCTTAACCAACAAGGCGAGCGCACTCTTCGAGCATCGCGAGTCCTCGACAGACGATGAGCCACTCAGCAAGCCGACTGCGGCACAGGCCGAGTCCAATGACAGCGGCTTTCTGCGGCGTCTTATACAGCGCAACTCGAAGCGCAGCCTGGCGAAGGCCAACAACGACGAGCACGATTCGGACTTGAATCAGAACGAACCAAAGAAACTACAGATTTCGACCTCCTGCCTGGAGACTGTGGACCGCCAACCCTTGCTGCTGCCGGATAAGACCCGGAGTGCGACCTCATATGAGCAAAACGTCGAAGAGACACGTCAATCCATCAAACGCGAGATCAAAAACGAGGGCAAGACCGGCCTGAGTGTTATGGCGAATAGCTACAGCCTGGCCACGACCACTAGTCCCCCGCGTGAACGCGAACGCGAACGTGAGCCTCAGCAGCAGCCGCCAGCAGTGGCCAAGCCCAAGTCGGGACCAGCAGCACGCCAACGCTACTTGCCACAGGAGCTCAATGGCTCGCCTGACGGCACGCTGGTTAAGCCAGCCAACTCCAGCAACAGTCTCGACCAGGAGGAGGTCATAACTGTCACCAATCTGCTGTCGAAGTCGGCGCGTGGCAACGACACATTCCAGTCGACCACCATTATGCGTGAGATTAGCGCAATGACGCAGGCCACTAATGCGAATGTGAAGACCGTCGAGGCGTCGTCTCATTTCGAGAAGAAGGCCAAGATTGTGGGTTTGAGCGCATTCCAGCAGAAGCTGACTCGCTCCAATGAGTCCGTTGGCCGCAATTCGAATTCGTCCAACTCGCTGGAGACCTCCACCGATGAGCCCTCGCCGCTCTACTATGCCGAGAAGCAACGCAAAACCGTTGAGAAGTCGCGCAGCTTCCGAACGTACGAGGACGAGCGTGACGACTTAAGTGGCAACTCACCTGGCGCCAGCAGCGGCATGCACAACAACATGCCGAGTTTGCCGGACCTCTCATTAAGCTTTCGCGTGCCGGTCTCTTATTACAATGACTTCGTGGGTCTGAAGAAGGACAAACTGATCACTCCGACGTCACCATTGAGTTCACCCACCGAGAAGTGTGTATCCCTGGGCTTTGAAATCAACGACAACAAGTTGCTGAAGCCCATGGCCGCACCACGTGCTGAATCCACGGGACAGCTGACGCCCGAGAAGAATATCATACACACGTCGACGACGGCAGCATCGAAGAAGCCCACACAAGCAAAACTGGGCGCCATGGTGCCGAACCTTTCGCCACGCAACAGCACCAACATCACCGAGATCGAGCAGAACATCGATCTGATTGTGAAGTCGCCCTTCGTCAGCGTCTTGCGCAAGACGGCCAACAACAGCAGCGACGAACTGTCGGTCAGCAGCAGCCTGGGCTCGCCCACAAAAGCACCAAGAGCCGCCAGTCCCACCAAGAAGGAGGCGCCAAAGTTGCACAAGGAAAGGCCGAAAGTGCTGGAACTGAAACAACCAACCACCGAAGTGGCTCGCCAACAGACCCCCAATACGCCTTCAGCTGCCGTGCCGTTGCGTGAGAAAGCCGTGAAAGTGGCCACGAACCCCAAACAGTCTCCGACAGCCCCAGGCACGACCAAGGCAAGCCAGGAGCGTAAGTCGGCGCCAGCCACGATCGCAATCACACAATCGAATGCGGCCAAGGCGCAGAGCTTCAAATCTAGTCGACGCAGCACGAGCGTCGTTGAGAATGGCACGAGCCACCAAGTGGCCACACCCAACGCCAGTGAGTCCACCAACGGCAGCAGCAACAGCAGCAGCAGCAGCAGTGAGCACGGCGCCCATGTGCCCGAGTTCATGAAGATTCAGCTGAATCGTGTGGACCACGCGCGACTCAGTAAGGGCAACAATCTGGTGCTGGCGAAGAACATCAAGCCCGAGTCGCCAATTGCGTCGGAGTCGAAGCAGACGGAACGTAGCTACAGCACGGATGACCTGAGCATGCGTCACGCTAGCAACGATAGCATTGAGATCACGGAACGTGAAGCGAGTGCCGGCAACAAGCAGCAGCAGCAGCAGCAGCAGCAGTTGAGCAGCCGTCAGCCACGCAGCCCACAGCCACGTCAGGGTGGCAACTTCTTCGAGGCCATCAGCAAGCAGACGCGAGCTGTGAGTGCGCACAGTGTGCGGCGTACAAGCGTCAGCAGCACTGGCAGTGGCAGTGGCAGTGGCAGCGGCAGTGGCAGTGGAGGAGGTGCCCCAGAGGAAGTCAGCTCGATGCCAAAGAGTCCGGTCAAGTCGTCGCATGGCGTCAGTGGCTTCGCCACAAGCCCAACGAAGTCACCAACAGTTACAGCTGCGGCGAGCCCGTCAACAAGGTCGCCAACCGCCGCGACGCCTGTCAAGCAACAGCAACAGCAGCAGCAGCCGAAGTCGCCATTGAAATCGACGCAGGAGCCGCCACTTGTCGTCCTGCGCACAGCCGAAGCTGTGAGCGCTGCCATGAAGCAGCAGCAGCAACAGAACAAAATCTCGCTGGAGGAACGGCGACGTCTGTTTCTCACCGAGGACAAAACGAAGACGGATAAGAAAATTGAGGAGCTGCGCATGGAGCGCAAGAAGTCGATCACCGAGGAACTCTACCGCAAGTCGCTCGAAGAACCAGCCAGCATCCACATTGCCAATGGCACCAGCAACAACAACAGCAGCAGCAGCAGCAGCAGCAACGGCAACGTTAATGTGACCGCAAGCAACACGACCATCGTCAACGTGGAGGCCGCCGTTGAGCCTGCTAATCCCGTTGTGCTGCGGAAGAAGTCCTTTGCTGGTGCACAGCATACGAATTCCTTCAACGGCAGCAATGGCAATTTGAGCGGCAGTGCCAGCAACAGCGATGCGACACCGGAGCTGATGAAGGTCTTTGCGCGTCGCTCACTCAAAGTCAAGGACGAGGATATTTTGGTCTGCGTCGCGGCAGTGGCTGGCAATGGCAGCGTGAATGCGCTGAAGAAATCCACGGCTCAGTCAAATCCAAATGTCCACCAGCCACCCGCACAGGTGGCTCATCATCAGAGCCAGAGCGTGGACAGTGACAAGGAGAACCAGTCAGCCAGTGAGGAGAAGCTCAACAAGCTCTCGAAGTATGACGCCAATACGGAGTCCGTGAAGTTGGCACATGCCAACAATCGCATCTCCTTGGCAGACTTTCGTAGTGGCAGTGGCTTGGGCTATGTTAACAGTAATACACACAACCATCACAACAACAACAACAACAACAACAACAACAGCCACACTAGTGTTGAGCATACTGCAGGCAGTGCAACAATTCACAGTAACGGAGGCAGCGGCCTGTCAATGGCGAAATCCTATTTGCCACCGATTAAAGTCAGCAACCTGCGGCTCAGTCAAAATATCAACAATAACAACAACAATACCAATAGCAACAACAACAACAATAATAATCACATTAATAACAATAACAACAATAATAGTAGCAACAACAACACCGCCAGTGCAGTTATTACACAGACCAGTAACACCAACAACACCAACAACAACAGCAACAGCAAACTGTTAACCACCAGCAGCAGCACAAACGAACGTTACTCGTTACAAATCAAAAAGGAGAGCACATTGTTGGCCAACAGTCCCAGTACCGGCAGCGGCACAGCAACTCCCACACTGGCGGCTGCCACGCCCACCAAATCCATTGAACGCTCGGCCACAGTGGGCGAGTTCAAGGGCATACATCAGCGACGCGCCGAATGGGAGCAACGCGCCAAAGAGGCGCTCAAGTAAACTCGCAATGCTGAGCAGCAGTTGATCGCATTAGCATGAGTGTGCTCTGTTAACTCGGCTAACAGGTGTTTGCTGCTGTTATTTAACATATTGCTGTTAGTGAGTCTGCTTGTTCGCTGGCTGTTTGCATGTACACGGTATCGTGGCAAGGGGCTCACTTACAAACTCTGTTAGGCTAGATTTGTTTAGGTAAACGTAGTTAAACTGAGGAAAAACAAAAGAAAAACTTAAATAATTGTGTTAGCAGCGAATCAAGTGCTTTGTCTAGTGATGCTTTAGTGTATGACTTGAAGAAAAACCAATCTATAGAAAACCGAAAGAAATTCAAACAAATTGCATTAATTATATGAAGTTTCGCTAAGGCGGCTGCAAATGTTGGAACTGCAAAGAGATGTTTGTAAACAACGGAGCCTTGTGTCGTGTGCACAGCTGTTAAATTCTTTAGGTGTTCTTTTAATTTCTTTTCATTTTATTTACTTGTTTTAGTTTTGACTAAAGCAGCGTCCTACTTATTTTTCTCTTTGCTCTATAAGCACTGCTTCGGTAGGATTTTTCGCAAATTAAACTTTTGATTTATTTCTCATTTTGATTTTAACTTTTGACAAAAACCCTCAAAGCTGTATTTCAACTTTTTTCTTGGGAGAGTCCAACTTTCCCAGTCTAAGCATCGCACACTGGCTCCGAGGACTGCTTTTGTATTTTTGGCTTCTCATTTTCAGCTGCCTTCCTTTTTTACGTTAAATTTGAATTTTCATCAGACTGTTTTCGAAAAACAAAAATAAAATGGATAAAAATCAAATTTTCTAAAATTTACTACAATTGCTGCATTTTGAGATTTCATTTAAGTTCTAATTGTTATGTTTGTATGTGTCGAAATTTATGTAATAAAACCAGAAAACCAACTACAAATAAAATATAAAATTTTAACGACTGTGAGTAAAATAATAAAAAAAGAAATCAACACAAGTTTTGATGGTATTTACTAATTATTTATAATTATAAAGTGAAACTAATTTAAGTAACCTATGCTAAAAAATAATTGCAATGCGCTTACAACATGAATTGGATGTTTAAAGAAATCAAATAATTTTTTATTAAAATTTGCTAAGTCTTCATTTGTCCCTTTGACGCAAAAACACATTTTGTGATGTCCAAATAAAATGTAATGAGTTGAATTTATGTGTATTGCGCTGATCTAAGCAACTTTCTTATATATAAAGAAAAGAAAATATTCAAAAATTTATAGTATTGATTATTATTAAATAAAAAAATTAACTGCATTTCATGTGTAGTTATTGGCTTAAAAAATATATAAAAAGTATATGAATTGCATATGTTTAACAAGCATATTAAGTTTATAAATGTATAGTGGATATTATTATGTCTAATCAAATGATTATTATGCATATTAATGATATAACGAATACGATACGATACATCAATGTATATAAAAACGAAATAAAATCAATAAAAATTATATGGAAATCATAGAGCACTCTGGCACAATCATTTTTTAAGTAAATCAACTAGCTTAAGCTGAGCAGGAAAAACAACGGAATCTTGTACTACAATAGACTGGGAACGCTTCTGGGGAAGACATTGCTGCTGAGTTCACTCTGTAGTGATGTCGGTGCCAAGTACTTATACTCGTATTCTAAAAGCCCATTGTCATTTATTGGCAAAGATGCTAAATCTAATAAATAGTATTTTTATAGTTTTCCATTTGTTTATACGTTTACAGATATTTTTGCTCTTTGTTTTGCACAAATTTGAAGGGTCATTTGTCTCCGTACTGACTAACTACAACAACAACAATGAGACGCAAAAAAGTTTTAGTTTTAACAGACTACACTTTTATTTTCAACATACAATTATGAATTTCTACAAAACTTGGCCGTTAATCATGTCTATATTTATTCGAGTTGAACTCACACGCAATTTGGCTCAATGATGTATTGCTTTCAAATCTATACGATTTGCAAGTTTTGACTTAAGCCGAACAATTTGTGTAATTAGCAAAACGGCAGCCGCAGCCGAAGCACCTGAAACACGTTTTGCCACAATTATGTGGCTAAGACGTAGTTGGGAGTTTCAACTATCGGCTTAGGTTGATTAGGCAACAAAAACAAAACACATTAAATGATATCAAATTTCGGCAATAGAAAAATGTGTCATATTAGCTTAATTATATAAATA
This sequence comes from Stegana nigrithorax, assembly GCA_037044495.1. Classification (NCBI taxonomy): domain Eukaryota; kingdom Metazoa; phylum Arthropoda; class Insecta; order Diptera; family Drosophilidae; genus Stegana; species Stegana nigrithorax. Next base: position 187,161 of record JBAMBQ010001754.1, on the reverse strand, counting down.
ACGCAATTCATTATATTTTTATTTGCTTTTTTTTTTTTTTGTTGGAACAATTTAAAAAATTTTGTGCAAATGGCTTTTAATGTGTTTTTAATTTCAATTTTATTTTCTAATTTTTATGTTTTGTTTGGCTAATAAAGTAGCTTTCAACATTTTAAGCTTTGACTTAATTCCGAAAAGATTTATACTTCAGTTTTTTTTATTAAAAAATTTGCTTTCCTCAGCAAATAAATCATAAAAACAACGTGAAATGTTCTGGCAAATGAAATGCTTTGAAATGAAAATAGTTGATAAAATTATAAAAAAATATAAAAAAAAAAAAAATATAAGAAAACTAGAACAAGAGAAATTTGAACAAGTGTTCAAGATTTGCTTAAACTGTCATAAAATTATTAAATTTATGTGTTGTGTGTGTGTGTGTGTGTGTGTGTGATATACTTAGCTTAGTTTTGTCAGAATATGAATTTTGCTATTTGCAGAGTAAACGCAAAAAAAGAAATAATAAATAAAAGTATTAAAAAAGCAACAACAAGGATTTTATATAAGCTTAAAATGTGCGCAGTAGGGGACAACAACCAAACATATATAAGTGCTTATGTTTACCCATACGAACATATACATGTACATATATCCACAGTATTGTCTCTTAAATATATACACACAATACTTAAGCTAATTTGGAATCGTTCTGATTGCCTTTTTTTTAGAAATTTTTTACATTTGTGCATGTGGACAAAGAGGGAAATAAATCTACGCTACGTTGGATTATTTACATTCTTGATGTGCACTTTTGCGAGGCAGTACTGTATTTAAGCACTTATGTATGCATGCTCGTTAACAGGTAAACATATAATTTAAATTGTCAAATTCGAAATTCATACTATAAGAAATTTCCAATACAAATGGCAATGTCATAAATTATTAGTTTTTTAGTTGTTTGACAGCAAAACAAATTTAATTTCGGTTTAATTTAATTTATTTTGACAAAACAAAAACAAAAACAGAAACAGATGCAAAATGAAACTGCTGTGGCATATGGCACAGGCAGAGTCAACAGGCTCAGCACTATTTAACAATTCTTGAATAATTTTTGGCAAACAGTTCAAAAAGACGCAATTTTATTTACATATCTCAAAAAACAAATAATTAAAATGAATTTTTACCTAATTGAAACAAATGTTGGCCATTACTTTCAGTGGCATCCTACGACATTCAATACATTTGCTACTTGTTTTACCATTTTACCATAAGTTCGCCATTTGAGGATGCTGCGTTTAAAGGTTTAAGGGTCATGACATGAGTTAACCTTTTTTTATAAATATTTATTGCCAGGCAATTGTTACTTCTGTGAATTACATGTGCAAATTCAACATAACTTAGTCATGGCTGCATTTGAAATTTCGGTTTAATCATCATGCCATGACATATGAAAAAGTTTTAATTATTAAAAAATGAAAATGAAATGAAACTTGTTGCCATTGTGTTCAAATGTGAGGATATACATAAATTAGGCTTATATAAAACGCACACAATTCGGCAACGTTAGCCACAGAGTGACGAATATTGCATTATTTTATTGGCAAAGACTTATTTCTATGCAGAGATTAGTTACTTGGCTGCCCATCGTCCATGACATTGAATAGCACAGTCCATGTAAAAAGTATGCAGTGCACGTCATAGTTGTGAGGTTTGTTTTAGTTTACATGTGCCAAGAATAAATCAAATTTAAAAAAATAAATATTTATTGTATACATATAGTTAAAAATACGCGCTTACACAATTTAAAAAAAATATTTTCAAAACAAAAAAAAAAAAGGAATGTTAAATGAATCAACTTCGATGAAACTATTTAACGAGTTCGGCTTATCACAATTTTCATTAGTTCTCGCATTCGCTTGGAAACGTTTTGCATAATTATTTGTTTTTTCTCTTTTGTTTTGTTTTTGTTTAATTTATTTTATTTTATTTTATTTTATTTTTTTTGTTTTTTTTGCGCAGCATGCGCGTTTATCGTCATGTGCCTTTCGACAGCGGATTTAACTGAAAAATGTGTTTTAAATGAAATTTTAATTTTAGTGCATGCTTTGTTTTATTATTTTGATTTATTTTTATTTATTTAATACGGCTTTGGTGCTTTCTCTGACTTTTAGTTGGCGCCTCGGGCATTTCTAATCGCATGCGACTCTCGCACTGACTCACACTGTGCGAAAATAAGTTTTGAAATAATCTCTTGTGGAAAGTAGCAACAGATTTCACAGATGATTTTGGCGCACAGTTCTTAGAAGCGTACTTTGGGCAATTAATCAAGACAAATCTCTTGAAAACATTAGACTACGATGCTAAGCACAACTAACCCAAATGAGTGACGTCATGCAAGGCGGTGGGGTTGGCAAGGGGAGGTGGAAAAGGAACCGGTTTCATGCTGAGTGTGCTGAGCAGCGGAATATGTAAAAATGCCGAAGCGTAGAAAACTTAATGAAATTCAAAGGAAACACGAAATTAAAGTGACTAACATTAGGAATAAAAGAAAAAAAAAAAGAAAACAAAGAAAAAACCAAACCAAGAAGCTACAAAATAACAAGACCATGTAATTTGTTGTTGCCTTTTTCGCAGTAAAAATGATTAAAGTATTCATATATATATATTCGAATTCAAATAAAACTCGAAACCGCAAAACCCAACTTATGGAGTATAATGTTAAGCCAGTGAAAAAAAAAACATAAAATTAAATAATTCATAATTGGCTGCTGCTAAGCGATGCCGGCAGTTATTGCATAAAAAAATGAAATGGATGCTCAGTAAGATGTGGATGAAGTTTTACTGCCTGGACTGCCTTTCATGGAGTCATCTAATGGCAAGTGCAACTCCACGCCACCATAGCCAGCTACAGGCGTAGGCATGCAACGCAGCCAGTGCCGCCCATGCGGTTTGCAATGCCAGAGCAACAAACAAACTTTCTTGTTTATCTATACAGCGAAATTTGTATTTATTTGCTTTGTGTGTGTTTGGCTTTGAATAACAATTGGGCAGAACAGCTGATGATGACGACTTAAATCTCGGCTGGCGCTGCTGTCGATTATGCCTGCTGCCAAATGCCAAACACTGAGCGGATTCCAACGAAAACACGCGGCACGAAACGCAACGCACGGGAAAGAGTCGCGTTGATTCAAATGCTGCGAGAGCAGCCAGGCCAGCAGCCACAATCACAGCCACATGCACATGGCGGGGGGGTAGATGGGGTACATGGGGTATGTCGGGTATGTCGTCATTACATGACGCTCGCGTATCGCAGCATATTGTGTCTCGGACATGCGGCGATATCCATGAGTAGCAAAATTTGGCAGCGACGTTCGCGTTCAGCGTTCAACGTTCAGCGTTTGCGATGTCGTTGACGCTTTTTCAGTTGGAATTGAATTTAAGAACGAAGCGGACGGAAGCAAAAGCCAACAGCAAACAGCAAACGAAACGAATGGCGCTACATATATTTAAAAAAAAATAAAAAAAAAAAAACACAAAAATAAATAAAAACAAAAATAACAAACCGACAAAGTGGCAAACGTGTATAAATAAATATAAAAAAATATATCGACAAAAATTATATACTGCAAGTATTTAAGTAATAAAGTGTGAAAATATATTTCCACACACATAACATAAATAAAAGTATTGAAAATTGTGCAAAACAGGAATACCAAAATAAAAAAAGCCAAAATAAATGCAAAACAAGACGAAGATAAACTTACTGTAATCATTTCCAAGCATAAAATGAGTTGCTGAGTATTTGTTTTGAAATAAATAGCAAAAGTTATACGCATCCCCCGCAAGCCGCATCCTGTGATCGAAACAATATGTCACAGACAATGACTCCGTCCACGCCGCCGCCCTCGAGGCGCGCGCACCGTCCGCCACGGTTCAACATCAAGAACATGCAGAACATGAACACCGGCTCGGCCATGGGCTCCATGCCGCCCACGGCGCAGCCCCCGTTCACAGCACAGACCAACCACACGGCCATGGGGCAGCCCTACTGGCCGCAGTACTCGAACCCCTTCGCCGCCGGCAACTTCATGGCCAAGGGCTTCGAGGGCTTCGTCGACTTCACCAAGTCCGGCATGAGCTTCGGCGAGAAGTTCACCTATGGCCTGTACAACAAGATCAGCAGATGGTCCAAGCGCTGGTTCACGCACATCTTTCTGCTGTTCATCGTGGGCCTCTTCAGTGCGGGCGGGGCGCTGCTCTTCGGCGCCATCGAAGGTGAGTGAGTGCAAGAGTGGGAGAGTGGCTCAGAGGTGTCAGGTGTGAGGTGTAAGCAACATGTGCTCAAGAGCTGAACTTGCAATTTGTGATTATGTAAATAGGAAGTGTTTTATGTTTAAATAACAAATTCTTAAATATATTTAAATGTGAAGAGTGCTGATGAGTTAGTTAAAAGACATATAAACAAATAAACCAAAAATAAATAAATAAATACTAAGAAAAACAAATATAAAATTTCCACAAACTATAAATAAATAAAAAGATCATCTTTAAAATCATTGTCACATATTCAGCACGAACTTTGTACATAGTATAGAATGATTTAATAAGGGACATTATCAATTATAGAAATCCTCGGCCAGAAGCTTATAAGCAGAATAAAAGATTAAAAATGATATATGGGCAAAAAATTAAAGTTAACAAATTTTTGTTTGCTTTATAAATTTTAATTAATGGACCGATTTTGACAAATTTCGTAAAAATATTTCAAAGGAGATTTTTTCAATTTATGCGTGTCAAAATATCACATTTTATACAGAATAGTTCTGATATATAGTTCATTTCACAATTGCTGTGATATTTTGTAAGAATCATGAAAAAATAGAACTAAATGCGAGTGTTTATGAGAAGTAGAGTGCCTCGCATGACAAGAAGCCGGCTCAGACCATTTTCGAAATATTTGAACAGTTGTCGAAAAAGACTTCATATATTTAAATTATATTTAAATTGTTAATTACTAAGATTATGCAAATAATGTTTTTGCTTGAAGTAGTATATAAGAAGAGTGGCAGATTTGAAAATAATATTTATATAGCATATTTATTGAGAAACAGCAAAGATTCAGTGTTTGAGTGCGCCATATCATATACAATGTAAATAAACCAGGCACTCACCGATTCCGGAAATGGGCAAATAAACTAAAAATCTCCCCAGTCCATTTTTCGTAGTCCCATATGTAACTTATATAATTATAATACTCGATTTTTAAATGAATTCGCAAACATTAAAAATAATTTCCACTGAAGCAGAAGCACATTCGCACACGATCTCGATCTCGGCCAATTTGAGTCAATCATTTTGGAAACGATGCTGCGAGTGTTTTCGAAGCATTTACATGTTGTAAAAACAACAACGCGAAAAGTACAAGAGCAGAAGCAACCAAATGCAAACAATAAGGCAGAGCACTAGAGTAGGAAAACAAACTAAATAAATAAAAAAAATATAACAAAATAATTAAAACAACAAATTTCTGCTATAAAGTCTACAAAGCATCGTACATAAATCCCCCACAAAAACAAAAGCGGAAAAGTTAAGATAAAAATGATGTTTTAATATAGACAAGTCATAGGCAGGCGAAAAAAAATAGAAACAAAGAAAAACACAAAATTAATCGTCGTACAGGTGAAGCAACGGACGGACGCCAGGACGGACAAACAGATGCCTCAACGGATGCACAAGTGAACAAACGTAGAATCGATCGAAGAGACTTTCGGTCTTTGGTTGCTGCGTTGCTTCGTTGCTGCGGTGATTGCCGATCGCTGCTCAGCTGGCCATGGCCGTGCCACGGCTCACCGGATCAACGCTTGTTACGGCGGAACACGCCCGACAAGTAAATAAACATATGCGAAAGCGAACAGAATGAATTGGCTGGGAAATGTGCACGGAGCCGTCGTCGGCCGTAGATTTACAGTTTAGTGCCAATATTTAGTTTATGTTTGAGGCAAGTCCATCAAAACAACAAATAAATAAAGTGCACACAAGAAACCAAACGAAAATAGTTAATCTATAGGAAAATTGCTATACTTAGATGGCAACACATTTCATTTGAAGTTTTCTTCCTTTTGTTTTGCTTTACAAAAAAAAAAAAACAAAAACCAATACTGAGTGCGAAAATCCAACTGCGCTGAGATTTATCATTGCCAGGCAGCTAAGCACTTAGCAAGGATATGCGTTGCCTGGCTGCAGTTGCCACTCGAGCGAGGTTCGACGTCGAGCAGGACACAGCATTTGCATCATTCCTTGCGCAAACTGTCAAGTGGAAAGGGCAGAGCAATTACTTATGCCTCAAGCTGACTGAAGCCACTTTTCGCAGACTGTGATGAGCTCAGATTTATGGCATGGCAAAACCGGCGAAAGGTCAAGGCTGCAGACTCAAGAGTTTGCCAAAGAAGTGTTTACTAAAGTTTCATTTCAAGAATTCATTTGCCCTTTGCTTGCGTTGCCCCTCACAATTATTAGTTAATTACTTTAATAATCACAAGCAAAGAGATGGAATAAATTTTATTGCGAGTTTTCTTGATCTTTCTGCGATTTTAGAACGATGAACTAAATGACATTTCAGAATCAATATATGTAAAGCTAAGGATTCGTAATTTTCCTTCTTAAATACCTCGTCACTCAGTTCATTGCTCTCCAGTTCATTTAAAAAAAAAAAAAAAAAACAATTCCTAAATGTCAGAATAGTCTAGAGACGCGACGCTAACAAATGAGCAAACTCATATGTAGATTATTCAAAACAAGAAGAACTGCCAACAGTTTTTAACTAATGACTTCTGTAAATTTGGTTTTGCAGGCTCGGCGGCGGCGCATAATCATGCGGAAATCCATGGCAGGCAAAAGGCCTTTTTCAAGGCGGTCAGGCATTTATCGCAGGATCCACAATTGTTATCGGTAAGTGCTGCAGAAGCCACATAACATTTTCCATTTTCTCATATTGCATTTTCAATGCGTTTCAGCACACCGATGAGTACGATGGGCAGCTTATCAACACGATGCGTAACTTCCAGGACGCGGTGCAGTCCATGCTGAACAACAACAAAACCCTCGAGGAGCTGGCACAATTGGAGAACCCGTGGAACTTCTGGAACGCCATGGTCTACTGTGGCACAATATACACGACAATAGGTGAGTCTCCTTCTGCTGAGTGCACTTGGCCAAGGGCAGATCTGCTCAGCACACTCCTGCTGCCCCGCCTACGCTCATGCGTATCTGTATAAGTGAGAAGCCTGCCTGTATGGGCAATAATGATTTAATGAAACTGTTGACATGAAAAAAGAAGAACATAGAAAAAAATAGAAGAAAAGGAAAGCACAAATACATGGCCAAAGACAAGACAAGACAATTTTAAGTTTTCATATATTATACATATATGATTATTATTCAGTTTTGTATTTTTGGTTTGTGGTTCAGCTGAGTAAGCTTTTGGTTGTTCATTTTTAATGAAAACATTTTCTTGTGTATTTTATGGCTTTTTTCCACGTAAAAGTGCCAACACACTTAATTGAGTTGAAATGCCATTTGCCTTTTGTTTTACTGCAGCTTCAGTTTATTTTAAAAATAACAAATAAAACGAAAGTCAAAGAAGAAAATCTGCAAATAAAAAAAAAGACTGATGCAATTTGTCATTAAGCCCAATTCAGTTTTTTACTAAACTTTTCATTTTTTGCAAATTAGTATGAAAAATATGCAAAAATAATAAAACTGACATAACAAATTAGATGCTCTTTGGTTTTATGTTGGCAGACATAAAATGCTGCATTTAAAATCCCATTTTTTATAGCTTAAGTGTGCGAGTTTAGAAAGCGAAAATTAATGAAAATATTCGTCAGTGTTTGGAGAAAAACAAAAACAAAACAATGGGCTGAGAAACAGAATAGAGCAGAAAATGTTTATAATAATCCTGTATGACATTCATAAATTTCACCTGAAGATCGCTTAGATGACCTCAAGCTTCTTGTGATGGCATTTGAAAAATCCGTCCCCGCTGGCGCATTCAATACGCGATGCTGTGCAGTAAACTGCCGCATGAATGTAATTTTATTTTTAATAAAAGAGAAAAATCGGATTATAAATGCAAACAAGTGAGTCACAGATGTAAATGTGGATTATGCATTAAAATATTAAAATATAATGTGAATAAAAAATGCAAAGTCTGTTTAATTTCAACACTCGAGATCTTTCATACGCACGACACGAATCTAGTTCACATTTATACACACTTCACGTCTTCTGTGTGAGTGTGCGGAATGATGTGTTTGGCGTGTGAACTGGCAGACATGGGCATGGACGCCTGTTGATCAACATGTCTTCCGGTACTTAACATATTTACCCAGATATCAACAATTGCCCCAGTTAAGAATCTGGGCTAGGCATAGGCGATCTTCATCAGCTGCAGATGCTCTTAACATTCAAGTACGTTTCTGAGGCCCTCGCCTCTGCTGACCTTTCTCAAGTGTTGAATGCTTGTCCATTACCGCGACTGCCTCACCAGACGCATTCCATAAAGGTCAGCCAGGACAAAGAACAGATGGCCAGTGGCTGCACAACAGACTGATGAGTTCTGTCTTCGCCAAGCTTCAGCTGAATCTTTATGTATTCTGCCACAATCTCATTCGGATTGAGATGTTCGTTTTTCAATTTAAAATAGAAAATTCTTCTTTGTTGTTTAGCTTTAATTTTATTGTAACTTAGTGCTGACGCACTCAAACTGCGGACAATGCACTGCCAATGGAATTTCAACTAACGTGTTCACTTAAGTCACTTGGCAGCCGTGTGCTGCTACAAATATGCTCTGCAGGATAAGGGGAACACTTGTTATCATTAACCCATGCCCTGTCTGAGTCTTAAGGGATCTACGAACAGCAAAGCGTATGTGTGCCACTGAAGTAATTTAAAATATAATACAAATTAAACAAAAAATAAGTAAAAACAACAAAAAAACAAAAAGTAAAGAAAATAACGCTGTCACAAATAAAATATTTTGTTTATACTGAAAGATCTATTGCTGTTTGAAAAATTAATTCTTTATACGTTTATGACACATATCCACGAAAGCACACACCTTACACACATATATACATGCCATACATATGGCATATACATACATGTATGCATATAAGTCGTGCCTTTGACAGATCTACAGCATACCAGAACGTCGTTCAGACCGAATGCAGAGCATTCTAAATTTTCATTTGTTTGTTCTTTATTTGCAAATAAAACTTATTAAAAATAAATATTTTCACAGCTATGAATTTTCCTTTTGACAAGTTTCCAAAAACAAAAAAAAAAAAAATAAAACAGAAAATTAAGCACTAAAAAAAAAAAAATTTAAATAAAAACCAAAACAACGACAAAACATGAACGCAAAGCAATTAACACGAAATGCAATTTTGGCTTAACAAATTAACACCGAAATGACAAACTAAAGACGAAGGCACACACACACACACGCACACTTACAAACATATATGTGTGAGTAAATATATTAAGTGAGAAAGGAACCACATGTCATAAAATGCTTTCAGCTGTAAATGAACTCGTCAGAATTAGCACAAACACTCACGGACATAAACATAAATAAATAAATAAATAAATAAGTGAGAGAACGTTCTGAATTTTTCAAGAATTTCGAAGGCGTCATTATTTCAAAAATAAAAACTAACAATTTTGCACCACTTATATTTGTATACAATAGTATACATATATATTTATATTTATAAAAATAAAGATATAAAATATACACACACACACACACACACACACACACACACACACACTACTCCACATAGGTCTGCTGCTCACATACATATGTATGTAACACATGTATAAGCATAATTAATGTACGCACGTTCCAAATGAATTGACGAGGCGTGCATATTCTTAGGCAATTTGCGTGCGTTTGTTTTATTTTTAATTTTTTATTTAACAAATTCCATTAAAAAATTAATAAAAATAAAACATTATCAAAGACGAAAAAATGAACATGCTAAAAATAAATACTTTAAACTATGTTAAAAATTTCAATTTTATAAAGGCAAACAAAAATGCGCAAATTGTAAAGGCAAGCAACGTCACTCATACGCCAAGTTGGCCACCAGTTGCTGCACTGCCGCGGTCTGCCGCAGCCGCAGTCTGCGTCCCCGCCCCCGCCACGGCCGTAGTTGTTTATTTTTAAGCACAGCACAGAGGCAAACTACGTTAAAACTTAAGCAAGCCAAACCGCAACACTTTCCATTTCTTTTATGAGCATCATAAAAATAATTATGATTTTCGATTTTTTTCTTTTTTTTTTTACCTTTAACATGCCTTGATGGTACCCTGCTGCAAAGATTGAAACAAATTATGAATTTTAGTTTTTCTCATTTCTCATTATTTTCTTTAGTTGCTTTATTTTTTTTTTCTGTGTATTTCTATGTGTGTGTGTGTGTGTGTGAGTACGAGTGTGTAAACAAATGTTGCAAGTGTCTGTCAGAACTGTCAAAGCATGATTGAATGCAATTCACTTAAGCATATATACATACAAAAAATTGACAAATACTTGGTCAAGTGAGTACATTTGCACTTGGTTGGGAACATTTTGTCGCCGTTGTGTTCTTTTTAAATAAAAACATGTGATTTTTAGTTACTTGTTGGCAATTTGCAGTTTTGGCAGTTAATCATGCGTAAGAGGCACATCTGCTGACTACATGCGACAAAGAATGGCGAGTACTTTTGGCTGTTAGTGTAGCACTGGCAGCTTGCCTAGAAATTGTTGTGACGCGTGGCTTCGGTTTGCCCCAATGACCTGAGCCGGTTGCTAAGAATTGGCAGAGTGACGCGCAAATGCTAATCCCAGCGGATTGGCATCAAAGGGTGTCTTGCGTCTCAACTTGTTAGTCAGTTAGTTTAGCTGCCAATCGGATTTGTTAATATGGCATTAATTAATTATGCACAAATCCTTTAGTTTCTTGCCAGATTAGTCATGACATTGCCATAACTTGGCATGTATTTTGGGTAATATACGCTTCACCTTCCCACCTTATGTTATTATTTGCATATTAAAATTATAAATAAGAAACACCACGTAAATAAGAACCAAGCGATGGATAACGTGGCTCAAAATCGAATCCATGCTGCGTGTAAAAAACTAAAATCGATATATGGGGAATAAATTAAGGGAAATCGCCATATCGCTGTCAGAGTCTCAGACGCATACAATAAATAACTAAAAGGCAAACAAATAATATAAAATACGACTATTTTTTATTTGCATTTTATTTGCACAGGCATCGAAATTTATTGGCTGCGGTTGGTGCGATTAAAAAATATGCTCTATGCGTAATGATATTGAAAATGTGCAAATCAAAATTTCAAAACAAACAAACTTCTGGCAAAACGAATTCGATCCTTCAACAAAGTGTTAAATATAAAAATTTAAGAATAATGCCTGCTGAAAAGTCAATTTCATTTGTATTAAATGAAATCTTCTCTGCTCAGTTCATGCACACACACGCGGGCTGCTGCGAAAGTCTCAGCACATTTTGCACAATGACGTCACGAGCAAGCGAATTCGCCGGCGTTTACGCCAGCAGCATTGAATTTAAACACAAACAAAGCAAGCAAGCAAAAGCAAAATAAAAACAACGAAAAACAAAAAACAAAAAACGAAAAAGAAAACAAACTCAGTTGAGTTGCACATTGACATGCCTTGAGTTTGTTTAATCGAAAGTTTTAGCATAAATATCACGACCGGCGGCAGTAGATTTGCATGAAAATGACTGGAAGGGAAGGGAAGTGAAGGAAAGTGGAGGGAGCATCAGCCAATTACAAATAAACATAGCACAAGTTTCCGCGAACCTCGAATCTCAAAGCGTGTGTAAATAAGCTGTAAAAAGTTAAATGATGCGTTAATTGCTCGCAGCCAATATCCTGTGGTTCATACACATCGCGTGCACACAAACACACGAATATATGGAAATATAATGCTGGATGATGTATTTGCGGTTTTCTTTTGTTGGCAAGGTCAGTTAATGGCTTGCGGTTGGGCTGTAAACTATTTATTTTTATTTACTTCAACCTTTTTTTTTTTTTTGCACGGCAAACAACTTTTCTAAGTAGGCAATTTTATTTACTTGTACAACTCAAACAAATTACAAATATTACTAAAACTTAACAGACAAAAAACGTAAATGAATTATTAAATTCATTTATATTTATTTTGAATAATTATTTCTTTTGTTAATTTGTTTTTTTATTGTATTACATTGAAATGTCTACATAAAGTAAAAAGCAAAATGTACGCAATTTCTTTTAAAATATTTAAAAAGGAAAATAAACACCGTTAAGTAAAATCATTTCGATTGCACCAAGTTTAATAAAATATTGTAAAAAAGTGCAGAAATATCATAACATAACAGTTGCGTACTAGAAGCTTTTGCATTGGCATATGCAGTGATTAATATTTTCGACGCTTTTGTAGCATGCTTCAAGAATAACACGTGAGATGGCGCTTTATAAACTTGCTTCGTTCATTTGCCATACAATATGAATACCTTTTTGACACACTTGTGTAGCCTCGTGGTATGTTCCTAGGTTGGCGACCGAAGGTTCCGGGTTCGAATCTGACTCGCAGTGATATTGGTTATATGGGATTCTAGTTTCATTTCAGAAAACCTAAATGAGGTTATCATTTGATTTGAAGTAAAGTTTGCTTTGCTCAATTGTGTTGTGTTTGTTCCTTTCCCCCTTGACCCTTTATACACTTCTACCAGCTAGATAATTCACCAAATTATAATCGTGTTCTCTACTCTCCATCATGCGCTTTTGTTCCTCGTAATTTTGAAACATTGTGTTGTTTTTTTTTATATAAGCAAATTTTTATCTCTTCAATAAAATTTAATTTTTTACATAAAATATAAAAGACGGTCGGTGTTTTTTTCAAGCAAATATGCTGCATTTTTCATTATTAAATTATTTATACAAAGCTAATATTGAATTCTTATATCTACATATATACAAATTTTAAATTTACAACAATATTACATAAATATAATATGAAACAATCACTAAGCCCTGAAAAAGGGTTTCTTGTTAATGTATTTTGCACCGCAAAGGCGAATAATATTTGTGTACATCAACTTATTCAAATATTAACCGAAACACTGCATGAAATTTTCTAACTGAAATGTTTTCAGCACACCTCTTCTATTTAATTTGATCACTATTTCGATTCAATAGTGGTTCAGTAAATATCTTCACATTTTTATACAAAATCATCTTACTGTCTTTGATGCTTTCACTTCTGCTATCAAAATCTGAAAAACAAACTGTAGGAACTCAAATGCCCACAGCAATAAAGTAGCAACCTCAATGTAACGCAAAAAACTTCTACACATCAGTTAATGAGATGTAGAGGTCACCTCCACAATTAAAACTGCAAAACCCATGGCCAATTCTCTTATCAGAATGACACACAATTGCAGACTGACACATATGCAAATCAATAACCGTGTGAGAGGTCGAGTATTCAAAAAATCCATAGACCGGTCTCGCATTACCAATATTTTTCTACTATAAAAAGAAAATAAGCAGAGGCTTAAAAATCCTCTGTTAAATGTTACATGACATTCAATTTTAACATCGTCTTCAACTGTTATATAAAAGAATCAAAAAAGCTCGGTCGGCGTGAAGAAGCACGCATCCCACATTTAATACCAATGTTGTCGTCGTCATGTAACCCAGATTTACATCATAAAGCTTTTTGTGTGTCGATCGCAAGGAAGATGTAGAGAGGTGTGGACTTAAGGGAGAAGTGGCAGAGAGAATATGCAATACTTATTAATTATACCTGCCTACGCACATTAATAATTACATGACAGAAAACTAAACTTAACAAGAAAACAAGTTGGATTAGAACCCAAGGCCTTCGCAAATGTTAAGACAGTGCACCGACTGCCATGCACGCTAGACCATCAACATAATTACGTTAACTGCATTGAAAAGGTATTCATATAGTATGGCAAACGAACGCAGTGATTTAGTAAAGCGCCATCTCGCGTGTTATTCTTGAAGCATGCTACAAAAGCGTCGAAAATAACAATCACTGCATGTGCCAATGTAAAAGTCTGTAGTAAGCAACTGTTATGTTATGTTGTCTTTGCATTTTTATAAAACTTTTTGCAATTAAAAGAACTTTACTAAAAGGTATATAATTTTAAAAAACTGTTTAATAATTTCCATTTGATTTCAACTATAAAGAAAATATACGTTGATAAATGAATGTGCTCAGCATGTTAATTGTGCAAAACGCTATGCAAACAATAATAGTAAAAAATATATTGAGTGTCGACTAAATCAAAGCCTATGAGGAAACCCATGTACTTGCTGCATGAGCTCCATGTTGGGAAATGCCGAGCAATGTGAATTGCGGTATTGCCAAATAATTGTCGCAATAGATTGCAAGGTTAATAAGCCGAAGCTGGCAGCAGTCACATCAGCTGAGTTAATTCGTTTCAACTGCAGCAAAAATAAAAAAATAATAAAAAAAAAAACAAAAAGAAAAATAACACAAAAATGTGGTATATATGACAAAGAATTTGGCCTGCGATTGCCTCTCTGCCTGAGGGTGAGCGCCAGCCGAGAGGCGCACAGCTGTGCACGAGCTGCGGCAAGTTATGAGCAAAAGTGTTGACGGAAAAATAATTTTCAAAAATGATTCGGTCAACAGTTTGAAAACCGCCGACTACGGCATCGTGTGCGCGTACTGAAAACGCAAAGAAAACGTCGTCTGTGAGTGTGTGTGTGTGTGTGTGTGTATGTGTGTGGGCTGCATACAGTTTTTGGCTATGAGTTATGGCAGCAGAGGGCAACAAGGCCAACTCCATAGCAGAAGTACAGTGAAACCGCAGCACTCCGCATGGCATGTGCATAAGTGAAAACAGTCGAAGTTGCAGATAAAGTATCTGAAAGTGCTTCTACACGAAAGTGATATAATTTCCTATACACACAGACACGAGATACATACCCAGTACAGCCAGAGATCGAAAGATAGAATAAATCGTTCCTCCTTTCCTCTGCTTTTGCTTTTGCTTCTGCTTTTGGCACTCGGCATTGCTGAAGAGTGTGCTTCAGTTGTTTTTGCTTCTTGTTTCTTTTCGTGCGGGAGCGGGGGCGAAGAGGACGAGAGAAAGAGTTATGAGAATTGTAAACGCGACGTTTGTGCACACACAAGAAGAGGAAGCAGCTACGTGTATTCGTATTTATAAATAGGCACAACGGAGTAGACTGTGCGCACAGTCTCATATACGAAATAGAACAAATTAACCACAACAACAACATAAACAAAAAAACACAGCAAGACTAAAAGAATAAACGCACAACGCACAACGTAAAACACAAAAACACATCAACAGACACTCGCAACGTTCGGCAACTGGAAGAGAATTTGTGTGTGCGCCGCACCTTGAACGTCTCTGCCGTTGCTAAGCGGCGGCAAGCAGCAACTTGTCGGCGGGGAAGATGGATGCCGAGGCGTCGGAGGGCGGCAAGCAGACGCGCCAGCGACGACGCCTGCTGCGCGTCACACGCGACAAGACGCCTGATCCCACGGCGCTGCCGAACGGACGACGCCGCTATGCCGGCGAAGACGACGATGGGGACGATGAGACGGGCGCGGGGGCAGCGCAGTTGGTGCGCATGCAGATACGTCCGCCCAGCGCCATGTCGGCGCACGAGAGCAAGATCCTGCGCAGACGCGACAAGACCTTTGCCAGTGCGGCGGCGCGCAGCCACTCGCAGCCACGCGAGGCGGAGAAGCTGGGCGGGGCGGATGCCAACAATCTGATCAGAATCGCCAAGCATCGCAGCTTGTCCACGCCCCGGCATAAGGACGACTCCAGCGAGAGCGAGCTGACCTCCAGCACGCCGCAGCCCATAGAAGCGAAGCCGAACTCCAGTGTGTTCCGCTTCGCTGGCGGCGCTGCGGCTGTGCAGAGCACATCGGACGAGAACCTCAGTCGACTGGAGTCCAATATGCGTCGCTTCGAGGAGGAACGCAAACGCTTTGAGACTGAGAAGCGGCTCTTCGAGCGCGAGAAGCGCGAGCACAAGACGCGCCACCGTCAGCTGTTCGACAACGAGGAGCGCAAGCGCATCCTGCAGAGCTATCGCAAGCTCAGCGATCGCATACAGCTGCCCGTGGACGACGACGAGCGGCGTCGCTTGGTGCACAGTCTGCGCCTGCAGCGCCACGAGGCGCCCACGGTGCGCGTGCGCAATCGCAGCAGCGGCTACGACGAGTCCTCGACGCAGTTCAGCTCCTCCGATGCGGACACGGCGACAGATGAGCAGCTGCAGGCGCGAGGCAGACCAGGCGCCAGGCATGCTGGCACAGGCACCTCTGCCACTGCGGCTGCGGCTGCTGCTGGCTCCTATGTGGCCAGTGTTCGTGGCGCACCGCCGGCGCCGCCGGCTGCACAGCAGCGTCTGACCCCAGGGGCCGGCGATCGACGCTCCGTCAGTCGCAACAATTCGTTGTCGCCGATTAGACCGCAGAGACGTTCAAAGACGCCCGAGCAGCGCGCGGAGATGCTGCGCAAGTATGCGGAGGTGGGCGAGACGGGCACAGGCCAAGCCGAGCCCGGCACGCACAAGCCCAGCGAGCAGGAGCAGCGCGCCGAGCTGATGCGTCGCTACGCGGAGGCGGCGGAGAAGGCCAAGCTCATGCTGGCAGCCGAGCTGAAGTCCATGGAGGATGAAACCGATGGCCTGAGGCGACGCAGCAGCATGCGGCTGGAGACCACATCGCCGCAGCTGGAGGTCAAGCGTAGTTCGAGCCTGGAGCGACCGAAGCCGAAACGCGAAGGCAGCCTGGAGCGTGCGCCCATTAAAATCGTCGTGAAGCAGGTGGAGTTCGACATACCACAGAGGGAAGCGGCAGCGGCAGCCACAGCAGAGGATGAGAGCAGCGGGCAGGCAGCCAAGGACGCAGCGCCAGGCTTCTTTGGCAAGCTGTGCAGTCTCTTTGCCAGCAGGCAGCGGCCTGCGCCAGCAGCGAAGCCCGTGGCAGCGGTGGCCCACGTTGAACGCGAGCCAGAGGAGCACATTGCGTCGACCGCCTTTCTGCGCCACATGCGCCTGGATGCGCGCCAGCAGTGGGAGCAGCTGAAGCTGGACTATCCCGTGGAGGTGTCCCTGATCCGTTACCTGCGCAACAAGTGCATTGCGCACTCCCTGCTGTTGGCGCTGCTCTGCGGCTTCGGCGGCCTCATGTTCCGCTACACGGAGGGCACGGCCGAGAACATCTACAAGTGCGAAGTGCGCAAGGTGAAGCGGGATTTCATCGACAATCTCTGGGCCGGCAGTCATAGTATGAGGTATCCGAGGCGCAGCACTTAGCCATTGTTGAGAAAGGAAACTTAATGCTGTCTCATGCTTTGCAGAGAGGATGACTGGAAGTCGCTGGCGCGAAACAAGCTGCGCACGTTCGAAGAGGAATTGAATTCGCTGGCCGAGTTGGGCATGCGGCGTTTCCCGGGCCAGAAGTCCTGGAATTTTGTCAATTGCATACTTTACTGTATGACCGTGGTAACGACAATAGGTAACATTGGGTTGGACCGCTCTTCTGATACCTACAAAAGGGTTAGAGACATCAGAGGTTGAAGCAGGTTCTTCTGATGGGTAAATAATCACAGAAATGTTATAGGAGAAGGGGCCTGATGTACCTGAACATCCTGTTCCCCTCAGGTTTGAGTAAGTTTCCTGTGCTCAGCTCTTAGCCAGTTCGCAGTTTCAAGTCAACTTCTTCTTAAGTTCCCCTGTGCCTTTAAAGAAATGAAGTTTGTAATGTTGTATTGTAATACTTCTTCCAGCATCCAACAGAAGCGTAAACCATAAGTTAATTCGATTCGTATGATCTGCTTTCAGGTTATGGCCACATAACGCCGAAGACTACGCTGGGACGCTCGCTGACGATCATTTATGCCATCATTGGCATACCCATGTTCCTGATAATACTGGCGGATTTCGGTAAGCTCTTCACGCGCTGCATGAAGTTCCTGTGGGCCTACGTGCGCCGCCTCTACTACACGGGCACGTGTCGCACCATACGCAAGCAGCAGCAGCTGCGCGATGCGATGAGCGGCATCAACACGATGTACGACATGGCCATCAGGCGACCCAGCATGTTCTTTGGCATGGGCGCCGACACGGATGTCGAGTCGCAGACGGAAGCTGCCAAGTCGATCAGTGGCTCGCATCCCGAGACGCCCACGTCACCGTATCCGGAGACGTACGAAGTGGACGACGAATTCAATTTGCCCGTTTCGGTTGCTTCGCTGCTGCTTGTCAGCTACATACTGATCGGGGGCATGGTCTTTCCCATCTGGGAGGATTGGACTTACTTCGAGGCCTTCTACTTCGTCTTCATCTCCATGTCGACGATCGGCTTTGGCGATCTGGTGCCGAATCGGCCCATACTGATGATGTGCAGCATAATTTATCTGATCTTCGGCTTGGCGCTCACTTCCATGTTCATCAATGTTGTGCAGATCAAGCTGAGTGATCACTTCAAGGTGGCCAGCGCCAAGATTGGCGCCACAATTGGTCTGGGCCTGGCCAGTGAGATGGGCGACGAGGCAGGCTCGCAGATAAAGACGCCTTCTGAGCTGGCTTCAGTGCACGGTTCGCGTTTGGACAAAATTACGGAAGATGCCTCCGAGCTGCAGGATAACGCTACTTCGCCGCAACTCACCTCGATACTGAGAGGCGGTTCGCGGCCAGTGTCGCCCTCTGTGGGCACGCTGCGCGACGAGAATGGCAGCCAAAGCAACGCGAGTGGCGTCTTGCCGCCTTTGCTGCCAAGACGCCCGCCGTCAGTTGAGCCCAGGCCGCCAGCCGAAGCAGAAGCTAAGCAGAAGAAGAAGCGAAGGTTTTTTAAGTAGACAATAATCGGAATTTCATTTTTAGTTTTCATATATTCTGCCTAACTTAGCTTATGTTTTTTAAATTGCTTTAGATATTCAATTTTATATATATAACATATATATAAACTACAAAACAAAAACAAAAAACACAAAAATCATGAGAAGAATATTTAATGACATGTCCGGAGAGAGTCCTAGACAAACTGAGTTTAAAACTAATGAGGTTATGACATGGCGATTTTTTTTCGAATATAAAACTAAATGATTTCATTATACGTTAATTTAATTTATTTGTTATTTAATTTTTAAAAGAAGAGAACTACACATAGCATAAGTTGAAAATATTTTATAAGACTTTTTGCAATAAATGAAACAAAATCTTACCTTATGATTATCCGCAATCATTTTATTCTTCTGGATTGGAGTTGGCTGGCTTGACTCCCTTATAGAGTAACCATGGTGCATCATGGCCGGATATGTGATCTTGAGCTGGGGATCTTGAGTTTCTATAATGGTAAAGTCTTATTGAAAATGTTCGATATTTTTGTTCTTCAAATAAAACATGATGATCACTAAACCAAGTCTCCCATAGAAACAACATTTTACTTTTTTTTTTATTTACAAAAGTAATATTTTCACTATTTTATTTATACCTTTCAATGAAAAATATACAAATTAAAAAAAATATTGTATGCCTTTGTTTTTATTTGTTTTTGAGTACTTGAGACAAGATTTTGTTTTGCTTTCTGCTTTGCTGCATTTTGCTCTGCTGCTGTATACGCAAGTGCCTGCATGCACTCGTTAATGTGAATTTTGTCTAAAAGCCTAAGTTACAAAACTTAAAACAAGTTAAAAAAAAAAATCAATAAAAACTTTGCACAAATCGAATTACAAAAATACGCAAAAAATAAAATAATTTAACAATTTGTTTTTTCTTTTTTTTTCTGTTGTGGCAATTGTTTGTTGTTTTCTTTGTTTTTTGTTTTTGTTGTTTTCTTTGTTTTGTTTAGTTTTAAATATAATTTTAATTGATTTTAGTTGTTTTTCGAATTTTTCTTATTCTTCGAAATTTTGTTTGCTATGCTTTTTGTTTTTATGTTTTTGTTAGTATTATTTTTTAAATTTCTTTTTTCACCTTTTTTGTTTTTGTAACTTTGCTTGCGCTCTAGTAATACCTAAGATTTCTTTTGTTTTTTCTGTTTCCTTTTCAATATATATTATATTATATATTAATATGCGCGTAAATATAGTTGATTTTGTTTTTTTTTTTTAATTTAATGATTAATATGTTAAGATAATGTATAATATAGTTTGTTTTTTAATATAATTATAAACATGTTTTTTTTCGTTTTTCTTGTTTTGCATTTTAAATTTTAAATTACACACTACAGTTCGTTTAGTTTAAATACTTGAGTTTTGTTTTTGTTTTTGTTTTTTTTTTTTTTTAATATTTTCTTTTTAGTATATAGTCATATATGCTATTTAAATTAAAATTGAGATTATATAAGAAAAGAATGAAGAGCAAAGTCTGCTGCATGTGGAAGTGTTTGGTGTCTCGTGTAGTTTTAGTTGCTTATTTCTGCTTTAGGTCTGTTGCTTGGTTGATTTGGTTTTCATGGAAATTGTGGAATTGCGCTAAAAATTAAACATGGTTTTTCATCTGTTCCTTTTTGTCATTTTTAATATATATGTATATTTATTTTATATTACTGTGGAATCTCTTTGTTTCGCCTACGCTTTTGATTAACTAAATTTATAAAACTGTCTTATATGCTTAAAACTATTGCCGCTTGCTGTTTTCATTTCTTTTTTTTTTTGTTTTTTTTTTTTTTTTAATACATGTATATATTTGTTTTAAATATATTCACTACTTTAACTTTTAATTAATTAAATATGCCGTCACTTGGTAACGCAAACTTATTAAACTAATTTTAAGTTGCTTGCTTCATTTTGTATGTCGGTTCTTCATATTTCAATTTGATTTTGTTTTTTTCTCTTTTTCTCTTTTTTGTTTTATTAATAATAATATTTGCGTATGCATATAAGTTTATATTAATAATTTTTGTTTTTCTTTTATGTATGTATGTGTATTATATGTGTTTTTTGTTTTTTTTTTTTTTAATAATAAGAGTAATAATTCATTTAACAACTACTAATGTACTTTCATGATTTCTTCGTTTATGCTACAAACTACTTTTAATATCTTTATTAAATATTTAAATTTTTGTTTTAATGTTTAAATGTTTGTTTGATTTTAATTTTTGCTTGACACTTTAGTGCTGCAGTAAAACTTAATTAAAATGTTTGTTTTTGTTTTTGTTTTTTCTTTTTGTTTAATGTACAATACAATAATAACTGTTTATGCCACCCGGTGTGCACAAAAACCGCGCAAGTGTTCAAACTGTTCTTCTGTTTCTTTTTCTTTATGCTTTAACATATAAAATATCACCAATACTTTTTGCTCTTTCGTGTTTACGTTTTTCAATTGGAAAAAAAAAGAGGAAAGGAAAAATATTTCGGAAAATTTAAAACACTTTTCGTCGTCTATTTGTGTCAGCACTCATTTGTTGTAATTTAAGTAAATTGCTTGGCTGCCGTTGTGCTCGCGTTGCGATCGGTTTTGTTCTTTTGCATTACGTTTAAGTACGATTTTTAAGTTATTTCGCTTTTCTTGTTTTTTAGGTAGAATCATTGTGAATATTTGTATATGCATTCCCGAAAAATATCTTAAACATATCACTCACATGTAAAAAAATGAAGTAATTTGTTCGAAGTGCGGGCAATAATATGCATAGCAAGAAAAATTTGTAAGACTCAGATGATGTGGGTAATAAAGCACGTGTGGGGATGGCATGCGAAATATATGTGGAACGCATATTGCACTTGTGTAGACGCATTTCGGCATTCTTTGTTAGTTTGTCGCTGCTTGCATGTTAGTTCTCTTTCACACAGTTAAGAATGACATATGGATTACATGTGGAACGCAATTGCACTTACCTCGAAACAATTTGGCATTCGTGTGTTAGCTAAGTGATGCTTGCATGCAAATGTTATGCGATGTAGTTGTAGACTATTAGTGGATTGGATGTGGAACGCATCTTGCACACGTAAGCATTAAGTCGCACTCTGTCTCACGCAAACAAATTTACTTAGTACATTTACTTTTCGATTTTATGAATTTTCTTTTGGGTTTCGTTTCGATTTGTTTTTATTTTGTGTTAATACATTAATCATTAAATTCTTTGATGTGGAATGTCATATCAGGCCTAATTGCTTTGGCCAAATTCAATCGCTTCACAAGACGAGCACAGCGCGCATTAAATTGTTGAAGTTGCCTCTGTCCTTGTCCCACTCATAAGCACACGTATCTTATAGGCAGAATGAGTTAAGTCCTAAGTAAATGATGGCGGTACGCACGAGAGTAATGTGTAAGTGTCAACATAAAAACTATTTAAGTCTAACTAAATACAAATAAATTCATAACAAATCATCATAATCGTAATCATAATAATAATAATCAAAAATAATTGTAGAAACGCAACAGTAAGTGAGCAACATGTCACAATACGAATACGAATACGAATGCGAATCTAATCATAATCATAATGGTAATGATAATGATAATGATAATGATAATATCAACTCAACAACAACAACAACATAACGTCAACAATGAACAAAGAGTCACGGCTTATGGCAACAATTCGCCGATATTGAAGTTATCATTATCGAGCGAATTGATCAGATCCTGCGTCGAGAAGTTGCCGCTGTCGACTGGCAAGTTGTCGAGAAACTCGAGGCAGAGATCATTCGAGTTGGCCACCACGGAGTTAATCGTTTGGCTAATCGAACTGGCGCTGGCGATATTTGTGGAAGTGGTTGTTGTTGTTGCATTGCTGCCGACCAAACTGCCGACACCAACTCCAACACCAACACCGACACCTACACCAACACCGACCATGCCAGCGTTGCCGCCGCCCGCACTGCCATTGGCATTGTTATTGTTCGGGCCGCCGCTGCCGCCGTTCGGATTGTTGCCTTGTTGCTGCTGTTGTTGCTGCTGTTGCTGTTGCGCCTGCTGCTGACTCTGCGTCATCTGCAGCATTTGCGTATGCTGCTGATGCGTAGTCGTCGTATTCGTGGTCGTCTGCTGCACGAACTGCTGCTGCTGCTGCATGGTGATCTGCTGCTGTTGCTGGTTCTGTGTCATGTGCATGGTGGTCATCTGCATTTGGGCCATCATGTTGCTGGTGCTGCCTCCCACGCCCACGCCCACGCCCACACCGACCCCGACGCCCCCGCCGCCAACGCCAACGCCGCCATTTGGTCCGAGCGCATTCTGCTGCTGCGCCAGCATCTGCTGCATTTGCATGGCAGTCGGTCCTGGTCCGGACACGTTGCCGCCTGGACCCGGCCCATGTCCGGGACCGGGCCCATTGCCGGCGAGGCTTTGTTGCTGCTGCAGTTGCTGCATATGCTGCTGCTGTTGCTGCTGCTGCTGGCGCATCATTTGCATTTGGGCGGCAGTCATCTGCATGCCACCAGCTCCAGCGCCCGCATTGCCAGCCCCGTTGGGCCCGCCCGGCACCAACATGCCGCCTGCGCCGCTGCCATTGGGACCATTGGACATGGGTCCACCGCCCGCGTTGGGCATAAAGCCGCCTGCAACAAATAGATGTGTCAAATATTTTGCAGGGCCAGGGTATTCTGCAAATTACTTACCGCCATTGAAACTGCCGGGTCCTTGTCGCATCGGTCCGGGGCCCACCGGGCCACCTGGCGGGCCGCCGAAGCCCATTTGCTGCTGCTGCATCATCATGTGCCGCCACTCCTGCTGCGAGCCCATGGGCATGCCATCGGGTGTCACCTGCACATTGGGCGGTCGCTGGCCCATCGGCCCGCCGCCACCGCCGCCGCCATAGGGACCCATGCCCGAGCGCGGACCCACACCGCCGCCGTGCTGCTGCATGTACATTGCGGCATGCTGCGGCCGCATCATCGGCCCTGACGGCGGGATCGGCTGCTGCGACATGCGACGCATGGCGGCCGCCTGCGCTGCGGCATTCGGAAAACGTCCGCTGCCCGCTCCAGCCGCTCCGCCGACGCCGACACCCACGCCGACGCCTACGCCGCCACCCACCGTCTGCTGCATCATTTGCGCCTGGATGAGCTGCGCCTGGGTCGCTTTGTATTCCGGCGGAGGGGGGCGTGCGCCGCCCATGTGCTGCTGCTGCTGCTGCTGTTGTTGCTGCTGCTGTTGCTGCTGCTGCTGTTGCGCCGCCGCTGCGGCCGCTGCTGCGGCTTGTGCCTGCGCCTGCGCCTGTGCCTGTGCCTGAGCCTGGGCCTGTGCTTGAGCTTGAGCTTGGGCTTGCGCCTGTGCCGCTTGCTGTTGTTGCTGCATGCGCAGCATTTGTTGTTGTTGCAGGAATTTCGCTTGATTCATATTCATTGGACCGGGTCCGCCGCCCGGGCCGCCTGGGCCGCCCATCATGAGCGCCGGGTTCGGTGGTCCGCCATTGGAATTCATAGCATTCGGCGGCATCATGCCACTGCCCGGTCCAGCACCAGGGCCGCCATTGCCAAGCATGCCCGCGCCGCCCATCTGGCTGGGGCCCATGCCAGGCATGCCGCCCATGCCCATGCCGCCATTAGGCCCAGCACCCGACATGGGGCCGCCGCCACCCATTTGGTTCATGCCACCTCCGCCGCCACCGTTTGGCCCGACGCCAACTCCGACACCGACACCGACGCCGCCCATGTGGCCGCCGCTGTTGGCCGGTCCATTGGGTCCGGCGTGCTGCTGCTGCTGGCCCATGAGGCTGGCGGCATTTGGCATTTGGTTGTTCTGCACGTTCGGGCCCACATTGGGTCCCACATTGTTGGGTCCGACGGGGCCATTGTTCGCACTCGCATTGGCCGCCGCTGCCTGTGCTGCGGCTGCTGCAGCTGCTGCGGCGGCCGCTGCTTGATTCTGCCGCTGTCGCATGTTCGGCGGCACTTGTTGCTGCTGCTGTGCGGCCTGTTGCTGCTGCTGCTGCTGTTGTTGCTGTTGCTGTTGCTGCTGCTGCTGTTGCTGCGTGAAGTTCATGCTTTGGCTCTGTGAGAGCGAAAAGCCTTCGGCGGGTACTGCAAAAGTGAGCATTGAGTGTGAGTTCGGCTGCGTGTGTGCTCAAGTGGATAGGGGGTCCCTGTGGCCAGGGGCCAAGTCCAGGGCTGAGTGAACTTACCATTTGCATTGTTCATGTTTTGATTTGGTTGCTGCTGCTGTTGCTGTGCGGCATTGCTTCCGCCGCCATTTGGCCCGTTGTTGCCGTGTGGCTGTTGCTGCTGCTGCTGCGGCTGCTGTTGCTGCTGCTGTGGCCCACCTTGCTGTGGTCCGGCATTCGGCTGCTGCTGCTGCTGCTGGTTGAAGAACACTCCCTGTTGCGCTGCCACCGAGACGTTGCTCTTCATGTCGCCGCTCAGATGCAGATGCTGCCCAGTGGAGACCTAAATTAGCGCCACAATTACGCAAATCAAAGACGTGCATATAAATGATTATAAATAATTATAAATAAATGCTTTAAAAAGAAAATGGGGAAAAATTACGCTTGCAGATTTATGAAAATTGTGGGCAGTAGGTTCGTTTCACGGAGCGTATGCGTAATGCGCTGCTGCGTAGGCATATCAAATATAAAGTATACGCACGATTGCCACACTGTAGGGGTCAGACTGAGTTCGTGTCTGTGTGTGCCTGTGCCTGTGAGTGTGTGTGTATGTGTGTGTATCTTTGACCGTTGTGCGGGTTGCCATTGCGATGCAAAGCACGTTTTTTTTATAGCATTAATTAAAACGAAGTTGTTATTTGATACTGCGCAGGTAGCAGACAGGAAATTAGTTTCGGCTATGATCTTTCTCCCTTTCTGCGCGTATGTGATGGTGTGTGTGTGTTTTTTATGCCAGGTTTATTAACCCGATTTATTATTTAGGCAGTTGCCAAGCAGCAAATTATAGCAACTGCATCAGAATAAACACATGAGCATTTAATTAAATTCGCGTCTATTCACTAGTGACATAATACACACACACAAACACACACACACACACACACACACAAACACATACATAAACACAAGTACACTCAGACAGTGCAGTTATGCTTTGTAATGAATTTGATTTGATCTGCTTTTTGAGCTCATGTGTGCCCTTTGATCTGCTCGGTCAGCTGCAGCATCCCCCGCAGGCGGCACTCATGCACCAAGTGCAACTTCATCATATGCAAGGCAAGATGCTTTTCAGTTCGCACGTGACTCATGCGCTTTAATTTTAATAGGCGAAAATTGATGCTACAAAGTTTGAGTTGATGAGAGCAGGCAACTTGCTTTGCTGTTGAGCATCATTTCGATTTAAACTTTGACTTGGCTGCAGTTTATCAGGGCTGCAGTATTAGTTCAAATTCGACAGAGCACAGCCACACAGAAGCGCTTCTTGTTGTTGTTGCTGCTGGCACTCCCCCTTCCCTTTAAATCCACGCTGCCACATTTGCTCTGCGCAGTGCAGTGTGAGTCAGCATAGGAATAGGAAAGAAAAACAAAAAAAAAATAATAACAAAATGTGAAATTCTGCTGCGTGCTTTTATGATCGAGCATCTGCATACACTTATGCCATTCAATAGAATGTATACAACACAACGCATTAATTTACTTGCTTCCCGCTGTGCCTGCTGCCTGTCATTCTCTCAGCCTGCCACCCTCACTGCTTCACAAGGGTGCATAAATGAAACATGTTGCTTAGAAGTCTTAGACACAATCAACGCGTGCCCGGCCCAGCCCAGCCCGGCCCAGCCCAGCCCGGCCAGGCCAGGCCGACATGCATTAACACTGTCAAAATAATATTGATGAATGACCAAAGACCAATAAAAGATAATAACACTAACAACAACAACAACAATGCTAAATAAGGGCTGCTACAATAAACACGAGTCCAAATAGTTTATGCATGCAGGCGAAAGCCAAGCGATGAAAGAGGAGCGTACCGCCATCTCTCGGGCATCTTTTGCGGAGCACTAAACTCGTGCCTATTACATATTAGATATTAGGCAAGCGACAAAGTTGTTTGCCTATAAGCTTTTACATTTATTACTTGTGTGCTGTTACTAGACAATGAGCGTGTCCACATGTCATGCCCGACACCAGCAGCACGACCAGCCCCACACCTCAGCACACCACAACAAACAACGTCATCAGCTTCATCGCCAGCAGCAGCAGCAGCAGCAGCAGACGCAGCAGCCTGAGCAGCAACGGCTACAGTGCAAACCCGCAGGCAGCAACCACCCTCCGCGCTGGCTAGCTGACTCTGTGTGCCTGTGGGTGTGCGTGTGCGTGTGTGTGTTCGAGGAGTATGTGCATAAATCTTTGGCACTTTTTCATAGTCTACTTTTTGCAGTTCATAGCAGCACAAAACGCGCCAAAAGCAACAAATTTGCAATTTATTTGTTATTTTAATGGCTTTATGAGCAAAGCGAACGCGTTCACCAGCGCCAACAACGCCGGCGTGAGATAGTCAGAGTGGGCTGAAGTATGTGAGTGTGAGTCGGAGTGCGAATGCGTGCGCGAGGGCACAAGCGAAAGACATGCAAAGCGCTGCTTTGTGTTTTGTGCAGCTGCTGTTGCTGCTGCTGCTGCTGTTCCACGCTACAATGACGACGTCGACGACGCATAGTTGTCGCTTTGCGAACCCATAAGGAGCACAATAAATCTTAGCGACACTCGCAGAAGCGCCTGTGCAGGCCGGAGCGAGGCAGCGATAGCCGAAAAAAATAAGGGAACATGCAAGTGAGATGGTGAGTGAAGCTGCTTGAGGGACAGTGCGGCAGCATTGGCGAGCGGTCGGGTCGAGTCGAGTCGGGTCGTGTCGTTGTCGGCGACTGAGCGACAGAGCGGGTCGGCGCAGCTGTTTGTGTGTGTGTGTGCAAATATACGAAACGATGCCCAAAAGCGCGCATCGCATACATTTTCGAAATAAGCAAATGAAAACGTTTACACGTATGCGCACACACACACACACACGCACACACACACACAGCTCTTGCCCCTTTGTTCGCGTGCGTGTGTTTGTTTGTTCCTTTTATTTGTGTGTTTGACTGTTTGCTGTTGTTGTTATTGTTGTTGCTGTTGTTGCTGTTGTTGCTGTTGTTGGTTTTATTTATGCGTTGATTTATTCGTTGCGTTTTTAGCGTCTATTTTCATGCATACGTAATACGTAATACGTAATACTATTTCAAAGTCATGGGCTCGATTCGTTCGCTTGCTTATTCGCTTATTCGTTTATTCGTTCGCTCGCTTGCTCATTTGGGCACTTGCTCAGTTTGCTTGCTAGTTCGCTGCTTGGCTGTGTGGCTGCTTGCTTGGCTCGTTTACTAATTGAAGTCTGCGCGCGTTGTGCCATAAATCACTGCATGCTTTTAGGTGTTTTGTGCATATTTTTGTTACAGGCTGTTCTAATGGGGATTTGTAGTCATAAAATCCAAAGGCATTGTTGCCTTCTGCCTAAGCACTTTGTTAATAAAAAGAGTTGAACGCGACAAATGCTCTTTGTTCTCTACAAAGGAGAGCACACTTTGCCATTTTTGATTATGAACTGTGTGCGCCCCATTTCAAATAATTGCAGTTGATTACACATTCGCTTGCAAAGTACAGTCAATATTAAGCATAAAGGACGTGAGTATTAGACAAACTTTCGCTCGAAGTTTCGACAACTCTGCTCTAACAACATAAAATAAGCCAACAGCAACAGAGACTTTTTATTACCAGCGAAATAAAACAACGGGAAATTTAACTTGTATATCTGCTCAGTCTTGTAGAAGTTGACTTTCCTTTAAGGACATACACTTTTGCATATAACAAACATATATATACATATACATATGTATGCCAAGAAAGACACGTGTGCTTATTAGGTTACATATTGTTGTGCACATATACAGCAGCTAAAAATTATTTGTAGCAACAGCAGCAAGATATTGGATCTCTCATAATAACCACTGTAAAATGGCGAATAGAAAATAAAGCGCATAAATTTTATAGCCAGTAAAAAGTAAGTAATAAAAGTTTTAAATCTGCCACATCGCATCACAGCACAGCACAGCACAGCATAGCACATCAAACCCCACCATGCCACAGTCCACTTGACTTCAGCCACGGCATGCGCAACAGCACACCTTAATGTAAGGCAACGCCAAGCGAAGCAAAGCCAAGCCAAGCAAAGCAAAGCAAGGCAACGTCAAACAGCATTGAAGCGCGTAAATCCCGCATATAACACCAAACTAATCCCAAGCCAAAAGGGAATCAATATAAACAAAAGAACAAACAGCAAATAATACACACATGCAGGCACAACAACGGACACACCAAGAGACAGACAGACAGACAGACAGACGGAAAGTCAGACAGTCATGTGGAGAGTTAGACATACAAGTATGAAGCGACAAGTCAGCAAGCAAATAGCATAAAGCATACTTCAAGGCAAACTAAAGCAAATCACTATGAGACTTAGAACGCGGGCCAACAACAACACTACAACAACAAATGCGCATTTGACAGGCAAAGGACGCTCGGCGCATAAAGAGGCTGGCGAAAATTTACTATTGGACATAGACGGGCAGCCAGTCAGCTGAAGGGCAACACTGGCAGCAGAAGCCAGCGAGGGTTGCTTGCATGTGCGGCACAGGGTCGGGTGCACATGCTCACCCTGGCATGGGGTGGTCCAATGCTTGACAATGATATATGAGTACGTTAAAAACCTAAAACCAAAAATGAAGAAACTCCAAAAATAAGAAGTAAATAAATAATATAAATAAACAAATGCAAGTTAGTCACTTGCATAGACCGAAATAAATGAGCTCAAAACACACACACACACACACACACATACACACACACACACACACACACACACACACACACATACACATACACACATACACACATACACACAGGCGCACACACAAATGCGTCACTTATTAATTGCATTTTAAATGTTTGCACAAACAAACAGACAGACAGACGGACAGACAGAGAAACCGAGGCATAAATGGAAGAGCAGCTGAGTGAGTGTAGCAGGCAGCATTCGACTGATTGGCAATGTTGGACTCATTACTATGCGCGCAGCCATGGCTTGGCAAGGCAGGAAGGAAGGAGAGGTGCGGGGTGCGTATGCTTATTTTGGTTTGGCTTTAGGTATCTGAATTTATTTTCAAACACGTTTGCAGCAGCATCAGCAGCAGCAGCGAAGCACTTTGAGTAGCACTTAAAATAATTGAAAAACTTGTAGCAGAGCGTGCCGACACTGACTGACTAACTGACGGACTGAGGCTCTGGCTGCGTTTGGAAATGAGATTGAATGAAAACAACAACAGCAACAACAACAACGTTGCCAACAGTAACCGCGTCGCTGGCGTTGTGGCAGCGCAGCAGCAGAGAATCCGGAATATTACGCATACGCAGCGTGTGTAGGCTAAGACTGCGTTAAGAAATTGCATTGCCTAAGTTTCAGGCGACCACGCGCGGAACAGACAGTCAGACATTCCGGCAGACAGACAAATGAAGTAATTTTTCGAAATGCCATCGAAGCAGAAAATCTTCATTGCTGCCCTTTGACTTTTGGCCAAGCAAGTCTTGGACACTAAAGCAGCGGCTTAGCATGAACTCATGTTTTTTTATTTTTATTTTTGTTTTTTTTTTCTTCTCTTCGACTTTTCTTTTTATTATTTTTGATTAATTGTCGAAGTTGAGATGATTGCCGCATATTCCAATGAATTGTTGCGCTGCTCAGAGTCGAAGCTCTGAGTTGACTTGAGTTG
This sequence comes from Stegana nigrithorax, assembly GCA_037044495.1. Taxonomy (NCBI): domain Eukaryota; kingdom Metazoa; phylum Arthropoda; class Insecta; order Diptera; family Drosophilidae; genus Stegana; species Stegana nigrithorax. Next base: position 156,390 of record JBAMBQ010001754.1, on the reverse strand, counting down.
CTTCGCTTTGCTTTGCTTTGCGTATCGATGACTAAATAAATGTTTCGGCTGTTTCTGATTGTTGTTTTTAATGTTGTTGCTATTGTAGTTGGTGTTATGGTGCTGCTTGTTAGTGGTGTTGTTGTTGTTGTTCGTTAATGATTATGCTATTTGCTGATGCTGATTTGATAACATGCCAGAGCTACAATTCATAAGCTGGGCTGCTGACAAAATTATGTCAATAAGTTGCTTTTTGCCTTTGCCTGGCTTTTCTGCTTCTTCATCGTCATCATCATCATCATCTTCTTGTTGCTATTATCGTTGCTGTCGTTGTTGTTGTTGTTGTTTTATTGTGAAAATTTGATTAATGAAACACTTTTTGGCGCAAAAGAAACTTGTCAAAGTTTTGTGTGTGTCATAATCGTGAAAATTAATTAATTTTATGATGATTATTGCATTGATAATATTATTAAATGCCATAAAATACTAAGCAGCGTGGGTTATTAATTACTTATCGCCTGAAAGCATGCTTTAAAAATTAATTTATTTCCATATTGAGCTAAAATTAACTGAAGCAAAAACTTATTAGGCTAATGAAATTAGACAAGCCAAAAACACGCCCACAACTAAACGCCCAACACATACACACACACACACACACACACACACACACACACACCCACCAACATGCCTCATACACACAGTCATAGATACACACACATGTATGTATGTGCTGACAGAGTAGAACAAATTTGCCAACATGTCAGTCAGCCAGCTTCACGCTGCCTTACCAAACCAAAGCAAACCAAACCATTCCGAACCAAGCCAAGCCAAACCAAACCAAAGCAAACCAAAACCAAGCAACGGAAAGCTAAGTAAACCCAACCGAATCGACGTGTGCCCATGCCATGGCCATAAGCACATCGAGACGCGCTGGCGTTTGGCGCTGAAGCCAAAAAATTGTGAAGCCAAAATAATGTCTACAGTTTGTGTTGCTGTGCACTGGGAATTCACTTCTTCACTTCTTCGCTTCTTGCACGCGCTCTGGACTCTTCCCTGTACAGTGAAGTCAGTTTGGGCGGCAGCACATTGAATACCCGTTGCCTGTCGCTGCCTGCTTGCTCGGTTACTTCGCTGGTTTGTCTTTAACTCACTTGAGGTTATGTATTGATCGAAAATCATGTATGTGTACAAACCGAAACTTAAATTAAAAAATAATAGTAAAAAAAAAAAAAATAAATAAATAAAAAATAATAGTGAGGCATACTTAAATTGTACTAAGTACTTGTCCATAATATGCCTGACTGCTTGATGCCACGACAAGCCGCTTAAAGCTGTCACAAATGTGCGCGACATCTTGACTTCGTGAGGGCCTTCAGGGGTGCAAGGCATCAAAGCAAAAAGTATGCGAAGTACTTCAAAGCAAATGCGGCATGTGAGTATTCGTGTCTGTCCGATTTGTGGGCTTTGCAAATTTTTCACTTATAGAGATTGGCATGGAAGAGGTCCTAAGCCCTGCCAAGGCAGAGTTACTAATGCCATGGCACACTGCAAATAACAGCAGTGGGAGCAGCAGGCGCTTCCCTTGCACTTCCCCTGCCGCGAAGTCTTTTCTTGCTTTTAAATGTGCCAGCAGCAGTTTCGAGCTGCAGGGCGTGGCATAGTTGCCGTGCACTTGCTGCAGGTAGCATATGCAAAGAACTATTTACACAAGCGTGGCAGAGTGCCCCTCTGGCATTACATACGTGTATGTGTGTGTGTGAGGAAGTGCAATGAAGTTGTAATTGTGGCCAAAAACTTGCCACTTTGAACGCTAATCAACTAATTCCTTTGGCTTTTGGCAAAATATATAATAAAGTGTGCATGTCGCCAAAAGGCACAATAATTTCAAACATATCCACATACACACGTCCATATACACATATTGTGTGCATATATGTATATAAGTCTATGTATGTGTTTACATAGTGCGGTATATAAGCCACTCCATGGCACACTGTTATGTATTAGGTATTTTGATTGTGCTGCAGCTGTGCGCATTTTTGCATGGCCTTGCTGCTCTTGGTGCTTGTGTCTGTCTGTCTGTCCGCCAGTCTGACTGTCTGTCGTTCGCTTTGTCACATGCGCACCTTCTGCATGGAGCAGCAGAACTCGCTGCCATTTGTATATGATAACGGTGGTCCGTGCATGTCAATGATCATAAATTATACTTGCAATAATTATAAATTAAATTTTGGCATAAATGGGTGGCTGTCCTGCTCCTCCTGCCTCACTAACCCGTTACCAGCCAGCAGCCATCAGCTACAGTTACACAGCAGTAGCAGCAGCAGCAACTACATGGCACTACACTACAATTGAAAGCCATGCCGCACAAAGCACACTACACTACACAAACACACACACAAACTCACTGCAAATTGCATACAAAAAGGCGCGTACACACACACACACACCCCATCATCATCATCAGCAACATGCAGCACTTGCCAAGCCATGCCATGCCATGCCACGCGCTCAATCAATGCTGCACGTTTCTCTCTCGCTGCTTCACTTCTCTTTTCGCTTGCTAAATAATAAACTCTCCGTAGTATGGACACACACCACACACTATATACTCACTCACACACACACACACACTCACTATAGTGAGATAGACTTGCATTAGTGTCGTTTAAGCCACAAGGAGGGTTGCCTGCGAAATTGGCTGACACAGTGTGGTGCGCACACGAGTTTGTCAATTTTAACGAGCTTGGCGCGTCTGAGGTCTGCTGGCGTTGCCTCTTCTTCAGGCTGATTGGGTGACCGGGGGGTGGCTGTTGGGTGGTTGGTACATGAGATTTGCTAGCTTGATAGTTAATTGTTGCAGTTTCTGCTCCCCACACACGCACACACTCACACGTACATACGCCTACTCACTTATGCACACACTATGCTGCTCTCTCACACCATTCCTCCTCCTCTTTCTATTGCCAGTTGCTCATCTGCAGCTCATCCGCTTCTCCCCACCGCCTCGGCGCCTGGCTGGACGCTGTCCTGCACACGTTTCGCACGTTTTGCATTTTGTGTTAAAATTTATTAATATTATAATGGCTGCAAATGCACTTTGCCGTTCTTTGCTCTCGCAAATTTATGCGTTTTTGGCAAATGCATTTATTGTCATTTAAATGCAACATATTGCACATACTTCAACTCATTCCACTCCACTCCACTCCCATCCACTGATTGGCAAGGGTTCACAAGAGGTTAAGACGTTGCCAACTGCAGCAGAACAATCAATTTGCCATTTGTATTTTATTATACAATATTTTATTAATGTTATATGTCAATGTGATTTAAAGTTGAATTGCATTTAATAAAGAAAGAGAAGAGATTCCGTACAGTAAGGAGAATCCTAACTAATACAAGGTGACTCTGCCATTAAAAGTGTACTCTATAAGGCAATAATTTCTGCTTGTAAAAGTTAATGATTTTTGTTTTTGTTTTTCGAGTAATTTCAAAAACACTTTGCAATTTAACAGAATTGAAAACATGACCATTATATAAAAGCGTGTAATATTCGAACAAAATATGAGCCAATCATTAATTGCCAACAATAACCATTTCAATTATTATAAATCTATAACACCTTCATTTAATGTATCATTTGTAAGCCTATTTTGGTAAGCCTGAAAGCTTAAACTTCATGAACATGACGAAACGAAAAATAGTAAAAAATATAATTGATGTATTTATATACTCGTTTATGTACATAAATATGTTAATAGAAATTTCACTGATATCAATATCATCTGGCTTCAGTGTGGTTGTTGTTGTTGTTGTTGCCAGTTGTAAACAATTTCCGCTGTGCTAGTTGCGCACAATGCAGCAACCAGCCAATCGTTGGCAACAACAAAGCGAACTAATCATTTATAAATATCGAAAAAGCAAATAATTGGTAAAATCAAAATCAAATATGGCAATGCAATAACAGCTACAACAACAACAACAACAACAACAAATGCAAACTGTGCACATTAAATAATCAAATAAAAACTAAACGATTGCCAATATTTATAGGCATTTATTTGCAGCCAGCAGAACGCAGAACACAGCACACAGCACACATGGCAAATTAGTAGACGCCAAAAAAGTATGCTATGAAAAATATAAAATAAATAAAAAAAGAACCATGCATAAAGCATATGATGTGCAAAAATAGCAACAAGCAAAAGATAACCGATAACTAAATAAAATGAAACGAAATAAAATAGAATAGAATATAAAAATAAAAATATACACATGTGTATATTAATAAAAATAAAGGCGCACAGTGCAGTGCAGCATTTGAATTGAAAATCATGCGTATTTTGACCTGTTCTTGATTTGTTGGCATGTACGCATGTGTGAGTGCCTGTGCATGTGTGTGTGTTGAGTCTATCAAATCAAATAGCATTTCGGCAGAACTGCAGTAAGTTCTGTGCCTATCTGTTGCCTGCCTGCCTGCCTGCCTGGTCTGCTGTTCCAACAGCTTTGTGCTGCTCAGCAACCAATCGAGCAAGCGGCGAAGCAACGAACGAATCAACCAAAATAGCACAAAACATGCAAAATTGCAAATGAAAATTTTCGTTTGGTTTCGTTTAGGTTTTTTTTTTTGTTAATTTCTATCTCTCTCTGTCTGCCGCTCTCTCCCTCTCTCTTTCGGTCTCTCTGCGTCGCTTGTTGCAAATAAATTTGATTGTAAACTGCTGATTGCAGTTAGCCACAGGCGCGGTGTGTGTCAGCTCGTCAGCCACATCATCAGCAACGGCAACGGCAACGGCAACATCAACATCAACAGCAACATCGGCAGCAGCAGGCTGCACCAGGCGGCGACATTATCATTAGAGCAGGTGTTGCTGTGGCTGTTGTTGTTGTTGTTGCACTTTTGTTGCTGCTGCTGCTGCTGGCAGCTTAATAGTGAAAATTAACGCAAATGCTTTTGCTGTGTATTATGTATTTACGTTTTTACTAATTTCGCTGACAAATAGTTTTGGCATCTGCAATGTGTGCCTGTGTGTCTATGCTTTTATTGCTGTTGTTGTTGTTGTTGTTGCTGCACAAAATAAATTTGTTTATCTGTTTCGCTTAGACACATTCATCGATTCCCTAAAGCCAACACAACTTGCGCAAATAATTGCGCACGAAATCGTTGTGAATTTTATTTTTAATTAGAGTATTTCCAAGCGTTCAGAATGCATTGCGTTGCTTTATTTTCGCTCTCTTCTTCTTGTTTAGTTTCTTCTTTTTTCAATTTCGTGTATTTTTTGTGTTCTTTTGCGGTTTTTTTACTTTTTGCTGTTTCCATGTGTTTCGCTTTGCTTTTCTGTCAATATCAGCAAATAATGCGAGCGCGCAGTTGAGTCATCGACTTCGGCGTCTCCAATTTGCTGTGCCCAGTCATGCCATGCCATGCCATGCTGTGCTATGCTCTGCTGTTCTGTTTTATGTATTCGTTTAGTTGCTAACCATTTATAAAAAAAAGTGCTTTCAATTATTCTTTTATTATTATTATATGATTTTTTTTTTTTTTCAAAGTGCTGCAATGCTTTTGACCAAAGACAATTGAGTATGTACTTTTTTGTTTTTGTTTTTTGTGTGTTATATTTTTTTATAATTTCACTGCACTATGCAGTTTTTTCGGCCCTTTGATTTTTCTCTTTTTGTTGTTGCCATGTGTGCTGGCGCATGTTGTATTGGCATCTGTAAACTATTTTTATCATACGCTTTGTTATAATTTATCGTTTTATTTAGTTAATAAATGAAAATTCGACGCGCAACGCTTTGCCTGATGCTATCTGTGCACCAATATGCACTGCAGCTACGCATTCTATATGCTCACACAATACATATGGTATGCACTGTATATGCATATATATTATACACACATTAATTCAACAGCAATGTTCACGTACTTAAGGTCTGCACGCATTGTGATTTAATTGTGCCTTACGCAGAAATAGCCATGGGATCCGTTAAAAATACTTCGGAATGTGCGTCATATTAAGTGACTGTTAGGCTAAGCTGATAAGCTCTACGACTGTTAAGTTAAGCTGCTAAATTGCGCTGTTAACAGAGACTGTTAAATATATGAAAGGTTTTCGTCTGTAAGCTTTGCTTGACAGCGCCTTAACAGTAACAGTGACTCGCAGCGGCAGCAATTAATTTTCGTGTGCTGCTGTTAACTTATTTGCATATGCGTTAATTGGCTGCTAACCGCTGTGTCGCTGCTGCTGTTATGGCGCTGCTGCTGTAGTCATTGGCAGCGTGCTGTGCACATTGCTGTTTGTTGCTGTGTGTTTAATTGGCAAACAAAGCTGTGCAATGCGATTAAAATAATGCAAGACACAAACTGCTGCAAGCGTTTTTCACAAATGCAGCAACAAAGCAATGCTTTCTAAACTATTTTGGCTACACGTGTGTGTGTGTGTGAGCGTTTAAATGCAAAACTGATTCTGATAGTTGCACTAAATTGCAAAGTCATCAAGTAAATTATTTAATTCTATGCCAACTCGATTACATTCAGCACACATCCGTTTGTACGTATTTCATGGTTTATTATGCAATGTGTGTAGATGGATTCGTTTTGTATACGTATCTGCACAGATACGGGATACGAGTTACGGAACACGAGTGCGTCAGTGGCACTCGCACTGGCACTGGCAATGGCACTGGCGCTGGCAGTTATAAATGCACACAATAAACTTTACACTGAGTTACGTTAACAGTCACGTAGGCAACTGCACAGAATACAAACTAACTCACTCACACACACACACACACACACACACACACACACACACAGAGATAGGCCCCTGCGCATACATAGATACGGATAACAATTGCAGCACATTTGCTTAACTATTTCAAATTTAGCAACCAACCGAAATGTAAAATAAAAGTAGAAAAAAACCGAAAATAGAAAAAAGTGCAGAAACGCAGAAAAGTGTTGCAAATTGTGTTCGGGTTTGCTTTTTTTTTTTTTTTTTTTGCAACTTAAATGGGGGCTTATGGCAAAGTTACATAAACAGAAAGTTGCATTGCCATGGCAGGGTAGCATCGATTTTATTTATGCCTCAACTTCAGTTTCAGGATTCGGCCATTAGTTGAGGTTCAGTTAACAGCCGAGCCACACATCCTAAGAGCCTTACAGTAGACGTGTAGAAAGTTTCCAGAAGAACTGACAGCAGAAACGGCTATCAGCTGTTGGATTTCAAAGGCCATGCCAGCTCTTGAATTTGATTTACGCCAAAGTGGGAATACCGTTACATCTGATAGTTCGATCCATGTCAGTTGCTACACTAACCACAACAGTCACCGCTAATGTTATGCACACTGTCTTTGGCAGCACACGCATTAGTCAGCATAATCCATAGTTGTCATATGGATTCCCCTACTCTACAGAGAAGTGCTGCTTTAAAAAGTTAACTCTTTGCATTCGCCTTTGCTTATTCACATGCTGAGTTTCTGCATGAGCAGATCGACATTCAGTTTCCTTTAGTTATGATAATCCTTTTTTCTAGCGTCTTTCATGTCATGTTTTGTTAGTTGTGTTACATAAGCCAATAATTACATGGCCCGAGCATGCGTTTGTGCTGTCATTGCTAGTCTTTACTGTCACCTGAATGAACCCACCCACGCACAATACGCGCAAATTGTATACGTACGCCAGCAGCACAGCAGAGCAGTAACAATTTTATGCAGCATTAAATTACACAATCTGTTGCTCCTCCGCTTGCCGTCTTCCCCTCCGTCTTTGCCCGTGTCGTTCATTTTTACAAGTCCTCGCAAATTTATCGTCTTACAAGACAGCACAAGTCAGCGCCGAGCATCCTTTGACTTTAGCTAACTTCTGCTGCTGCTCCCGCTCTTCCTGCTGCTGCTGCGTGAATATTTATGCCTTATATTTTATGCCTACTCTACTCTACTCCACCACATCCTCATCACATCATCATACCATTCTGCATCAAAGTAACCAAGGCAGACGCTAAGCGGCCACGCATATGCGCTGCGCTGCCCTCGCTCGCTTCTGCTGCGTCGCTGCTCGGCTTTCTTTCGTTTTCGTTCTGCTGCGCCACTTAATCAAATTAATTACTTTTACTCACAACGTGTGTAGTATTTCATTATGCAATCCTTTTTTATCTTTTTTTAGTTTTGCGGTGTATGTATAATCAAGCCATGCGCATATGCACACAGTGGAAACTTGCCTGGCCTGACACACACTCACACACACACACACACATGCACATGTTGAGTATGTCAATTGTGTTAACGGTTTAACATTGATAAAAAATCGTTTAAGCGCTTTTGCATTTTTCATGTGCGACAAATAAAATGATTATTAAATCGATTTTGTGTGCTTTAAGCAAAGCGAGGCATGGCTTGGCCTGCCCTGGCCTGGCCTGGCATGGCAAGGTAATTATTTAATTACATTTATATGACTTTTAATAATACAAATTAATAAACATTTGCTGTTTGTTTGGCTTCTGTATTTAGCTTGCTGCTGCTGCTGCTGTTGTGGTTGTTGTTGTTATTGCTGTGTGTTTATGTTTCCTCTTTTTGTTATGATTTTTTTTTTTTTTGTATTTTTTGGCTTTAACGATTTATCTGCTTTTTATTGTTTAAATTTTAATGGCGCTTGTTGTTGCCGCTTGCACTCGCTTCATTTGCTTTATACATAATTAATTTTAATTTTTCAACATAACATAAATCGCTGTGCATTTAAAAAACATATAACAACTACAACAAGTGCACAGAAAAATGGTGTTCATGTCAGTCAGCTATATAAATTAATACAATTGCTAACACAGCGATAACGACAGCAACAAAAATAACAACAACAACATCAACAGCAAGCCGCAATGGAAATGCTGCTTTATTATATTGTACGAAGTGCTAAAAATAACACCCTGTATATTGTTGCATAAGCATGCCAAGGCGAAAACTGTTGGCAACAACAAACAAAAATAAACAAAACAGAAAACTATTGCCGCAAAAATCAATAAAATAATAAAAAAAGAAAACAAACAAAACAAACAAAATAAGAGCAAAGTAAAACAAAAACAATACAGTGGAATGTAATATTGTCAAGTAATTTTCATATATACAATGCATAATCAACAGCGCCAAGTGGTTAACAACAACAACAATAACAATGACAACAAACATTTAGTAGTTTGCCTAAAAACAACATTTAACGTTTGACGTTCAACAGCGACCACATTTTACATATAGCACAGGAAGGAAGTAGCTTTTATGCTGAGCTCAGCCCGAAAGTATGCTAAAATAAGTGAAACACAAAGAACAGAAAAATTGAGCGCACAGTAATATGGGAAATTCACTTAAGCGTAAATTTAAATATTTGCACAAATTGTTTTCGTCAACTGTGGCACACTTCTGTGTTCCATAAACGTAAGTAAGCCATAATTAAAATTGTACCGGTAGATTTCGCATCCATTGCGCTGTGTGTGTGTGTGTGTGTGTGAGTTCTAAGCAGATCTCATCAAACATTATTTAATGTTTGTTTATTGTTTCAAGTTTCATTGCTTATTATAATTTTTTATAACACAATATTATTATTTTATTGCTTTACTTTATTTTTTAATTGTTTGTATTTTTAATTAACGTAATAATACATATTATAATATTTATGTTTCGCTTATATCTACTTGCTTGCGTAAACCCTTTTACTTAAATTGTAGCTTACAGTTAGCAAACCTGTAATTAAAAAATCCCAAATGCTGACCACATTCTAAAGGCGAACATGCGCCAAAGCCGAGCATGTCACAAATCTTGCACATTGGCCGCTCTCGGCTGCCTCTCGCCGTGACCCTTCCATACGCGTGCAATACGGCAAGCTGGCGTGTATAGAATGTTAGATGCAAATCGTACAAAAAGGCGGACACTCGGCTCACAATAGCAAGAACAACAACAAAATCAAACAACAAACAACACGACGAAATCATAAAGAAGCAACGTTAGCGGAGGCGCAGAGAGAGCCAACTGCACAAAAAGGTATGCCAAGTAATTGAAATTGTAAATAAGTTCATGTTTTTGTTGCCTCTCTCTTTTGGCTCTTATTTTGGTTGCTTATTTGGTTGCTGTATTTTGTTGAGCTTTCTTTTTAGTTGGCTGCCGTTTGTTGTTCTTGCGTGTGCTCTCGCAGTGGCCGTCGTTGTCTTTGTTGTCGTTATTGCTGTTGTTGCTATTATTATTGTGGTTGTCACAGTCATCAGCGCCTTTGCGCAATGTTTAATTGTTGTTAGTGTTGTTCTTGTTTTTGTTGTTGCTTGATTATACTGTGCTCAGCTGCGGCTTCGTTGTGCCTGTGTCTTTGACAAACTTTTCATATTTTATGACGTTGGGCAGCAACTTTGTGGCGGATAAACCTTTACTCTTGTTGTTGCTGTTGTTGTCTTTTTTCCGTTTGATTCTTTTTATTGTGCGCTGTGATCTAGCGAAACTCGCTCTATATGCATGTATTACGGCTTAAATGTCAACGTTGTTGTTGTTGTTGCCAATGTGCGCGCACGTTTGTGTTCATCGTAAATGTTTATTATTATTAATTGCTTATTATTTTAATGCATACGGTACAAAAGTGTGCAACAGCAACGCAGGCAAACGACAAACGACAGACAGACCACAAAAAAGGATAACGATTAAGTAGCAAAAATAATATGACAATTGTACAGTACAGTAATGCATACACACATTAAGTAATTAACAAATTGCCGACTTAAAGCAAAATGCAAACGCTCAACGAAACATCAATTACAGAGTGCAGGGTTGCATTTTAATTGACAGCATCAAAGTGTGCATATGAAGCGACTAAATTGAGTTCGGCATGTTAATGAGCTGACAACACGGCCAATAGAGCCGAACTTCACTTCGTATATATTGGTGTGTGTGGGTGTTTCAATATACATTTCAGGCATGAAAATCAATTAATGTGTATATCTTACAAACTTCTGTTTTGCAATGTTAAGCCACAAAGCGTTTAATTAAAAAGTCACTACAGCAACACTTAACTCGGTAATTCGTATTAAACGTTTGCAATTGCTCACAGCAACTAACTTCATGCCAAAATACATACATTCATATGCATAGGTATATAGGCATGTGTAACATATATATACATATATATCTATGTATGTATGCCAATAGGTAAATTTAGTAAATACAACTTTGCGGGCTGTGATCTGCGCCTGTACCAGGTCCTTTGACTGACTAACTGACAGCCAGGCGGGCGGTGAGGCAGAGTGGCAAAGAAGCGAGGGGACAGGCAAGGAATATGGTAAAATAAGCAAAGAAGTGAAATCGCTTTTTATGCCTTGCAGCCTATAAATATGCTACGTGAGCTGTTTACATTTGTAAGAACAAAGTACGCCCTGGAGTATGTGTGTGTGAGTGTGCGGGTGTGCAGGTGTATGTGTGTTGGCAAAAGAATAGCATACTTCAAGGCGCCACTGTACGATTTTATGCAATTTCATAAGTAAATAAAAAAAAAATCAACTTAAAAAAATAGAAGCGGAACAGCAAAACGACATAAAAGTCATCACATATACACCAGACATACACTCAAACATTGCACATGACGAGCTAAGAACGACGCCCAACGTCGATTGTAGTAGTAAAAATTAGAAGAAAAAAAAACCAAAATTAAACTTAGTTCGAAAACGTTACATAAAAAATTATAGAAAAATTTCCATTAAAATAGATTAAAAACTGAAATATTTATAATGCCCAAAAGCACGGCAAGTGCGTCAATGTCGTCAGCGTAAGCATACATATGTGTGTGTGTGTGTACGGAGTATTGTGGTGTGCGACGTCTATGACGAGTGAAAGTACTCGAATGAAAGTATTACATTTATTTTCAACATAAAGATTACATGCATAATAATATCCAAACACACACAAACACCCACATGCAGACGTGCGTGGGTGCAAGCTGGTTTTCGCTGCTGGAGTCGGCACCACAAACACCTTTCGCAAAGTTTAGCACAAGTTGCGCGCCATGAGATGCGTGCAAATCCGCACACAGTCGAATGAAAATATAAATATTAAATTTTATTTGAGCATCTACGCGCAGCACATGACGCTGCAGTAGCACGCGTGTGTGCAGGTAACAGCGAACACCTAACACGCACAGACACACACACACACACAGACGCTACGCACACAATACACTGCTGAGGAAAGGCAAACGTCAGCACGAGAGCATAAACGTTGTGTTGCGTGTGTTGTTGTTGTTTTTGTTGCTGCTGTTGTTGGGTGTATAACAAATTACAACTAGAAAAGCACACTGCACTGGCTAAGGGCAGCCGCAAAGTCGAAGTTAAAGTCAAAGCCAGCAGCCAACAGCCAGGAGCCAGAAGCCAATAGCGTAAGAAATAAAGAATAAAAAAAATGAAATAAAATAATATAATAGCGCGTGAAAATAATATAGGCAAAACTGAAGGAGAAGCGAAAAGCCAGCGCAACTTTAATCTTATCAACACGCAGAGAAAATAAAAAAGCAACCATGATGCTGAAAAGTGGAGCAGTCAGACGCTGCAGTTGGCGAAAAAGAACAAAAAAATATATACACCCTGAATATATATGCAATATATGTATGTACATAGGAAGAAGAGCAGCCAAAGCATGGCAGCATGTGTGGCTTAGCAAGGTATTAAAACAGAAAACGAAAAACTAAACGAAATCCTGCCGAAGTTTTTGGCTTAAATAGTATCTACAAATGCAGCAAAATATGAAGAAAGAAAAGAAAAGCGCGACACGCGTAACAGAAATGGCTCAGCAATATGCTGAAGGAAAATAAGTATTTAAAATGTAATAATTTAAAGCTTAAATAAGCAAAAAATTACGGAGTATAAAATCATATTAAATAATAAAATTTAATATGAAAAAAAAAATAAAAAATATGCCGACATGCAATAATTACATAAATTTTAAATCTTCTGTGAAGAACCCCAGCAAAAAGTTCAATTTGCCACTTGAAGCGTATTAAAATAATGATCGACATCTGCCAGCAGTTTTTAAAGACTTTTTCCACTACACCGAAATCCAAAGGGGCACCAAATACCTGCAGCAGCTTATCCATTGGAAATATGCTGCAAGGGAGCGAGTCCTGCGCAACGATAAATGCCAGCAAAGAAATATATGTTGTGTTTCCCCTTTTTATTTATAATAATTTCTTTTTTTTTTAATAAGACTTAGACTATTTGCAAAGAATTAACTAACAAATGACGTCGTTAGTTTATTCCTGAGTCCCTACTTGGGAATAATGACGTCATGTAGATTGTGGTTAATTTAAGGATTACTGCTGAACCAAGAGAGCAGCAATTTATTTAAAAAACCTAGCAAAGCTTTAAGCGACGTAGTCCTTTTTCTCTATGCATGTGTTGGGCTTGATTTGCTAGTGAATGAAAATTTTCTTATGTGTAGGAAAAGTCAACTTCTTGTCAAGCAGCCAAAAATAGTTATAGCCAATATCTGTATGGCTTCAAAAGCAACTTGACGAAGCTATTTTGTATAGTAGCATATATGGCTATAACAGTTTAGATGTAATATACCTCTTTAAGTATAATGCAAATAAAAAAAAAAAAAGAAAACAATAAATGAAAAAAAGAAAATCCCGTAGTATAAATAGATACACACACACATGTACATGCCATTTCAATGAACTGAACTGACATGTAAAATTTGTTTATAGGCAACAAATGCACGCGGCATGTCGCGATTTAAGGACAAAGTGAAACTGTAAGTGTAAGAGCAAGTATAAGAGTAAGTGTAAAGAGTTATCGCTTATGGGGCAAGCAACCCTAACAGGGATTGTGCACATTTGCTTGCTGACTTATTCAATGCCGTTTGTCGCTGATTGCGCAAGAAAAAATTTTGGTAGGTATCTGCTGTCAGTTGTGGGCGGCAATGGCTGCAGTGCAGAGCACAGCAAACTTTTCTTTGCAATTTGCCGAAGAAAAATGTTGCGTAAAATTTTGGCATTTCACATCCTGCCACAGTCACAGCCAAAGTGAGACAGCGACAAGGCACAGGCACAAGGCAAGAGGAATGCGGAGTGTGCTGCATAGAGACATAAAAAAGGTAAGTAATGTGACCCACGAGAATTGTTGTGGCAAACAAGACGGAGGCGCCGTTGGCGACGGCAGAGGCGGTGGCGGCGACGGTGGCAGGGCAACAAAAATCGAAGGTAAACAAGTTAAGTTAAATCGAAAGCAAGATGAAACGCAGATTGAATTATGAATGCATTAAAACTTTGGGATAGGTAATTGGAGCCATGAAGACGAGACTCAGTCATTGCGTGAGTGTATGTGTGTGTGTGTGTGTGTGAATGTATGTGTGGGCAGTAGCTGACGGGCGTTGTTAGCAGCTAACGATTATGCATTGCTAAGGTTTGGTTATAAGCATTCGAACATTTATGTAACTACCAAAGGAAATGCCAACACGCAATTAACTGTTTTGCAGAGTTCTCACAGGCGAACCAGCCGGACAGACACAGATAGTTGGCTTAAGCCATCTTCAATGTCCGCTAACGAGCCAAATAGCACAAAACATACAGACCGAACTCCCACAGCCTCCCATACAGCACCCACTGCCTGAGTCTTGCTTCTGCATTCACTCACTCACTCACTCACTGGCTCCCTGCCTGACTCACTCACTCACTCACTCATTTGCTTTTGCTCACTCGTCTCGCATACAGTGCGCGCCTGTTGTAAAATTGACAACGACATAACAAACGAATTATGTCACGAGTTTGTTAAACAATCTGCACGCTTTGGCAAGCGCCTTTTCGACCAAGCGGGTGTACCGCTGCTTTAAACCTACTCAGCAGCAGCCGCAGCAGCAGCAGCAGTTGTACAGTTCTAAGCCAACCACTTCACTCAGCTTTGCCGCCACCTGCTACCCGCACGCTCTCTTTCGCTATTACTCTCGCACAATAGTCATGGCCACAAGGGTTGCTGCTCAACTAATACTGCGCTGAGTGGCTGTGCGTTCTCACTCAAGAGACACAGAATTGCACTCGAAATCGCACTCATGGCGCTCTTGTGCCTTTGGCTCGGCTATGCGCATGCGTTCAGGCACAGGTTCACTTAGTGTACAATATGTGCTTGGGTCTGCGGCGCAACAGTGCCAATATGCGCCATTAAATCTGAATGGCACATTTCGTGCCACATTATGCCTCACTCGCGTTCGCTGGCAGAGCAAGCAACACTGTGCCGCAGTTGAGTGTAAACTCAGGCGTGTGTTATCATATTGAGTGCTTAAGTGCTGCTGCTTGTGACGTGTCCGTTGCCCCCTTTTCTGGCCACACAATCTTGCGCGTGGTTCTGCATTATTTATGCCTTTTGCACACTCAAGCGGCCTAAAATATGAAAATTTTGACACAAAATCGTTCACTTAGTAATTATTAAAAATATTGTGCTAAGGACGAGGGTTCAAAGTGCGTCGTCAAAGGCTGCACTCTAAGTGCTGCTGTATGTGCTACATCGCGCATGTGAGCCGTGCCGTTGCTTAGAGTTCCCCATGATGTCGTTGCTTGAATACCTTAAAGCTAAACAATTTGTCTTTTGAGAAAGTTTCGGCTTTATGCAGAGTTTTGATTTCAGATTTTAGCTTCAATGCAGAGAAAAAGTTGAAGGTAGCAGAGCATCGCATATGGCCTCGTTGCCGGTTAAGTGTTTACAGTAATGTTAGGCTAAGTACACATAGGCAAATTTCAACAAGCCAACATTGACTCAATTTAATATCAAAATTAAAAAAGGAGTGTGCAGGGATATGTCGACTGTGAGTTTTTGCGCATTTTCACGTTCTGCACATTTTCTTGGCACGTTGAATGAACGCATTCTCACAGGCATGTCTGCTATAACTATTTTGTATAACACATAGTATATGTTATATCTGCTTACATGCTTAGATGCTCGTGAATGGTGCTGAAATTCCAACACTTAACAGCGCAATATCCGCAATCCGCATGTAATACCCTTTTGCCACTCGCACACGTTGCTGATAAGAGTTGCGCCTTCGATGGCAGCTGCTGCCTACTTTAGATAAATGCTAAGCAGGTCTTGTTAATATTGCTGTAATTGTTGTGATTGTTGTTGTAGCTCTGCTTGTTGTCGTCACTGTCGTCGACGTCGTCGTCGTCGTCATCAACGTCGTTGTTGTTAGTTTAACGAGTTAATGCGAAAAAGGACATGCAAATGCGGACATTTTGGATTCATTGAACTTTACTACGACGACAATGACGCTGAAGACGACGATGATGATGATGACGGCCGCAATATTGTTGTTGCTATTGCTGCTCGCTGCTTGTGCCGCTTCAATGCCAAATACAATAACAACAACCACACGAACACTAACGCCAACACAAACGCCATCACCCTCACCAGCCACGACAATAACAACAACAACAACAACAATATCGCAAGCAACTTCGTTTCGTTTACTTCGCGTCACTTCTTTGCTTTGCTTTGGCTCGCTTCGGCTCAGTTCGGTTTCGTTTGGTTTGGTTTGGTTTTTGGAGTAGAGTATGACGTCGTCGTGTATGAAAAAAGCTCGTTAAGCAAATATTTACAAAGGAGATTTATTTTCATTTGCATTGTTGCTGTTCGGCTGTTGGCTGTTAGCTGTTAGTCGTATGCTGCCCTTTCCCTCTGCGCTGCTGTTGTTGTTATTTGAGTGTTTCTGATGTGGTTGTCTGCTAGTTGCAATATTTGTACATTTTTACACGCCATATTAACATTGCAGATATTGTTCCCATCCGTATTTAAAGTGTTTTATTAAAAAACACAAAAAGGAAAAATACCAACAACAACAATAACAGCAACAAAGCCAACAAGAAATAACAAGCAAACAGCAACACACCAACGCACAAGCGCCAAACGATTTTTCTTGCTGACTTTTAGCTTCGTTGTGGCAAGCATATGTGTGTGTGTGTCTGTGTGTGTGTGCGTGTGTGTGTGTGCGTGTGTATGTGTGCGTGTGTATGGAGCAAAGGAGGAGCTGAACGTGTGTATGTAATGAGTCTTTAGTAGATTAAATATTGGATGAATGTGTTGTGTTGGTCGCTTTGGCGTGTGTTTGCTTTTGCCCTGAGTTTGATTAGGTCTATGCGCATAATTTGGTCAAAATAATAGCCTGGCTGATAATCGAGTACGGTTGGGTATTTTGCATTAACAATGGCAGCAGCAGAGCATCAAATGTTATGCTCTAAGCGTTTACGTTGGGTTCAATTGTGCTAATCATTACGGGGGTTATGCATTTCATTAAGCTGCGAAGCATGTCATGCACATAGCAAGGAGTTTATTGGCTGTTTGATCAAAGCAATTGGCTTCATTGTATGCATACGTATATTTGTTTCAAATATTTAGTGAAGTTAACAAGTAAATAAATATTGTATAATATAATGTTATGAAGACTATGTTATGTAAAGGATGCCAAAAGGAAGTTAAAATAGTTTTATAATTTAAACATGCTTTACAAAAATGATGAGTTTAATATTAAATTTAATGCACAGGAATAGTTGCTGGCCTAAACTTAACTTTAGACGAATTCAACTTGAAGCCGAGCCACTCCTACGAACTCACTTAGACATGAAGAAGCACAGCAACTGTTGAACAAGCGACTTTTGCAGTCGCAGGTTGGCGCGGCTGTTGAACTCCTTTTATTAATTGGCATACATATCAAATAACAGGAGATGCTATCGGGACACTTATGTCGCCAAGAGTATCGAGCTGAGACATATTAATTTAAATATATGCATACAGAAACTTAAAGTTACCGTTATAGTATAGTTTTAGACAAAGATAACTCAAATACCAAAACGACATTAAGTTGACTTCAACTTCAACTGCAAGTTTAACTGAAACCAATCACTTGAGTCGTCGTAGGGCTAGAGAAACTAACCCAAACGGAGCGCACTACATTACACAAAAACTTACACCAACGAAATTTCAATCTCAATCGTAAACAAGTTTTTCCTAATGAAAATGGCATACACACAAACTCAAAGGGGGGAAAGAAAGTAAGCACGGGAAATGTAACTCAAAATAATAAAAGCAAGGCAAGTAAAACTTTCTTGAGTTTCTCATCGTCATCATCAGCGTCACCGTCATCGTCGACGACGTTGCTTGTGTGACAAACAAATGAAAGAAAAAGCTTCACAGTACAGTAAAAAAAAAAAGAAATAAAAATTTAAGAAAAAAAGAAAGCGAGCTAAAATTCTAATAGTGTCCTTTTTCGCAAACGAGTTGTTGAAATGTGCATTTTTGTCGGAACGAGTACATGCCATGACTTCAGTTTGCCTCTCCATTTTTCTTTTCATTTTTTTTCTATTTTTTTCCTTCCGCCTCTTCTGCATCTTTTTTCGTGAAAATATTTAGCAAATGGCACAGCATCAGCATCATCAGCAACTGAGCAGAAGATGATGAAGAAGAAGAAGAAGTGCTACTCAACATGGAATTTAACTTAAAAAGTTTTACGCTTTCGTTTCGGCTATGAACGTGAACGCACGGGCAGACAGATGGACAGACGGACGGACAGGCAGCATTTTGGACAACTAAATCTGTGCAGAAATGTCGTAAACGCCTGAACAAAAATAAATTAATTGCGCTTTAAATCTAAAGGGTGCACCATGAAAGTTCTTGAAGCTCTGGTCCTGGTTATGGCCTCAAATGCTCAACAAATGTTGGTCAAATGCTAAACGTGACTGGCTTTGGGTAACAGCTGAAGGATTACATTTACGCAAGGTGCTAAATGCCAGCGACATGTTGTGGGTTAAACTGCTGCTGCTGCTTCTGTTGTTGTTGTTGTTATAACAATACACGCACATTTCAATGGATTTTCACTGTACATGCCAGTCTAATGCCTAAAATAGATTTGTGACTGTTCAGTTGTTGTGCTACAGTAAACATGGCCAACAAATGAACACGCAAAGTGTGCGAAACACATGACCATTAGTACATTTACTTTTTTAACGCATTTGTTATCGATCTATTATAAGTTTTATTTAAAAAAAAATAACCAAAGTTGTTAATTGAGTAACTGTACAAAATTTTTCTCTTAGCCATCAAACAAATATATGCAACTAAATATCAACATCGCTATCGGTTTCGAAAAGTTAAAAGTTTTCAACGCAACGTTGCCAACTTTAAATTCATCGCCTACGGTTTGCAGAGAGATTGTGTTACCCTACAACTAACTAATAAATATTTCCTTGTGAATGTGCTCACATTTCCAGTTAGTAATAAAAAATGGTCGCTAACGGAAATGAAAAAACAAAAATAGAAGAAACAAGAAATGCACAGCATATTCAACAAGGACATAACATGCTAACACGAAAAATGAAAGAGGAAAAAAAATGAAACGCGAAGGAAACTCGTAACAGCAAAGCCCACAATGCCAACGAAGGGGTACAGCCTAAGAGTCCAACGTTCACATTTGAAAAACAAAAGGCAAAAAACTTCGCAACCAAAAACGATAAGCAGCGTCGAGTTGGGAGTTTGGCTATTAATATTTTTCTTTTTTTCTCATATGTACGTTTGCTAACTGCTTAACAGAAATGCCGTTACAGTCAAAGCAGCCGTACGTCGAGATGAGTGCAAGCGACGCCGTCAGAGCGTTGCTCTCTGCCAGCAGTTGCGGCCAACTCAAAGCAAAGCACACATTGCGTGACTATGCCGCCGACTAAAGTCAAACAGTGACAGGCATAACGATTTTATGAACAGATGTGTGGCTAAATTAATGGACAGCACAGCAACAAGAAGAGCGTATAGAAGAATGTAAATGGTTTCGTTGCAAAGTTGTAATAACGAGAGAGAGCCAACCAATGAGTAAAAAAAATGCTGTATTATAGTCAGTCTGTGTGGGGTGGCTGCTCATGAAACACAGCATAGACAGACAAAAAGAGCAAATTGGTCTATACGTTTGAGTGCAATTGCCTAGTAAAGCAGTTAAGTCAATGAAAAAGACTCAGTTTGGAAATAGCGTGCCAACTGAGCACAAGTGGATGCTGGCACTTGAGTGCAAGCATTAGAGGGATATTTTAAGCATTTAATATGCGGCATACTTAAATTTTTGGCTAAGAATGACTACAATCAAAATGTTATGTGCTCTGCGCGTATAAACACGCTTAAAAAATTATAAGCAGCTAATAAAGTGTTCCAGGCACAATTTTCGTAAAATATTCAGAGGCAACACACAAAAGTTTGTGCTCAATTTGCTTGAGTGGGAGAGCGTCAGCGCTCATAGCTGTGGTGTGTAAACATGTGTAAGCATATTCGTACGAGGAATATCTGTGGTGAGTGCAAGTAGCTGTTGCCTGAGTTTCACTCGCTCCACTTTACCAATTCACATTCCTATGGCTTCTTGTTGTTGTTGTTGTTGTTGGCACTACCTAAAACTCAAACCTGTAAGCGAGCTTGTGCCGTACTTGTTGTCGTTGTTGTTGCTGCTATTGTATGTGTTCCAAGTTTGATGTGCAGGATTTTTGTCAAAGCTGTTGACTTCGTTACGGTGATAACTTAAATATGCATGGAGAAAATTTACATACGTGTCAATGGTATTAAGTAGCGCCATGTTATTGGATAAGCTGTATAAAGTAATGGCTGGAAATTGTGCAAGAATGACGACGAGCAAGATACATTGGAACGTCTGCAGGAAGTTCGAGTCTCATTGGCAGGGGATTTGTGTGCTGTGGTGACTTCAAAGTGATTAGAAAAGTATTTCGAGCTAGACGAGCGGAAACGACAAAGAAGACAAGAAATGACAAAGCAAACCGTTTCCTGCCAACTTCGGTGACGGCGGGCGGAACTTCCTTTCAAAGAAAAACCAACTTTGACTGCGAGTAATGTGCATTGTCATAGGCAAAAGCACGATGAATATTATTTTATACACCAAATAGGATCATATGTTATGTACTTAAATTGCTATTGGATTAAAAAACATAAAGGAAGGAATATTTGCATGGAATATCATATGCTAAGCTTTTGCAGAGTGCGAAGCTTCGCTGACAAAGTCTGTAAGGGAACATATGTATAACGGTTCTACCCGATGAAACGAACACCCACCTCACAATTTTAAGGTATCAAAGTATGTATAGAAGGTGGAAAGGCATAACACACTTACCTGTATGCCATGTGAGCCACCCTGTTGGCTGATGTGCAGTTGTTGCGTTTGCTTCATTTGCAATGTGGTCGTGGTCGATTGCTGTTGCTGCTGCTGAGCCTGCTGTTGGCTCTGCTGTTGCATATTCGGACCATTTTGTGCATTATTGCCGCCCGCATTTTGACTACCTTGCCCAGGGCCAGCGGGTCCTAATTGTGGACCACCGGGACCGCCTTGCATGCCACGTTGTTGTTGCTGTTGCTGGGGATTCGGTTGTTGTTGCTGTTGTTGCTGCGGCAATTGCTGGCCGGATACGTGCGACGGCACATTTGCCGGACCACCGCCATTGGGGCCCATATTGCCTAAGCCTGGACCGCCACCGCGTGGAGGACCCTGCATGAAATTCGGTGGGCCGGAGGCATTTTGACTATTGCCCGGACCCATTGCTGTGTTAAATGGCGAGTATTGTTGTTGCTGTGGATTATTCTGTTGCTGCTGATTTTGTGGGCCACCCGGTTTGCCGAAATTGCTCATGGGCACATTGGGGCCACCCATTTTCGGATGTGGCTGATGCTGCTGAGGATTGGGACCATGGCCATGATGCTGCTGCTGTTGTTGTTGTTGCTGCTGCTGCTGTTGCTGTTGCATTTGTGCTTGTTGCTGCAACCGTTTGAGATCGAAATCGTTTTGTGAGGAGTAGAAGAGTTCCTGTTTCATATCCAAGAAACTTTGATTGGGTCCATGAGGTCCACCGGTAGGACCGCCGCCATTGTTGCCACCAGCGCCGGGTACTTTCTGATGGAATTGTGGCGGCATTTGCTGCTGCTGTGGCTGCTGCTGTTGCTGCGGCTGTTGCTGTGGCTGCTGCTGCTGTTGCTGTGAGCTGGGGCCATTCGGTCCCATGCCGAAGTCATTACCAAAGCCACCATAGTCATTATAGCGTCCCGTGTTCGGACCACCGCCCATCATTTGACCATGCTGCTGTTGCATTGGCGGCCGTGGGAAGCTCATGCCGCCCATGGCATTCTTGTGCTGATGCTGCTCGGCCATCTGCTTAAGCGTTTGCGCTGCGAGTGATAGCTCCACCGGTCCGTTCTGGAATTGTGCGCGCATTTTATTCATAGCTTGTGGATCCATTGTCTGATTGGGCCCGTTGGGCCCGCCTCCGCTCATGGGACCAGCACCGCCACCCACCATGCCCGGAATGCCGCCGCCCATATTGGGCCCGGCATTATTCGATGCACCAAAGGCGGCATTAAATGGTCCCAGGCCACCCTCGGATTTCACATTGAGACTATTTATCAAATCTTGTGCATTTGGTGGCTCCACTTTGATGCCATCCTCTGTTTTGATATCCAGTAGCGGCTTCTCATCGAAGCCATCGAGAAAACCAGGATTGAAGTCCTGCAAATCATTGATGAGATCCTTAAAGGTGTCGTTGCCCTCCGAATTGTCATCACCCATAAGATCCGGAAAACCAGGGAAATTCCCATTGGGTACGCCATCCTTGTCGAGGCCAGCCAAATCGGGAAAATCATGATCTGGCTCACGCTTGCAGACCAGACCGTCCAAAGCAGACTTCTGCTGCTGCGCGTTATTCGAGTTATTTGTGTGTCCGCCCATTAGGTTGCTGCCTGGGCCGCCTTGTGGTCCGCCACCGTTACCGCCGCCAGGCATGCCCATGCCGCCGTTGCCGCCACGTCCATTATTCGGTATATTACCTAAGCCCCCTCCGCCGCCCTGTTGCTCATTGCCGCCGCCACCGCCGCCCACACCAGGTTCACTTTTCACAGATGTATTCGTCAGCGCCTTCACTGTAACATTTGTGCTTATCTGCTGCGGTTGGGAGTTCGCCGCCGATGTCGTGAACTCCAATTGTTGCACAATCTCTACGGAGAACTTGGTTAGATTTTCGGATCCAGCGTTGTTGTTGTTATTGTTATTATTATTGTTTGGTAATTTATGCGGCGGTTCGAAATTCTCAGCGCCATTGTCAACATCGTCCGCTGGTCTTTTTAAGAACTTTTGTTGCTGCAACGAGACAAGAACACAACCCAACGGATTCGGTTATTAATTATTAATTAATGCATTACATTTCTCTGCTCTGCAGCCAAATTTTCTGGCCTAATGGCACAATTACTAAATTATATATGCTAATACCTAAACACAAAAACAAAAAAAATAGGAATGCGGCTTAAAACAAATTGCTGCCATTATTCTTAATAAATTAACTTAAGTTAGGGTAAAACGTTTGAAATGCGCTTATTGTATAAAAACGACACTAGGCAAATTGTTAAGACGATTCCATTTAGTTGACTTACAGTGAAGTAATGGAAGAGCTGCCTATCTGATAAAAATGTTAATACAAAAGTATATCAAGTCCCGCTTCGTCATCATATGTGACGTGCTGTCGAAGGGGAAACCCCGACTAAAGAAATCTTTTAGTTGATGCTAAATAAAAATTTGCACTTAGAAATATTAACTGTACAGGGCTACAATAGGAATGAATAGTTGAAGTCCTTGCAATTATAACTCCAAACTCAAAAATAGAATGACTCCCCAATGAGGTCATAGAGCTGAATTCAAAGTTTTATATAAAACCTTCTGGAAACACTAAACCACTGCAATTCCTCAAATTTAATGATATAAAATATATAATATGGATTCTTATAAAGAATGTTCTTAATGCAATAATATATTTTAAATTTATTTTTCGTTGAATTTTTCACTATATTTACCCAAATATTCATTAAAATTGTTTAGGAATCCACCAGATTAGTCAGGATAGCAGCAGATGTTGCAAAAGTTAAGTAATAAATAGTTCATAGAATTGCTGTTGGTTTTTTATATTGGTTTTTGCATTTGTTGTTGTTGCTTCGGTTGTTGGCGACATTAAGTGTGCTTTGTCACATACGAACGCGCGCTCGCACACAAACATACACACAGACTACTCACGAAGTACAGTAGAGCACAGCAGAGCAAAACTTCGCTTATCGATTAAAGTTCAATGCGTGTCACGATAATATGCAATGATATTGTAAAGCATTAAAACTAAATAGTATTGCATCTCATAGTTCTTGCGCGTTTTTAACATATTTTTCAATTCTTTCAATTGTTTCTTGTTTTCTTAATAGTCTTATTTTATTTGCAGTTAATTTTTATTTTAGTTTTTCTCTGCAGTATAACACTGCGAGTCTTAATAAATTCTTCACACACTGTGCTAACGACACTTAATTGAAATCGAACATTTCCGCTAATAACAGCTAAAACAAATAAGCAAATGAAATTTTATTTCTCATTTCTTTTTGTTTTTGTTGTGGGTTTTGGTTTTATTTCATTTTCGATTAAGTTCCTAAAAACATTGTATGCGTGAAAAATAAAACAAAAATTAAAAAAAAAAAAAAAAAATGAAAATGGTAAGAAAAATACTTGAAATAAAAATTTCCACAAAGACGAAAAGACATGTATTCAAGACGAAGTCGAAGATGAGCGAGCTATAGCAGAAAATCAAAGCAGCGAAAAAATATGCAGAGGAAAAATTATAAACAAAGCATAACGAACATACTCGAATAAGTGCTAAGTAAGCAAGAAAAAAAACAGAAGAAAAAACAACGAAATAAATAAATAAATAATATTAAAAAACAAAAAATCATATAAAAGAACATGTGCGCAGTGAAGCAGTCAGTGTTTTTGAGCGCTGTTGATTGCACGGGTCGCCAGTGGCGTGTGTTGTGCTGTGTTTTGTTTTGTTGGGCTGTGCAAAGGCGAGAAATTACAAACGAAAATACTAATCGATGTTGTATGCCGCAAACTGAAAGCACAAGTACCGAAAGTGCTGTCCAAAGCGAGACGCTAGGCAGAGGCGGCCAACTCGCATCGAAATGAATAGGTTTACATGGGGCATGCCAAACGAAAAGTATTAAGCAAAACCGATCGAAAAACAACAGTTTAATATACTAAATTGATTCTTATTGTGCCTTGGAATGCATACATGTAATTTGAAATAAATTAAAAACCTCATGTCGACTTTAATGCAATTAACTTGAACAAAAAAATGGTCACACATCATAAGGCATGCGCCATATGCATTTGCATGTAGATACAGCCAACCATAAGTACACATGAAAAGTCTATTGGTCCGCTATCAGCAACTATGAAAGCGACCGGCTGGCAGGCAGGCAGGCAGCCAGTCACTCAGTCAGTGTGCTGTGTGTGCGCGCGTGTGTGTGTGTGTGTGTGTCATATCCATAGCAAGAGGTGTAAATACGCGCAGTAGTGATACAACAAGCGACAACAACAACGATAGCCATACCAGCTGCGACGTTGGCTGCGTTGCGTTGCGTCGCTTTGCGTCGTTTTATGTCTTCGTGTCGTCGTTGCCGTTGCCGTTGTGTTCGGCAAACTCCCGAACGCATGCATGGCAGAGACTCAAGCACGAACATATGATGGCTGCTGCTGCTGCTGCTTGCCTTCTTCTTTGTGTTACTCAAAACAATCATATTTAAATCAGTTTTTTCTTGTTTTTTGTTTTTGTTTCCTTTCTAGTTGTTCGTTTTGTTGTTATTTTATTTTGCATTTTTTGTCTTTTTTTTAACATTTCGTGTTTTGTGTTTTTGTGCCTCTTTGTATTTTTAATTAATGCAAAATGTGTACAAATAGCAACAAATAAATTTTGTGGAAGCTCTTTAAGTGGGTGCGCTTGTGCTTTGGATTTTGTTATCGCTGTTGCTGTTATTGTTGTTGCTGTTGTTGTTATTGCTATTATATTCGTGGTTTTTCATTTTGGCATATAGCATGATATTTTGTTGAACAACGCGCGGGGGCTGTGGGTGCTTGAGTGGGTGGTTTACTTTTTGTATGCTCAATAAATTTCGTTGTACATTATTAAGATTTAAGTTTAATTAATAATGACAAAATAAATTTTCTTTGGTAAATATTTTCATATGATATTTCTTTGAAGATAGTTTGCTTTGAATGCATGTTTCCTATGCACATTGGCTGATAAGGCCGGTGAATGAACATTTTCGAAGTAGAATATGCAATCTACCGTATGCATGAGGTTATGCTAACAAACTTGGCTAATAGCATAACATAACCTGCACGCTGTCGCATATCCGAGATAAGTCGCAGCAACGTACAATGACGGGCAAACAACCTAACAGCAGATTACTTCCTTAATTGCAAAACTGCTTATCACAGATTTAATATGAAAAAAGAAAAGCCACACCTGCCAAAACAAATTTCAAATTGGTTTCTGAGACTCAACAACAATTTAACGCCATTTAAGACTTTTCATAACTCAGCATCAACAGCAGTTCTTCTTTCTGCAGCAGCCGTTAATGGTATCGCTTAATTTGTCTAGAAGTTCAGTTTTAATTTTTTTGTTCCTGCTGTTCTGCCATTTTTCGGTTAACTTCCCGCCGCGCCACGCTGCCCGTGCAACGTGACACAATGAAGAATGCAATCTTGCCACATTTTTCGAATAATATGAAACTTATGTTAACAACAGACAAACGCAGTCTCGTCGTCGAAACGGAACAGAACAGAAGAGCATACACACAGTACGGAACAGAATAGAACAGAACAGAACCGAACGGTAGAGTACCAAGCCAAATAGACACACACTGCTGCTTCTGCTGCTGCTATTGCTATTGCGCTGTCGCACTTACTCGTGCATAGATACAAACTCATACAATTTACAAACTTAAAAGTAATTTAGTTTTTTACGACTCCACAGTGGTAATAAAAATGTGCCTCATGCTCGCACGCTTGCTCTCTCGCGCCCAGTCTCATGGTCTCATGCACTAACTGCCATCGTCGTCGGCAGTGGCAGCGGCAGCGTCAGCGTCGACGGCCAACAGTTGTCCGCTCCCCCAGCGTCGCTTGTTGTTTGCAATGTCTTTGCTTTGCTTTGCCTCGCTTCGCTTCGCTTTACTTTGCTTTGCTTTGCCTGGCCTGCTCTGTCTGACTGACTGCCGCCTAACCGCCTAACTGCCTAACTGCCTGTCTCAGCGTGTAAGTAAGCTTTACTTTGCTTTAGTTTGCCTTGCTTTGCTTTGCTTTGCTTTGGTTTAAGTCTCAGCCTCAACGGCGTTGTTGCATTTCGTTCGTCGTATACGGCCTGCAGGCCCTTTCAGTTTTCCTTGCAACGTATTTTACTACTTTAATATGTTATTGTTGTTGCTGTTGTTGTTGCATGCTGGCTTGCATTTTCACTCTAATGCTACTCCCCACGATTGTTGCGCTGCCCAGCTAGCTAACAATTTCCCCTACGTCTATTTGCTGTTTATGCAGCGAACTCGTTTGGTGTACTACGGGAAACTTTTGTAGATTTTTGTCATAGGGTTCGCTTCGTTCCATTCCCCATTCCGTTGTATGCTCGTTCCTCTGTTCCTCTTTAGTTTGTTATGATGCGGTGTGGTGTGCTGTGCCGTGGTGTGGTTGATGATGATTTTTTTAACGGCATTGCTCGCTGCTGCTGCAGGTTCCTATTTGCAATTGCAACGCATTGTTGCCGTTGTTGTTCGTCTACTTGTCGTTTTTGTTGTTGCTGTTGCTGTTACTGTTGTCATCATCACCGTCGTGGCTGTTGCTGTTGTGTTGCCGTTTGTTGGTGGTGGTGAATTTATGTTTGTGGTTACCTTTTTCTGTTTAATAACTTTCTTTCATTGCGATTTTAATTGTTAAAGTTCCGTCTTCTCTGATCTTGTTGTAGCTATATTTTTATTTTCATTTTTTTTTTTTTTGTTGTAGTTTAGTTTAATTGTTGATTTGATGCCTTCGGGTGCATGTTGTTGAAATTTATTACTTGACGGTTAACACCGAACACCAGCACAAAAAATTAAAATCCAAATAATACGAAAAGTTTCTATTCTTGTTGTTTACAAAAAACAGCAGAATTTATGGCACCTTCTTGTGGCAGTCGGGATTGCCAAAGCATATGAAAACAATTTTAATGTTGTAGATTCAAAAGTACTTCAAGAATTCTAATGGCAAATTTTATGAGACTCACTCGAAAGCACTGCGGCGCATGGAATTTCTATTATTGTTTAAACAATTCTTAAGGCAACAACAACATCGAAAGGATTATATGAGAATATATAATTCAGTAAATGTAAAAATTAATGCAGACTTTAGAATTTCTTAATAGACAAGCAAGATTTTTCTGCCATGTTTTGCCAGGCAGGTTAGGAAAGTTTACGCTGCGTTAAGAAAACTTGTTTTTACAAATTATCAAAAAGATAAAAATATATTGTAAAGAATTTCCTTGTTCAATGTGCGGAATACGTAAAACCTTCTGGACCATTGCAACAAAATAATTTTGGACAATTAAATAAACAAGCGTTTTCTGCTGCTTCTTTGTTTTACAAACGAAAAGCAAAGAAAAACAAATATTCATTGTATTAAATTTGCTAGGCCAGTAAAGCTCAAGAATAACTTCACAAGCTTCATTTAATTTAACAAAACTTACTTGTCAGAGCGAAAATTATTGCACCACAGGGAAAAGCACAAATAGAGGTGCCAAAAAAATAAAACAAAACTTACACAGAATAAAATAAAATAAAATATAAAAAAAACAACAAATACAAAAAAAAAAAAAAAAAAAATTGCCAAATAAATCCATAAATGAGTAGCAAAAATACGTAATACGTAATTGAGTTGACGCGATACTCTGCATATACATGCATACATATGAGTAATTGTTTCTTTTTTTTCTTGTATATGTATATGTACGTAAGTGTGTATGTGTGTTTAAGTATGCGAGTAAGGCAGCACACGGAGCGCATAGAAAACAAAAAGCGCTAAGAAATCAAGCGCAAAAATTATGCCGCGAACCTTGACACATTAAAACAAAAACAACAACAACAAACGCAACTATTAAGCGAAATAAAAAAATAAAAACAAAAAAATATAAAGAAAATCAGCAACAAGCTGCAAAATTACCAAAGAAAAAGTAAAACAAAAAAAAAAAAAAAAAACGTAAATAAACAAAATAAAAAAATTATATGTCACTCGGCGTTGATTGCTTTGGATTTTGTCGCACAAAATGTTTTCGCTTTAATAAATTAATTAAATTACTCTATGCGGTCTTTTGTTTGCCTTTTTCATGACTTTGCGCGGCTGTTTTTATTTTCTTTCTGATTAATGATTTAATTAAATTAGTTAGCTTTATGCAAGCGTGTAACAGATACATTCCATTATTGGCTCCTATGTATTTGCATTTCAGTCTACAAATGCCGGTTTTTTTTTTTTTTTTTTTCATTTTAGTTTTTATCTTTGCAAGTGAATAACTTTAAGTAGCGTGACTGTCGCATAGATCATGGCTTTTGTTTATGGTATGTGTACAATAAATAGTGAAAGATGTTGCATTAAATTTATATATAATTCATATTGACTTTAATGAAATGAAATGAAAAGTACTGAGAACCAGAATACCCAGCAGGGTGTTCCCCACAAGTCAGAAACACACTCTTATCAAAAATATGCGCAAATATCAGAGATAAGCATTTTCTACAACTTATGAAATTTGTTAACACAATGAGTAATAGATGGCTTTAGTTGGCGTTGCCCATTAGGAAGTGCTCTTTTATGAGCATTCGAGATTAGCTCGATTTTTGCGTACTTGTGTGCTAGCAGCAAGTTGAGATTTATTTTTATTTATTTTAATTGTGCTGGGAATGCCTTATCATATGCACAATTTTTCTTAGAATATAGAAACTAAGGTTTCTTACGAAAAACTTCTGTATAAGATTAAGCAGAGCGAAGGATGCGAAGTTTGAACTGCTTAAGTACATATATGTATTTGCCATACTGGACTTGCATCCATTTGATAGGGGTCACTCACACCCCGCCATGACTTTTGAAGCAAGACATTGCCTATAAGTACAAATGATTTGTGGCAACTAAGCATTTATTCTTTATAAATTAGTCAAAGTGCAGAGCAAAGCAAGATCAGCATTTTTCTAAATTATTAATAAACATTGGCAAATACTAAACCATATTTTTTTCGTCTTATAAACAATAGAATAAAAATTTGGTACACTTCAGGCAGCTGAGCATAACTAAAATTTACACCATTGAAGAACAAAATGAAATAAAACAAATTTCAAGCGAAATTATTAATTCACAATGCAAATCAATACTTCGTCGGAAAATATAGCATTAAACAAGGCAACCTACCAACCATTAGGAGCGAAAAAAAAACCACTCACAAGAAATTCTTGTGAAAATCAAGAAATTTTCCTAAAAACCAAAATTTTTTATGTTTTCATCACTTTTCTCGATTGAGTTCTCAAGAAGCTTCTTTTAACAAAATTCAATAAAGCAATTTGGCTATGATAACTTGGCAATTTTGCAAGTTTCACGGAACTGCTGGCCCACAATATGCTGAAGGCTTAAATCATAAATAGAATAAAAATCCTTGACAGAATGTTGGGAGCTTCGTCATATTCGAAAGACCTCAACTGACAATATAGTTTGTATGACCAAAGTATCTATTGAAATGGCAACTGCAGTAAATAAGGCTTCTTTGCTACCCCTCAGCGCAGCAGCTGCCACAACGTAGCCACTTTCGCAGCTCAATAAAACCCCAAATAAATACAAGGCCAGGCCGGGCCGCATCGGGCCATCGGAATTCGCGTCAAATAAGAGCTGCAACAAAAGCTTTGCCATTTTAATTTCGCTTACGCTTTCTCCCGCCCCTCTCTACGTAGGTGTACGAGCAAAATGAAATTATTTTAAATATTTAAACAAAAGCATTATAAATTTTCTACTCAATAAGGCAATGCAACGGCTGTCCGCGCCGTCCTCACCGCAGCGCACTGCACCCACTCTCGGTGAGCACAAGTCATTATTTAATCGCTCAATTTTGCACGTTTGCCATTTTATATATATTTATATGTATATACATACATTTTTTTGTTTTTTTTTTTTCGTTCTTTACAGATTAAATTTTTCACGCTATTTGTTTTCTGTTGCGCTCGCGCAGCATAAATTAATAAAATAATTCATTTTTCAACTCATTTAACTTCTTATAAAATTATGAAAAATAAGAACGAGCAAAAATGGAAAGCAAAATAAAACGAAAAGGAAAAAGAAAAAAAAAATACTATAAAAATAATAATGAGTGTGGCGTGAAAATATAAAAAATAAAAATCAAAAGAAAGAACGTGCAAGTACGACAACGCAGACTGCAGGCGAGCGAGCGACTGAGCGGCGAGCGCTGCACGAGCAACTGACTGAGCAAGCGTGTGAGTGATTGAGTGAGCGAGTGAGCGAGCGGCTCATCCGCAAAAAGCCAAAGAAACTGAGCAGAAAAATTGCGCGTAAATTGTGGCAAGCGTATTTCCGTATTTCTTGCTGTTGTTGGCTTTGTTGTTGTCAGATTCATCTGCTCAACTGCTTCGCTGTCTAGTTTGGCTGATCAGATTAAGATATGCATATGTACGCATGTATGTGTGCATGTACGTACGCATAAGCGAATGTATGCATTAGCCAAGTAAAATAGTGACTGCGCGCGTTGCTTTCTTTGCATTACTTGCATTGCTGTAACGTTGTGTAAATTATTTTGCATTGTTATTGCGTATATGAGTAATTCTATTAAATTATAGACAAGACTGAACGAACTAAAAAACCAATGGGAAAATTAACAAACTGGCAGCGCAAAACTATGCTGGCAAATGAAACGATAAAACTAAGCCAGCCGCATTGTAATTACTTAAGCAAAAATGTTAAATTTTCAGAGCATACTTTATGGCTTGCGGTGAACTAAAAAATGCATTTTGTGAACAACTCATAAATGAATAAAAAACTATTGCAATTTAAAGAATGAAATGTCGATTGTTTTGTTTTTTGTTTCATGGTTGTTGTACATAAACTCATCATGTGGTTTACGTTTTGCTTTGTGATTTTTGCAAGTGTATCAGCATTGCAGTGCATTAAAAAATTGACTTTGATAATGGCATTATTGTTGCATAATTTATTGATTGGCTCTTTGTTAATTCATATTATTTATGATAATTAACAACATTTTATTATTATTAGTTTCATTGCTTTCACTTTTTGTTTTTATTCACATTTTTTTTCTTCTGTTTGATTTTTTTAAAGGCACTTTCATGTAATTGTTGCAATTTGCATTAGTTTATTCCATAATTATATAAATTATGAATTTTTGGTGGAATTACTTTACGCTATTTGTAATTGTCAGTTTTTATGTGCAATAATTTAAAATATTTTCAGTTTGTTGTAATTTAATTAGAGTTTTTTTTCTACGCCAATTATATTATGGCAACTTTTTGTAATGCGACTTATATCTTTTATTTGCTTAATTTTTTCATGATGTGTAGTAATTTTGCTATAGTTTATACATAACTATATTAAAGAAAAATGTTTATATAAGAATTTGTAAACAAGTCTAAAAGGTGAAATTTTTAAATTTTTAATTGTTGCTGTCGTTTGTTATATGTATAGTTAAATACCTATAGAGTTTAATGTAGTTGAGCGTCTTTAAACAAATAATAATTAATTTTTAATTAAAGGGCCAGTTTTATATTTAATTAATAGTTCGAATTTATTTTCTTACTTAACATTCAATTGGGTTTTCTATAAGCCAATGCAATTTTTAATTATATATGTATATGGGCTCAAAGTAGTCTGTATTGAAAACTGCATACTTTTTTTACCGTGGAACCATTCTTTTTATTTTTCAAGGACTCACTCTATTTTATTACATAATATTACTCAATTTAATAATAATTTATTGCATAGTTGAGTTAAGTGTCTTTGTAGTAATAATTTTTATTTTATTAGATTTTACATACAGATAATTTTTTAATTTTATAGGATTATGTTTATAATTAAATTTTTTAATTTGCTTTTCGGTTATTATGTCTTATAAATTCTGTTTTATTTTTTTGATAGTATTTATTTATTTTGTTTTTTTTTTATAATTAGTTTTAAATTTTTTTTTTTATCAAATATATTTTGTCTTGATTACAACCTTGCTTTTTATACTAATTTTTATTTTCTATTACTTTATAATTACAATAAATTACAATTAATATTTGTTATCATAAGGTTATTTTTATTCCTATGCTTTAATTCAGTTGTTCATTTTTTCTATTTTTATTACATACTAATTTAATTTTTTGTTATCTTTTATTTATGTATTAATTGTTTTATAATTTTTTTTTTGTTTTTTTGTTTATTCTTTTTCTTTAATTTAATTTTCTATATTTTTTCTGTAGTTTCTAGTTTCAGTTAATTGCATGTTTCTTAATTAATCATTATTCTAACGTTCAACACTCCATCTGCACTCGCGCACAAGACAAAACTCTTTTTTATTTTTCTTTTACTTTCCACTGAATTTTCAAAGCAAAACACATTTCCACAATTAACCAAAGACACAAACAAATGTGAATTACCCAAGCAAATGCAATGCACAAAAGCAAATGTCAGACGGAACGAACTTTGAAGTGAATTTTTTTTATAAACATTTGCCACAATAATGCCTTTCAAACATTGATTTACCATATTTTCGCACTGATTACTTTAAAAAACATTTTTATTAGTTTTCGCTTTGAATTTTCAGCTCTCGCTTGAATCTGTTGCCAACATTGGGATTATTGTGTTTATGTTCATTGTTTTTATTTTTGTTTTAATGCACGTTATGTTTGCTTGTTTATTTGCTTCTTTGTTTTTATTGCTGTTGTGCTATGTTGTTTTCTTTCGGTTTGTTTTGGTACACACAACAACAATAAGAACTACTGTCCGCGGTCTAAGTGAAGCGCGTCGCGAGTTTAAATCATAAAAAGCAAATTAAAAAAAAAAATAAAAACAAAAATATAAAAGCAAAAGAAAAATGTCCAAAATAAAATTAAAACGAAAACAAATTAACAATTAAATTCGCAAAGAATTCGATGTTACGATTTGAAACTGTTGTATTTTACGCTAGCTGCTGCTTCTTCTCAATTGAAAAATTATTTTGATTTGCTACGCTTTGCCGTTTGTCGCCTGCTTCGAACAATTTTGGCAACTGCCAACCGCTTGTGGTGTCTGCACGACGTGCGCCGTTTGGCAGTCAGTTCAATACTGTGGCACGAGCCGCCATGCCGACGAGTACGTACTACAAAAAATTACGCCAGCAATATTTTCTGCTGGCTGTTGCCGTCATCGTAACATACGCTGCCGCTGACTCTGTCGCTGACGATGACGATCTCTCGCAGAATGTTATGTTGCTGTTAAGTTCTGCTTCGAAATAAGACAAGTTGTCGAATCGACCACGAAATCAACTGAATACCGGCCGACCTCTCCCTGACGCTAGCAATTGTTGACGGCAACTCATGTGCAAGTGTGTGTTGCTGCCGTGCGAATTTTCGTCTCTCATCGATGTGTGGGTCACACAGACAGTGTCAATAGCGAAGTCGTTTGAAAAGTTAAGCAGCTCTGTTAAAACTCACCACTATACACACACAGTGTGTTGTGTGCTGTATGTTTCATATTAATATTCACAGTATCGACAGAGTGGTGTGATCGCTGTGAAATACTTCACAACAACAACAACATTAACAGAGTGCTATGCTGTAAAAAACTGTTAAACAGCAATGTTACAGCTTCGTAACAGCATGGCTACTCGTCGAGATGAAAAATGTGTTCGAGGAATGGTGAAATAGGGGGTTCAGTTCTACTCCGCGATGACACAGAAAATACCTACAAGGCGTCAAAGACGCTTGTTTAACTCACCATCATGGTGGGTCGCAACGAAGCGTCACGAAGCAACCAGCAGAGCAGCGACTGCGACAGCGACAGCAGCTTGTCTTGTTGTTGCTGTTGTTATTATTATTGCTGCTGCTGTTGTTGAAAAATTTGCCATGAAAATTTCAGTAATGCTTCGTTGACAATGTCGTCGACGTCGTCGTTGTCATCATCACTGTTTTCGTTGTCACTGCTGTGTTTGTTGTTATTACTCTTGTTGTTCTGTATTGTTGTTATTATGTGAGCGAATATATTTAACTGCATTTGGCGGGGGTGAGTCGTCTGCAGTAGCGGCACATCTGCCTGTCTGCTGTTTGTAGGTCCACTATGCACGCACTGTCCGTGTATTGCAGATGCATTAACCAACAGCATGTTAACAGATATGCATTGCTCATGTAATTTATGCTACGAATATCTTCTTTTATTTACGATGCTGTTCGCCCTATTTTTCGCTGAAGCTAACTGCTTACTCATGTGGCTACATGCTATTTGTATACACATATGCGCCAGCCTGTGCCGCAAAAATCATTAAGTTGTGACTAGCACCAGAGAATATACGGAAAATCGTATATGAATAAAGTCTGTGCGTCAGCACACGTCATTACGACGTGCATAAGAATTGTTGCTGATGGCAGATAGCAACAATGGCAATAAGCACAGTAACAGTGCTTGGCATACATATGCAGGTATGCAATGCCATGGTGGCTTGCCTTGCCTTGCGCAAAGGACTCCATTGGATGTCATTGAATGCAGAGAGAAGCACTGTGCTTGGGAGTGAGATAGAACGGTTTCGTGCTCTGCAAACTCTATTCGAAGGAAGCAGCAGTGAACTATATAAAATCTTGTTTTTTCCAGTTCGGCCGACACATGTTTCGGCGATTTTTTTAAGTCCACCAACCGGCGACCAAACACTGTATGATGAGGTGTCAACCCTAAACTAACTAACCCCCACCATCCCCCTAGCAAATAGCATTTCTGTTTGTTAACATTGCTCTCTCTTTCTCTGTGAGCCGGCAACCGTTGCCAGCTGGCTGTGTTGGCGTTTGTCTCTCTCTCGCTCTCTCTTCTTTTTTCCTACGATGGCTTTATTACTTATGAGTTTTACTGCTGCTGCTACTGCTGTTTCTGTTGGTACTTTTGTTGTTGTTTTTGTTGGTGCTGCTGCTGCGTACACAACTTCATTGTTTGGCCATGGTGGCTTTTAGCTGAAGTCATTGTTGCTGGTATTGTTGTTGTGGAGCGGTGGTTGTTGCCGCTTTTGGCCTGCTTCTGCTCTTGTTGCATGCGCCATTACATTATTAATGCTTTCATGTTGAAACCAATTCGTTTGTCATTTGCTAAATGACACAAAATATTTGTTCGCCTGTGCATCGTTGTTCGCTTGTTCGCTGATTCGCTGGTTCGTATGTTTGTGTGCCTGTTGGCTTATAAATGAAAAGAAAAACAAACTAAAATGTGTCTGCCCTAATCTTGCATATTTTCATATCTTCGCCACAGCGCTAAACGCCCAATATGCGCTATAAATTTTATTACCACTAATAATAGCCAAGTTCAAATATCTGCGAAATAAGGTAAAACTTTTGCTATGGTACTTTTCTTTCATTATTTTATTGTGCTTTTGTTTCGTTTTATTTTGTTTTCTTTGAGTGGCTTTTTTTTTTTTTTTGATAGTTTTATTTTTTTTGTGTATTTAGTTTGTTTTTGTATTTAACTTATTCGTTGTTGGCAAAATGCCGTTTCGTTGTGAACAAAATTTCGTTGTGCTTTCAAAGTTGATGACTGTTAAATTGGCAGAAATGGCTGGTTAATTTTTTTTTAGCTGCAAAGTTTTCTTCTGCGCACGAATTGTCAGCAATGACGTTTTTGGCTAATAGGCAAGTACAGACGTAATGGATATTGTATGTATATTAGGTTTTATCAACCTTTTTATTGAGCAAAAGTTGGCCCTGAAGTTTTGGTTTTGTTTTTTTTTATTCAACATTAACCATAACAACCAAAAACATTGCCCAAATATTGCCCAGTAAAAAGGGCAAAGCGAGTAGAAATTTTTAAATCTTTAATCTCATACTCTGTGCATTGTTTAAGGTAATTAATATTTATTTTTTGAATTCCAGCATAATTCGCGTTTCAATCAAGTAAATCGAAGGCATTTTGGTTTAAACTCTGTGGAAAACCCATTGATGCCATTGCAGTCAGTAAAAGACTATCTTTGCTTATTGAGTAGGAAACAAAGTCAGCAATAATCATGCAACAACATTTGCAACAATTTCAAAATAAAAAAAAATAAAAAAAACAAATTTAAACCGCGAACAAAACGTTCAACGAAATACAGACAGAGAACATGAACCAAATAAATACAAGCGGCAACAAGACGGCAACTTAGAACCGAACACAACACGACTGCTAACAACGGCGAAATAAGGAAGTGATACCGGAAACAGCTTAGTAGCAACAGCTAAAGCCATAGCAACAGCAACAAAACCGAGCGACGATAGCACGCAAAGACAGCAGAGTCAGAGCCTCAGCCAAGTTAGCAGTGTAGGTATGCAAAGAATGTCATGTCGCATTTAAAGCGTTAACAGTTTCGCACTTAATACGAAGAATACTTATTGCGAAAAAAAATAAAAATAATATACACGACAAGTGACGAAGCTGCGCGTGGAGTGAACGCACACGCAAACAAGCAACAAGAAGAACAACACCAATAATAATGATAATGTGAACTAAGCCGAACAGTTTAGTGCTTAATTCTGTTAAATTCGTCGCTGTTAGCTGCTCTCACAGGCAACTTACAGACAGTCTCTCACTCTGCTAGGCGCTCACATTCTTGCACTTGCTTCCTGCCATACTCCGTCTAACTTACACTTACGCCAGCTTGCCAGTTTACACCGGCCGGCCAAGGCAAGCCGAGCGCCAAATGTTGCCAAAACAAAGAAACGAAAATAAAAAGACACCGGCTGACAGCCCAATATTTAGTAGGCGGGCGTGCAAGAGAGATAACTGACGCGCATTTGCAGCTTAACCCACAAAAATAAATGCTACAAAAGCGCAGAGCAGCAGCGACAAAGCCGCGACAGCCGCAGCAACAGCAGCGCTAGCAGCACGGCGACTACAACAACATGCAGCCCAGAGGAACACACACAACATAAATGAGCGAACATTTATTTTTTTGTTTTGGTTGTGTTTCGCACACGAATAACTTGCCCAGATCCAATTCCGTAATGCTGCTTCCTTTTGTTACTTGTTGGCACATGATGTGCGCCTGTGCCAAACGCGACGTAGTTGGCAACACACACTCGCGTTGACGTCGCCGTCGCAACATAAGCAGCAACGGCGTTGTTGGCAACATCTACGCACAACTGTCGCGGCGCGGACTGTTGTGTTGTAAACACACAGAGAGTCTGAGGCGGGGGTTCTCTGCATGCGTCAGTCTGTTCATAACATTATGTTAAAGAATATTTAAAACTATCCAACCTTTGGATAGGCACGGCACCACTTTAGCCAAATGATAGCTGCTATTGTGTTGCTGCGACTTCGTGTCTCGTATTCGGATTCTTCTGATTTTTGCTAAGCGTCTCAAATAAATGATATATTTGATTTGGACTTTGGTTGTGATTATGGGCAGTCGACCCAAATGAACTTAGGACACACATTCATATGTACTTTAATAGAAAAAATAAATAAATGAAATGAAATAAAAGAAAACACTTGGACAACTGGTGCCAACTACCAGTGACTTGCCAACAGTTTTCCAGTTAACTTAAGTTCTGTTTTGCAGCTTTACTTACTCGCGCTATGCACAGTAGGAAAAAGTAACAAAATAAAGCCAAGTCATTGTCAGTGTGCAAGTTGCCGTGTGCCATTTACTGTTTAATTAGTTAACTCGGCGAGGAACGGCTCATAGCTGATGATGATGGCCGATGATAAGACAGAATTTTATAAATAAGCTGAAAATAACAGGTTTCTTTTTTTCGGTTTAATATATTCAGCTTTTGCAGTTGACTACAGACCTACACCAAGAGCACTTCCCCTAGCATAACAAATTAAGACGCCTTATTATGCATTTTTATTGGGAACTTATAAAAATATGAAAATCACAGACTTTCGAAGTAGCTAAGTTGGTGATATTGTAAACAATTGTATCGGCTACAGATCGGCGTACTACAAACCGAAACTGCAGACCGTCTGACGGTCTTATTCAAAAGAACAGACCTTTAACAGAGTTTTATAGACAACTGTTAGCTGTTAACTTAGCATAACTGTTAAATCGTTTTAGAAACCAAATTATTATTATAAACAATAATAATTTCATTATTAGATAACTTTCATATAAAATTCATTGTTGACTTTAAATTATTCAAATTGTTAAACTTGTTATATCCCTCGTCAAATCCTCAGGGAATCTCAGTTTTAATATGCATATAGAAACATTTGAATTTCTTTTGAACTGCTGCTAATCTTAAAGACATATTCATTACAAATGTGCGAAAAGACAAACGGAAGGACGAAACGTCATGACTAAATCAATTTATCTCGCCAGTCCGATCATTAATACATACACACACTTTGTGGTGCCTTGTTTGAGCGATGTGCTCCAGGGTGTTACAGACAACACCACCCTTTTGTTTGCCTGCCTGCCTGCCTGCCTGTTTGCCTGCTATGCATACAGAAGGGCATAAAAAGAAATTTATATATATATAAGGAAAAAAAAAAACGAAACAGAAAAAAATAGAGGAACAGAGTAAACAAGTTGCTGCCGCCACTGCTGTACCAGCGACTTAATGATAAATGACTTTTTCAGCTTGTTCTTCTTATTTGTTGTTGTTGCTATTGTATTTGTTACGTTGCTGCTGCTCACCGCCCAAACTGTCAAAAAACTTGTGCGAGCGAGCGACCGAAGTCAGTTTCTGTGCTTTGGCCTTACTTTGGTTGGCTGTTGCTGTTGTTGCTGCTGCTGCTTCTCTTGCGCTGCTGATGTTTTAACTTGCTTTGATTTCAATGCA
The DNA here is from genome assembly GCA_037044495.1 of Stegana nigrithorax. Classification (NCBI taxonomy): domain Eukaryota; kingdom Metazoa; phylum Arthropoda; class Insecta; order Diptera; family Drosophilidae; genus Stegana; species Stegana nigrithorax. The sequence continues at coordinate 116,524 of JBAMBQ010001754.1, read as the reverse complement.
ATGCATTGACACGAGACCAAGCGAAGTACAGACGAAGGCACGAACGACAACTAAGTTAACAGCGCGCAATGGCAAAATGACAGCCAATGGTTGTTGCCTGTTGGTTGTTGCTTGTTGGCTCAGTCAGTGCGAGGGAGAGCACCTTGGCTGCACTGTTAGTTTTTTGTAAGCGTGTAGTCTGTACGTATTGTATCGAAAACATGCTGAAAGCTTCACATCGCATGCTGCCGTGTTTATTCAATTGAAACATTGAAGGTGAGCAAGCCAAGTCAGCCAGCAGAAAGCAAGAAAGATAATAAAAAGTAGAAAAAATATAACGCAAAAAGCAAACACTTCATAACTCTAATGCACTAAACTAAACAAAAAAATTTGGAAATTTTTTATGGGGAAAAAATATTATATGCAATTGCGGCAGCAAATGAATACAAAGCAATTAACAAAAAAATATATAATTTAATTGTTAATACGCAGTTTATGTTTTTATCAGTCACGTAGACCGAATCAACTTAACGCTCAAGTAATTTAACAGCACACGATGCTGTTAACTATCAAATTTGACTGTTCACTTAACAGTGAAAGCATTTTTGGCAGGAAATCAGACTTTTAGGGGCTGTTGCACGTTCATACACCCCAATGTGGATATATTTATATGTATGTATGTATATTAACGTACCTAAACACATTTTGTTAGGCATTCGCTTTGAGTTAAGCCACCGATTAGCATTTAAATTGAGCTGGAGAATTGAACATCAGGTTCATGCTCATTAAATTTAATAGCTTGTTAGTTGTTGGCTTGCGCGCATTTGCGCTGTGTACAATTATACACAATGTTGTGTAAATCAGGTTATCTTGCCAATAGATATTAACGCACTGCAGGTCTTTAAAATTGCATTAAAAACAATTGTCTTTGCAGCTGCTTTAAGCATTGAATAAATAAACAATTATATGTAAGTAAATAATTTGTAATTAAATTAGAAAATCGGCGCCAAGCAAAGCAAAAATCAAACAAACGCAAACCGTTGGCAGCGACGTCGACATCAAGCAATGCCACCTGCCTAGCCAATCAACGACTTGCGGCCAGCGAATACAACCGCAAGCAAAAAATAATAATATCATTATTTTTCCAAGCTTTGAAATGAAAGCAAAACTAAAATTAGCAACAATGAAAAATAGATTTGAACAAAAAACAGCAACACAAGCAGAATAATAGAATCAAAAAGGAATAACTATAATAAAAAGACCAAAACAAAAATAAATAAAAAAAAAATCAACACGCAAAAGCAGAAAATCAAACCACCACACAAGGCAATGCAAAAACAATTGCTAAAATATAAAAATGTAAACACTTCAAAAAAGTATGCAAATGATGATGCACTTGCAATTCGTTCTCTCCGACTGGCACACTCACATACGCTCCGAGTATTTCGCTCTCTCGCAGACATTCACTGAGTGTGTTTGTCTATAATGCTTTTGCGCTCGCAACTGTTGTATTTCGTTCGACCGACTTCGTGCGTTTGATGCTCGCACGAGCACGAAGCGCACTGATACGAACTAAACGTGCGTCGCGACGGCGGGCGCCGGGTGGCGGCATGTACCAAGTACAAATCGTATAAGCAGATATTGAGATATACTCGTGGTGCACGCGTGTGCCTGTATGTATCAATTTGTTAATGTATGTAATGCACATACAGACACACTTATGTTCATGTACATGCATACAGATACATAGTATATGCGCAATTGCGACTGCACACAGTGTGACACTTGTACAATGCAGCGAGCGCACGAAGGGCAACGCAACGGTTTATGAACTTTCGTGTACAAAGCTGAGGCTGCTTATGCTGCTTTAAGTTTGCTTTGGCTGAGTCTCATGCATTAGTCATTGCTTTTATGGCAGTGTCCGATATATTTTGAATGGCTCACCATAGCGTCATAGCACCGCTGCTAGAGAATTGCTTAAAAAATAACTATTGAAATGCATCTCTAATTTGCAGAGTAGTTTAAAGAAATAAATTTAAATTCCATGCGCCGCATTATCTTATGCCTTATTAAACACGGATTCCAATTATTCTGTGCAATGCGCCTAGATTCTAGACCTACGTAGTTTTGTCTGTACTTTGTTTCATTGTGTCTTTCTCAAGTGTTATCAACAGCCATGACGTATGCGAGTGCAGCTGGCTGGCTACAACGTCACTGAAGATACCTACGCGCATATGCAGATGTATGAAATACAACGGAGACACATGCGAGATTATTATAGCAATGTTGACGTCTAAGTACAAGCGAAAGTGAATGCAGCAACGGAGAGAGTAGGAGAGAGCGTGCGAAGTATTACTATGAATGAGCTTTGCATATAACTTGAGGCGCTTGCTTTACCAAATACCAAATGAAAACAGACAAGCGAAATAACTGTAAAAATGGGTGCCAGTACAAAAATAAATAAAAATAAAAACAGAAACCGAAACAGAAACAGAAACACACAAAGCAGCACACATAACTCACACACAAGCTTACACAAAGGCAAAGGCAGACATGCTTAGATATAAATGAAAATTACACGCGAAATGTGCCGCAAATGGGAGCAGATTTTCATAAAGTGGGCACAAAGTATAAAAACAAAATTGAAAAAAAGCAGCAACACAAAAAAACACATTACAAAAAATTACCCACGTTTATTTCTTTTGCTTTGCTTCTTTCGCTTGTGCGGCAATTGGCAGGGTGGTTGGCAAAGTAGCGGCACGACAACAAAAACAAAGCCAACAACAAAAAACCCCCAGTGGTTGAAAATAAAACGTAGATGGGCATGTTAAATTTTTAACAGTGCCCTGTTGACGCTTACATTAGCAGCTGTTAGGCGTGCTGCTGCTGCTGTTTATAGTAAGAGAGGTAAAGAGTGTCTGTAAGTTACAGACTATACTCAACTTTATAGTTGGAATGTTGTAGTAAAAAAAAGTTTTTAAAGTTTATTTTTATTTTTAAACTAATTGATAAATAATTAAAACTAAAATAAACTAAACCAAATTATGCTTCAATCTTAAGTCATTTCTTGAGTTAAGATAATTTTGTTTTATTGTAGAGAAAACAAACTAAAGAGCAACGCTCAATATTTTCTCATAAAAGCTCATATTTAAACGTATCTAATAACTTGACCATGTACTATGTGATTTCACGCTGTGCATGCACGGTGCACTGCGCTTCCGTGAAAATGAAGTCATTACAACAAATAAGCAACAACTAATAACAACTGAAAATTACAGACCAAGCTAAAATGATGCCAAATTAAGTCGAAAAAAATGTCAACAAAGTTGGCAAAAAAAAAGAAGCGAATTTTTTTTTTTTTTTTGTTTCTGAGATTTAACAAGTTTGTTTTTGTTTAACTTGATTTTGCATGAAATTTTTTTTGTTCATCAAAATTTTTTGAATTTACGCATAAATTAAGCGCATGCAATTTCTCATTTTTTCAAGTGTTTTTCGCTTGTTGGCAAAAGCAGAAATAAAAATATAAATAAAATGCAAAAAAAACACGAGTTGATTTAAAAAAGCTTTGCACAACGTCAAAATTGCAATGCATAAATCAGCAACACACGCTGAGCACACGGGAGAGTGAGCCCCGGTGTGCGAGAGAACCCGGCAGCGACGTTACTCATACGCACTGGGTGACAATAGTGGCAGCAGCAGCAGATCAGGCAGCCGCGTATGCTTTGTTGTTCGTGTGTGTTTGTTGTTATTGTTGTTGGCATGTGGCGCATATGTTATTAAATTAATTAATAAATTTTACACGTAACTGCAAATAAATCATTTACTAAAAACAAACAAACGACAAAACGACAACAACAACATACAGGCAACAATTTAAACAAAACCAATGAAGTGAAAATTGTTGCCTTTATGCTGGCTGCTCTTAGCTTTTGCGTACACTTTTTTTCTTTTGTATTGTTGTTGTTGTTTTTTTATTGCGACGCGAGTGCAAGTGATAGGCAACGTGCTGACAAATTCAATTAGCCTGACAACAGTAACCACATTTTTTGTTCATTTGTTTCTCTTGCCGCCGCACCGTCCGTCTGCGTCGCCGCCTCACCTCTACTAGGCGGCAGTTAGCGCCACTCCATGAGTGTATCTTTCAGCCAATATGCAGACAAACAATGCGCCCAAAAAGCACAAAAGAAATAACAGCAGCAACAACAACGAAAACTACAAACAAACGAATGAACGAACGAACACAACACAGTCTATTGGCTGGAGCGGCTAAAGCGGTTTAGGCGTCTGCTGTTTACTTGGCTTTGCGTCGACGTCGTCGTCGCCGTCATCGTCATCTCCTTCGCTTTTGCCTTTGCCAGCGCCAACGCTGACTTTCGACAATCATCGGCTGTGCTGTTCGCTGCTAAATGAGAGTGATGTGTCTATGTATCTGCGAGTGTGTGTGTGTGTGTGTGTATGTGTGTGTGTGTGTGTATGTGTGTTTGTGTGTATGCGTGAGTTGTGTGTTGACATCTAAAACGTAATCAAAATGATGTGTCAAAATATTTTCCGTGTTTGTTGCTTGCTGCTACGCCAGGATACTGAATTAGCAGCTTTGTGTTAACTACGTGGGTGGCACATGGGAGGCGCGTGAGTGTCGGCTGGGTGTCATCTTTTTTCTTTTGCTGTTTTTCTCGTGCCAAAGCTTTACGCCCCCAATGCCCCATGCCGCTTTTTGACTTGCGTTCGCTGCCTCATTAACAGTTTGTTAATATTTGTGGCATGTGCTGGAAATATTCTACGAATATTGTACGTACTTAACGAGATCGACGTTACAAGTTCTATATGATTATGAAGTTTTAAAACACTTTGCCAACGTCGAAAGGTCAAACAAGGCGTGTGTCAGTTGATTTGATTAGCTCTGCTAGTCATTTATATAGTGGGAACCTACCTACCTAGTGTGTATATGATTATGTACACATAAACATTACTTGGATTAGTCGGTCTATGGTTAGTTGGAAAAAAGGTGCGCGGTTGCTTTTGGCATTTAATGAAATGACAACAAATAATAAAATAATAATAAATATTTAATAAATATACTAATAACGTAAATTCGAAATCCAAGGCGCAACTTGACTCACTAGGAAGGCGTCTAATTTATATAGGTTAGGGGATTTGCATTAGTTACAATGTCAAGCGTAAAACTATATGGGATACTTGATACTATAAAGTCTTAAAGAACAACTAAAAAGTTTCTTGCCTTTCTACACTCAACCGGCTTTGTAGTGTCATATAAGTATAGAAAGAGTGTTTGCATGAATAGCTTCGCAAATAATTACTTCTGCAGCCTAGAGTGTGCCAAACTCCAATTGAAATACTTTAAATTTTAAGTCATAAGTTAGAATTTAATACAATTTTTGAACACTGCTGCTATGTGCTAAATATAACGAATTATTTATAATAGATTGCTGCAATGATTAATGACGCACAATGCGTCAGCAATATGCGCGCGGATAAGGCAACAAGAAAAAAAAATATCGAAAAAAAATAAAATGGAAAAGTTAAATAAACTTTCAATCGTTCAATTATCAATTAAACAGCAGGCAACGCCAAACTATTTAAATGCAGATTAAACAGATTTGACGCCTATGGCAAAAATTGCATAAAAAACAATTCACTAACATAAATCACGCTTTCAAATGAAAATTCAAACGAATGCCAGCGACAGCGTCAGTGATAGCGGCAACGGCAACGGCGCCCACCCTTGGGCTACGATAACGAAAAATCTTTATTCACTTCCTTACAACTTACAAACATAATTAATTCAAAATCAGCAAATCGAATTCGTTTCTCAATAAACAAATAAATAAAATAGAATTTAATTTCATTAAACCTCGCTTAATTGAATTTCGTTCACTTGCTGCTGCCGCCTCAACGCGGCTGCTGCATGCGAGAAGCGTCTTCTGCTCGCGCGAAGCGAAGCGCATCTGCTCATCGTTCGCAAGTCAACAAAAGCAACAACAACAGCAGCAGCAGCGGCAAGAGCAACGACGGCAGCAACGACTTCGGCAAAAGTCGGTGGCGGCTGACTTTTTGCCTTTTGCAATTCTGCAGTCGGCTGCACCATCACATACAAATGCATATCATCATTGCTGCTGCTTTGCGTTGTCGTCGCTGGTTTTCTTGTTGTTTTTTTCTATTATTGTTATTGTTGTTGTTCGTATTGCTGACGGCAAAGCGAGCTTAGCGCATTACAGGCCGCGTGCGCTGCTTTTGTAGTCATGCCAGCGCACAAGCGACAGCAAATGCAAGCGACGGCAACGTCGACATTGTCACAAACATCATCATCAGCATCGTAATTCTCATTACTATCATGACTATGATTATTATTATCATTGCCGACACAATATCAAAACAGAATTCAATTAAGCTGATTGCGTTTCGATATAAGGATTTCTCTTTTGGGCCTTTGCTTTGCTTGTTTTTCATCGTTTGTTCGTTTGTTTGCCGTCTCGTTTTTTCACATTTTCCGGTTTTTCTCAAATGTACTTTGCAAAAAAGTTGCTACGCCAATGAATTTTCTTTAAATGCTAGAAAAAGTTTAGTAAAACTATTATGAGATTTATATGCCGCCGCTGAAGGTTCAGCAACGATTTGGGGGAGTTTTTCAATATTGGAAAGTTTCAACTCCATGGCCCAACTTTGCATGTTGCCTTTGAATTGTTTACAGCTGCAGTTAGCAGCGCCTGAATGCTGTTGAAAGCAGTCTTACAGTCTAAGATAGTCACTGCAGTCTGCGTTGCCCAAAGGTAAACTGGCAGAAGAGACAAAGTGCGCCAGCTGAGCTCAAATGATATCGAGTCCTTTCGTGAGTCTTCCCAACTCGAAATGGAGTTCATTTTTGTTGGCAGTCCAATTTCGGGCCACGCCTCGCAGTTAGCAGTACATATGGATCCTGCAAGACCAGCAAGAGGGTTTCCAGTTGCTGTTAAGCCGTCGTCATGGCCAGTGCTGACTGTAGTTTTTACAATGGGCAAAGGCTATCGTAGAAGCACAAGACAATGTTTTAGCACATGAGTTACAAAAACGAAAAGAAAAATAGGAAAAACCGACGTTCATGCGTTGTCAACAGCCACAAAGTGCCACAAAAGTGTCTGCCGGCCGTACCTGGCCGTGTCGTGCCCATGGCATAGCCAACCCATTTTATGATTTTTTTATTTACCAAAGCCACGCTGATACTTTATTGTAATGAATAATTAATTTTTTTGTTTTTTGTGTTTCATTTTTTTTCCTTTGTTTTTTAATTTTGTTCAACTGAGTACCAGCGACTTACACTGACGATTTTTGTTCTTCACTGGACGCAATTTTTCTGTTTATTTTGTAGTCTTTTTTTTACAATTTTCATTACTTTACTGGAGCGGAAATGGCAAATTAACTGCGCAAATATATGTACAACATATGTATGTATATATATACATATGCATGTTTGTATGTATCTATACATGTACGCGTGTGTGTGTATATTCGTTATTCATTTGTTGTAGAGGCGCTGTTTATGGTTGCTGTTGCTGTTGTTGTTGTTTTTGCTGACACTACTGCTCATTGGTACTCATTGAGTCGATTTTTCGCCGTACATTTTGTTTTTAAACGAAAATTTATATTTTTAATGTAGAAAAGTAAATGCCAGTGTGGCATGTGTGGAAAATGTTTGCCTTGCTTATTTGAAAAAAATTAAACCCTTTTTTCGTTTCGTTTTTTATTATTATTATTTAATATAAATTTCTTCTTTATTTTTAATGTCAAAAGCAGCCACAGCAGAAAAAAATGTTAGCAAGAAAATAAAAAAAAAATAAAATAAAATAAAAAAATGTAATAAACTGCTGTCTGAAAACATTGTCTCTATGCTGCTGATGAAGTATGTGAGTGAGTCGAGTAAGTCGTGTAAGTTGAGTAACTGACTGCTCGGCTCGTACTTGGCCGCCGCTGCTGATGAGGTTGGTTTATTTGCGCAAATAACAAAGCCAAATGACTGACTGACTGCACAGCAGCGACGTATGGCGACGGGCAGCGACAGGTCGACATATGAGCAAACGGCCGACTGAGCAAATGTTTGTCTCTCCATTCTCCTCCCCCGTTCAGCTCATTGCCCGCAGTGATGTCTTCTGCTGCTGGGCCAACAAACCCAAACTGGACAAAGCCAGTCTTTGGGCGGACAGACTCTCAAACGCGCCAAAAAATTTACGTTCGACTGAACTTTTACCGACGGACGACGAGCAGACGGACCGACAACGACAACGAGAAGAACGGCGTTGACGGCATTTCTGGATAGTACATATGGCATAAAACGACGCAAGTCGTCGAAAAACAAAAACGGAAGTTCAAAAGGTGACAATGGCTGGCGTTGACTCTGACCGTGGTGAATGAGTAGAGGTAATGAGCGCATTACTATACGACTGCGCGACTGATTGACTAAGTGAGTGATTGAATAAGCGACTGACTGAGTGAGTGCGCGTGTGAGTAAGTAGCTGACTTTGAGTGTACGTGTGTGTGTGTGAGCACATTCGGCTGTCGGCAAATGCCACTTTGTACAATTAAGCAGGTTCCGGATGAATGGCAGCGCAAATAACGGAACTGCGACACGTCATCTAGCAAGTGACAATGACATAATGCATTATGAATCGGTGCAAACATTTTCTGTTTTTGGCAAATTCCCCTAAGATAAGTTATAAAGTGCGACCGACCATAATGTTAACATAAGTCAAGGATGGCTGCAGCATTTAAATTTTATAAGCTGCATATTTGACTGCAGTTTCTCTTGCAGGCTACCCCCAGCGACTGCGCACAAGTTACACAACAGCATGTCACTGTCTAATGCCAACAAAGGCGGCAGAAAACTTAAAGTGAAATAACAAAAAAAAAACAACTACTACAACAAAAACTCATTGCTTGGCATGGCTTACCAAGGAAAAAACTTTAAGCAGCCACAGTAAAAGTCAAGACAATGTTAAATAATTAAGAAAACAACATGAAACAATCAAATAAACTTGCAAAATGCAAGACGAGCTAAAAAATAGAATTGAAAAAAAGGTTCAAAAATAAAATACAGGACGCGTAAATCAAAGGAAATGTGTGGGCGCAGTTCGGTTGGGAAGGGAGTTGCGAAAAAGGGAATCAAAGCAAAACGATTCCAACGACTTGTACAAATATTGAGTCCATTTATGCAAACAAAGCTTTTAAGCTTCGCTGAGTTGCACAGCAGCAGCAGGCAGCACAAACCAAGTTATCGTACTAACGGCCAACAGCATTGACTTTTGTGTGTGCGCGCACACACCTACTCAACTACTTAGCTGCCTACCTAACCACCCACCCAACCGCCAACCCCACCTCCAGCTCCACCAACAGATATTTACGCCCCATATGCGCCCCTAGTGTAGACGCATACATGACCACTGCCACAGCCACCAGCACTATAAGAATTCTTCCTGTTGTTGCTCATCACTTGCTCACAAGTGTTGTGAAGTGGCAACGCGTACGCCAAAGAAAATTATATGCGCTTACCGAAAAAAAGAAAATATAATAATAATAAAGTACGCCCACAAAATGCCAGCAAACGTGGCTCAAACACCACAAACCACCCATAAGGCGCTAATACTGAACTCCACTCCACTCTACTCCACTCCAATTCACTTCACTTCACTCCACTCGACTTTATTCGACTCCATTCGTCGTCATACCATTCAAAGCATGCTACTCATTTTATACCACTCCATTTCAATTCAATGCAAACCACTCAACGCCAAATGCGAGTAAATGGCTTCGACGCTTTTACTCTCGCTCGCGCATATTGGTTCTCTCTCACATTTGTTGCTCTGCTTGCGTAGTGTCGCTCGTTTTGTGCTCATATGTGTGTATGTACGTAAGCTGCTTGTTTGTGCGTTTGTCTGTTTGCAGACAAATTTCTATAAATTATGCATTGTGAGTGTAAACACGACAAGTTGAATTGAAATTACGGATTTAAATGTTCATACATACATACATACATGCATACTACGTATGTGTACGTTGCGTACGACAGACAAATCTACATATACACAAGTATAACCACATTTTAGTATTATAACTTCAGCCGTACACATACTGAGTGCTGCTGCTCGTGCCAGAGTGTGTCGTATTTATTTCTATTTTTTTGCTATAATCATTTTGTTCGCATTTCTAATGCAAAAGCGCAAAAATTGCTTATTCCAAGCAACTCACAAGTGCCACAAAAGTCCACCAGAAGTTTGAGTGCACCATCATCAAAGTGGTGTAGCTGCTGAAACTGTAAATGAGCCAGCTTGGCGGAGCGCCGCTGAGTCGGAGTCGTTTCGAGTCTACTTGTGTTGAGTTTGGCGTCGCCAAAGTTTTGAGTTTGAGTTTGAGTTCGCATTGAGGCAATGAGTACAGCACCAGTGACTTTTTTCAAGTGTGCCGAGTGAAGTGCAGTCGGCGCAGGCTTTGTTGACCGCTTTTTTCTTGCTTCTATTTTGTTTTTGTTGTTTCTATTATTGTTTTTCATTTATTAAACGGGTAAGTTTGTGCATTTGCTATGCGCTTTTTTCTCGTTTTCATTAATTTAATAACTTTTGCAGGTTACACCCGTGTACGCTGCTGTTAGATGCTACGAAAATGATGTCAAATCTATTGTATGTGTGATAAAGTGTTTCATGTAGCGGATGCGCTCGTCTGGGGTGTTTCGTTTTTAATGATATTTTATTTGGCTCTGGCTTGGCTTTCTTTCATACTATGTTATTATTTTTTCTATGACATGAGAAATTAGGAAACAAGTAGGCGTTGAAGTAATCCACGCAGACTGTATGCAGTAATTATGGTTTCGTATAGACAAACGAACAAATCGTTGGCTCTCTTTATGGATATCAACTTTGACCTCTTTAAAATTTAATGCCAGTAGTAAGACGAACTATTTCATAAAAAATGTGAAATTTTCTTTCAATAAAGTTTATTGAAAACATTAAATATATATTTGCCTAGCACTTAGCGATTATGGGTCTTCCCATTAAATTAATTTATGATGTGAAAATTTCCTAACTAATTAATTCAAGTTGCCTGAAGTTATCGCTAGATTTATGTGTATAATACCGATTGTTAAAAATTATTTTACCTTTACCTTACGATTAACAACTGCATTTTTGAGTCAAAGTAAATTCACTTACCTAGAAAGAAACAGAAATAGCAAAAAAATTTATAAATTTTTATTTAAGATTTAATTATATGCAAAAAAGTTATAGTTTAGTTTATAGACAAGAAATATATAATAAATATTAAACATATTTGAAATCTGGTTTATTATCGTCAGTTTTGTTAAATCAAATGCAAATTGCCAATGTGCCAATTGGGTTTACCTTACTTTTAAAAAGCCATTAAATTCTCTATATCCGATTACAGGCGTTGACATCTGTAGTTAACAAATATCGCAAAGCTTAATTAAAACATTTGCCACACAAGCTCACACACACACACACACACACACACGCATACACACACACGATGTTACTAAGTCAACTAACCATATGCAATTTAATTAGGTAATCACAAACGCAACAACAACAATAACAACTGCAAACAGCAGCGACGAAAACGACGACGACGACGACGACAACAACGACAGCGGCAACAACAACAACAACAACAGCTAGAAAATACTGTGAAGACTAAAACTTAAACGAACAATTCGCGTTTTCATATTTAAATTAGAAAGAGAGAAAAACCATTTTGTTGACCTCATATGTGTTTGTGTGCATGCATGTGTCGCGTCGCTTTCAGTTTGAATGTAAGCCGACTGTTTGCCTGCTTGCTTTTATGCAGTTAGCAATAACAACAATGAAAGCAAAAACGGCTGCTGCACGCGAGCGCAAAACACAAAGCTTGAAAAAAAAAAAAAAACCAAATGGCAAAAATAAAGGGCAAGCCATTTGTATCTAGGTATGTATATGCGTGCGTGTGCGTGTGTGTCTACGCTTTTACATATATGCCTAGGTGGGCATGACGTAGCCTACCATGCATTAGTTAAAATGCGCGTCATTGCGATAGGCACAGTTAAAGGTTAAAGCATAAAATTGCAATTTTGAAGCAAAATTGTTTTTTTTCCTTCTTTTATTCGTTTTTTGCATTTTTTTTTTTTTTTTTTGTTTTTTATAAATGACAAACTAGACATTACTAATGCAGTGTAAATAGTTCCTGTTACAAACTTAATGCCTACCAACACTTGCAGGTGTGCGTAGATTGTTTCGTTGACAGTAGCAATTTGTTGCATTAGTGTACTTTCGAAAGTATGAAAATCGCTGATAATTTCCGTCTTCTGACAAAAAGATAAAAGAGTGTATAACATTTTCACACACGCTGCCACAGTCGTTTGCCAATTGCTGCATATTTTACTCAGTCTGGTCAAATTTAATAATTATTTTGAAGATATTTACTACTTGGGCTAGTGTTATTAACTAAATAGCTTCACTTCTGTGTAAGTAGGTTCCCTTTTTAATCTTAACCTCAGGAAACTTAACTTATTAAAAAGCAAGAATTCTGCACACTAAACTTCAGCGTTTTGTTTTATAAGTAAGCTTCACTATTCCTCGAATTCTTTGTATGATTTAACTTTCTGCTATAAAGGTGATGACTAATTTTATACAAGTCCTTTAAATTGCATTCATTTTTGGCATATTAACAGCAACATGCAGCTGCAGTTATCTGGCAATTGTACAGCACATAAACGCTTCCGCAATAAATCTACTGTTGATGAGCAGAACAAGAGCAGATAAGAGCCAGTTAATGCGTTTCTATAAACTTAGAAAAAAAGTAGCGCCTAGCACTGAGCCAAGCAAGCCACTTGCGATTTAACGATTTAAATATTTCAATTTTAATTACAGCTGTGTTACAGCGCAACTAAGCGCATGACCAAGTCTATGCATAAGCAGCACATGTTCAATGGAAATGAAGCGGTGAAGTAGGAGAGCACACATCATATGCACATATGCACATATGCAACTACATTCGTCATACAATTGGAGCAGATGAAAAACGATGACGACTCCGACAACAACAACAGCACCAAAAACAACAGTAGGCTAGCTACCGAACAGCAGAAGCCAAAGAGCGCGCGCGTATACAAATAAATTAAATCTCGTCTCTCCGCCGCACCGTGCTTTGCGTCAATGCGCCAATGCGCCGCTGCTACCATTATTTGCCGAGCAACCCAGCGACGTGCCCGCTCTCTCGCAGCAGTGTCTTCATTACACTCGGTGGCAGAAATAATCCACTTTTGTCGTGGCACAAAAATATAAAATAATTGGAAGTTGCCGTTGAACGTTGTTTGTTCGTTTCGTTTCGTTTTTTCTTGCTATTATTATTATTATTGTTGTTGTTGTTTTTGTTGTTAGTGCTGCTAGCATTAGTAGTGGCAGCTTTGGTTGCTTGTTAGTCAACTTATTGTTGTATAAAGAAGAAGCAAGCAAAAAAATCTGTTGATTGCTGCCAACTTGCCTCCGCTTTGCTTGGCTTCGCTTGGCTTTGTGCGCGTAAATTGCAGACTTTTCTCGACTCGATTTGACTTTGAGAAAAATGCAAGCGGTTAAAAAAAAATAATATAATAGAAAAAACAAAAGCAAAAAGAATAAACAAAATTCATATAAAAGCTAAACCAACATCAAAAGCGGACATCGATATCGGTACGGCAGTCAAAGTGTAGTAAGAAAATGTGGAGCACAAAAAATGAGCCAAAAAATAGAAAAAATGCTAAAAAAAAAATAAAAATAGAAAGTAATTGATTTCACTGAATTTTCGTTTATTTAGGTTTCTTTTTTCTTGGTATATGTTTTTTTGGTTTTTATGTATAACTGCTTTGTGGATTTTTATTGACTTTGGGCTCTTTGTGTTTTTGTTGTTGTTGTTATTGCTGTTGTAATCCTTTTATTATTTTTCAAATCGTTTTATTTGGATTTACAGCAGTTTTCACTTGAAGCTTGTAATTAAATAGCATAAAAATCCTCAAAGCCTATGCGAAAGAATGACATGTAAATTGCTTTTGCTGCATAATTGTTGTTTAGCACATTTTACCAATTTTTGGCAGCACATTTTTTATCATCAGCAGCACTTCTGCTGCAGACGTCATAGCTGCTGCCAATAATCCATTAACTGTGCATATTAACCGAAAATTGTTATGTAAAATGTTGGTCATAAAATGAAAAGTGTGAATGAGCCAACAGATGGCGCTTGGCTCTGCTGATTTTATGCTTGGCTGCTTGCATAAGAATGCGTGTATTGGCTTAGACATGTGTACAGCGCATCTAGATTCCCATTGACACACTCTCGAGCATACTTCGGCAGTCTTTGTTAATAATTTAAGTGTTGTCCAACAGTTGCGTAGATTATGTGTTCAATTTACAATAAAGTCACGCTCTGGGAGGCAGTTAAAAACTTGTTGGAGCGTGGCTGCTAGAAACTGTTTAAGCAATGAAGGTGTTTTTTTTTTTTTTTTGCATATTAAGCAAATATAGTTTCCTAGAAAAGTCGACCGCAGACGATTGTTCCTCTTTATAACTGAATATGCTGGCAGTGGCGCAAAGCGCAAAACGGAACTTGGCTCAAAATGCCATTCAAGCTCAACTGAGCGACAATTTCGGCACTCGAGTCAGTCACCATCAAAATAAAAATAAAACACAAAAAACTAAACTTACAAAAATTAAGCGATTAAGGCAAATAACAAAACAAAATACCGAATATTGCAAAAACTTGTTCAAAGCAACCACAACAACAGCAACATCAACAACAACAACAACATCAACAACGAAAACAACAACCACAAGAAAACAAAGATTTCAAAACAAACCAAGTGTGACGACACCATAAATCCGAACTTATTAGGGTCAAGTAGAATAATGAAATAGAATGGCCAAGCAGCAGCAGCAGTAGCAGCAACAATAACAACAACAGCAAAAGCATAACATAGCTAAGCAACACACAAAATCCACAGCAGCAAGTGGAGGCAGCCGAGAGCGGGAGTGAGAAAGAGATAGCGCGAGGAAGGGGGATTGGAAGATAGAGACGCTGATCAAACGAGTGTCTGAAGCAGGAGTTAACACTGTAGTAAAGCGAAAATGTGTGGCTGGCGATAATTAAGGAATCTATGCCGCATAAATGTCCAAAACCATGCCATGATTCGCCATTTAATCTACAACAGGAATAGGAAAAATAGAAGAATTAAACTGAGCAGAGAAGAACGAACTAATTGTGAAAATTGAATAGGGCGCACACAAGTAAATCGTGTGGGACGCAGGATATGCAGGACATGCGCACTCCAAGAGACGCTTGTCGACGAGAGCCAGCCAGCAAAACAAAGCACAGCACGACACGACACGGCGTGACACTGCGGCAGGCGACTCGAGAAGGTGACTGGCAAGCAAACACAGGAAGATATTCGAGCGAAGGCAGCGAAATACTTTAAGCTTTGCACGACATTCCTTAACGCTTTTCCTCTTTTCCTTTCTTTTTTTTTCTTTTTTCCTGCTTATTATATATTATTTCTTTTTTTCGCTTGTCGTTGTCATGCCAAGTGTGGGCGAACTGCGTTGGCTGCTCGGTTAGGTGGCAGCTCTGGCACAAAGTGTTGAATATCGCTTAGAGCGCATGCAAAAAATAAAAAATAAAATTAAAAAACAAATCAGGCGACTTTTCTTCTGCTTTTTTTTTTTGCGAGTTTTCATATTTTTGTGGTAAAAACTCCGGATGGCGAACAAAAATGAGGGAAAAACTAAAAAAAAAGTTAAAAAACCGAACGAAACTTTAATATTTGATAAGCGCAGGAGCTGCTGCCTTATGTTTATATACCAGTGTGTGTGTGTGTGTGTGTGTGTGTGTGTGTGTGTGTGTGTATGTGAGTTAAAGTGGGTGTTTGAGCTGGCACGAGTTGTATGTGCCTCTGTGTGCGTGTGTGTGTTGCTGTTTGTGTTAAGCTTTGCTGACTTTGGTAATGCAGACAAATTTTTATCGCGGGATAAGCGCAAAAGTATCTTGTTTTAACATTTTCTATTTTTCTTCGCATATTTGCGTGTGGTGCCACATGCCAAGGATCAGCGATTCAAAATGTTTACAAGCAACTTAAAATATACAAAAAAAAAAAAAAAAAAAAACAACTTGCACTGTTTTGAACAATTTTTGGTAATGTTTACCTAAATGACAGGCACTGATTGCCGCCTTCACAACTTCATGTTAGTAAAAGCTCTTCTTCTTCTTCTGCTTTGCCTTGTTCATGCATTAGAAGATTGTGCGCATATCAAAAGCTTCGCCTTGGCGTACACTTTTGCAGTTACCTGCAAGGTTACCTCAACCAAGCTCAGCTCGTCAACATTACATGGCTGCCTATTCCGCGAGGACTGCCACCTACTAATAAACTACTACAAAAATAACAACAACAACAACATTTCAAGTGCAATTGCCAGCTCTCTGCTGTCTTCAGTATGTCCTTAGCACTCACAAGCGCTGCCAGAAATAATTATGACTCTTACTTGGCATTAATAGATTGAGTGGCAAACATTAAGCGAATGGCATTGATATGTTAATGTTAACCAATTTATACTGTACAGTTGCAGAACGCGCAAGACAGCAAGACAGCAAGGCAGCGAGTCCTTGCCAGCCAGCCGAGTGTGCCTTGTGCCCCACGCGCGTTATCAGAGATAAACTTTGCATGACCTTCAGTGTGCTCAAAGACATTTGAATTTTGTTGACTGCGCTTTGCCTGTACATTGTGCACGAAAATCAATAAAAGCAAATACAACTTCATGGCAAAATGATACTCGTTCCGACTTTGCTTATATAAAGTGGCAAATTTCAATAGATTTTCAATTTAATCAAGTCAAAGCACAATCAAAGGCATTACAAAACTGATTACGTATACGCAATGTGTTGCACCTTAGTAAGCAAATTTAATTTTCATCAAAATAATTGCAAAAAAAAAAAGAAAAAATAAACTCATAAATAAAAAAAAACTCAAAAACAAAACCAAACTTTGTAAAACTGTCCAATAACATACAAAAAAAAAACAGCTACAAACGGAAGCTATATGAAATTTCCTCGCAGAAGTGACATATGCAGGCGGAAACGGTGCGACAGAGACAGGGATAGCATGACCAACGTTTGTCCGCGAAGTACACAGTTAACCTGCATAGCAGACTGACTGCGGCGGAGTGAGCCCCAAAGCCGTGACAAGCCGAAGTACAAACAAATTTATGCAAATTGTGCGCGAAAAATGTTTTCAGATGGTCTGAGTCTGAGCAGGGTACAAGGTTGGCAAAGAAAATTGTTTTGGCTATGGTAAAATCTGTTAAGAAATCCGCTAAACAAAAAATAACAAAGGCGACAACAACAACAACAACAACGGCAGCATTGACGACGACGACCACGACACAAGTGGTGACAGTCAAATTGTAACAAGCAACAGCAAGCAAGCAAAAACAACAAAAACAAAATCAAAATAGAAAAAGAGAAAACGCAAATTTGCCAAGCTGCAGGTGAAAATCGTCGTTAGCTGTAAAGCAGCAACAATTGTTAACAACAACAACAGCAAAAATCATAGTAACATCGTCATCATTGTCATCATCAACATTAACCTAATCATTGCCTACATCATCATCAACAACAACAACAACAACATCAACGTCAATGTCATGTACATGTGCGATATGCGCTGTGCGCTGTGCACTGCCGATGGTCATGTGATGGTGGCCATATGCAAAATCGACAAACGACATAATGAAAGTAATGAAGAGCAAATGTTGTTGTTTTATGCCTGATACTTGCCTACATTGTTGCTGCTGCTGTTGCTCGTCCTTTTGCTGCTGCATTGGCACTGTTGTCACAGCAACAACAATAGCAACAACCACACGCATAAATGCTAATACGCACAGTTGGTCGCCAATTTGGTTATGTCGTTGGGTCAGCAGCTCGGTACCATTGCATAGTTGCACATCTCACCGCGCCGCACTTCACCACACCACAACAAACCACACATCTCGCTCTTTCTCTCTCTCATCTCACGACAGCAGACCGCATCACAATGTTTTGACTCGCTTCATTTCGTGCCTGCAGCCAAGCTCTCTTGGTGGTAGATTTGATCGCTTGCGTGTTAGCATTCGTTCGCAACTCATTGAAGCAACAATCGCTTCTAACTCAATTTCCATAAGCTGCGCCAATATGAGAGTGTGTGGGCGCCGTATATATGTATGCATGTGCGCTTCAAGTAGACCGTGTAACAACGACTACAACAACAGTAGCAGCAGCTAGCACACACATGGGCGACCGACACCACGCATAGCCATGCGTACACATGAAAGCGCGTTTTGGCAACGTGCAACATGTCGCTCGCACTTATGATGTCACATGTTGCTTGCTGCTGTTGCCGTCACCCTTGCTGCTGCTGCTGCTGCTGTCGGTCGCTGATAATTGTTTTTTGGCTTGAGCCAAGGCACAGTGCTGCCAGATTGGCATAATGAGCCAAACGGCTGTTCGATTCTTTTTAATAGAAGTGTTTCTAGTATAAAGCGATGTACACATATACACACACCCACACGTGACACGAGTGTCTTAGACAATATACAGCTTACACTGAAGATTATTTGCACCTTGACTTTAATAGGCAAGATTTGCTCTTGACTAAATGGGAAGTATCTGATAAACGATTGGCAACTACAGCGAGCAAAGCTGCACATGTCGGTTTCCTATTATTATTTTGCCTTTACTTCCTTCTGTTTTTGTTTTTTATTTGTATTTTTTTTTTAAATAAATGTCAACGTTGTCGTCAGCAAGCGCAACAGCAACAGCAGCAACAACAAAGCCGTAACTGCAATGGCATTCCTTATGGTCCCTGAGCATTCATGGCACACGCTTTGATATCGATTGATGGTAGCCTTGTTGTTGTTATTATTATTATTGTTGCTGTTGTTGTTGCTGAGACAGTTCTTATTAGATTTAAAACGTCGAGACATGAAGTCCGGACGCCGGGAAACTGACGCGACGCTGCCAATCGCTTCGTTGACGCCAATCAGGCATGACTTAGAATAAAAAAAAAAGTTTACTCTATGTCTGCTTGTGAATGGTTTTATCTGTATGTGTGTGTGTGTGTGTGTGTGTGTGAGTGTGCAGTTACACCCAATCACCCACACCTTAATTTGCCAAATAGCATATATACTATGTAGTATATATATGTATATACAATATTTGTATTTCAGCAGTTTCAATAACTCAGACAAAAGGCGACGTGAAATGCGCCAATTATGATTCATAAGCCTTGCCGACTAATTGGCCAAACTGACCTACAAACGGCAAACGATAAATATTTATGAACTCAATACGACAGGGAATTATATTGTTAAGTAAACTTCCGTCATAATTTCTCTATTTTTTTATTTTTATTTTTTCTTTTGTTTTGTTGTGGCAATACTTATAAAGAAAAGAATACTAAAAAAATATAAAATAAATGCAAACTTTTGTTGCCGCTTCGTTGGCTGAAATGCGGCATAGCATTAACTGTAAAAAAAAAAAGTAAGCAAGCGCAGCAGTAAAACTTTTGCACCTAATTAACCCAACCAAAGGCACCCGCAACACAATAACAGCAACAAAACAGCAAAATATGCGTTAACAATAATAAGCAATATACAAAATATATATAAATATGTACGTTTATGTATATATATATATATATGTGTGTTTTTTCTTCCGAAAATTGAGTGACAAATAAATCACAATTTGCGCACGCGCCTCACCCTTATTTCCTTGAAAAAAAAAAAAAAACGAACACTATAAATTTTTATAACAGTGAAAAAAGAAGAAAAACCACTTTAAAAATCCTCAGCTGCAAGTTACTGCGCTACACAGAATATGTGGCGCATTTAAGTTGTCATCAAGCTCTTGACTCTCGCAATGCAAACAAATGCCAAGCGATGACTCAGGCTCAACCAGGCAGCGCCCATCTATTATGGAAACAAATAGGTCACGACATTCTGGCAAATACATGCTAGCATTTTAAACAGTCAACTCTAACGATATCTAATATCGATGACACAACCGATAACCAAAGCTGAGACGCCATATTTAAAATTTTCCACAGCCATTTATTATTTCATTGCACTTTTTGCAGCATCTAATAAAAAAAAAAAAAAAAAACATTTTAAAATACAAACTTTGGCTTGTTAATAACTTATTGTGAGTTACTGTAATCGGTTATTTATCGAAATCATTTCAAGGTTTTAAACAATTTTGGGTGAAGCTAATTTCGGCAGGCAAGTAAATTAAAGATGAGCTTTAAGGAAATAAACAACAACTTGCTGACAACTAATTTTAAAAACGATAAAAAAAATAATCGTTATCGTTGGTTTATTGAGCGCTTTGTGGCTTGGCGAGCAAACTCCTACAGAATATAAAAATTACTACAGGTTCTCAAACTGTACTTTTTTGATTGGCTTCTTTTTGATTTATTTTATTTTTTTGTTTTTTTTTTTCTTATTTTTGTTGCTGTGCTGCCAACGCAGTCATTGTTGTAATATGCTCGCTATGGTTGTTGTTGTTACCTTTAAAATATAGGTAAGCAAATGCACGAACGATCGAAAGCCACGTCGGCAAATAAATCGACTTCAGCGATAAAGACGCAGCAGACGCAGCTAAGGCTGCACTCATTGTTGTTGGCATAGCTGCAGCTGACGACGGTGACGACGACGACGACGACGACGACCGATAAACAATAAATCGTCGCAAGAAAAAAAGAAAAAGGAAATGAAATAAGGCAACAAACTTAAACCTTAAACGAAATGAACCGAAGTGGCACGAACAAAGCAGAAATCATTCACGTCGTCATCGTCGTGTCGTCGTCGTTGTCGTCGATGTCGACGTCAGCGTTGTCGAGGCATTGGCTTAAATCATAAAAACCAAAGCTTAAGCAATAAGTGTTTACAAAATCGGCAACGAAATGAGCAACACTCGAACGGCATAAAGCTGTTTAATCAAGTAATATGAACGGCAGCAGGCAACAACAAATCAAGTACAACAAAGCGACTTTGACTGCGACTCCGACGTCGACTTAAGATGCAACGTCAGGTAAACGAAAAGCACAAATTATTGTTCTGCCATTGGGGCTTTAAAACGTTGAGAAAAACTCTGAAATTAGAAACGCGCAAACCCACCAAATTTGGAATATTTGCACAATTTAAGGCATGTCTTGCAATATATCTTATGTTAAACATAATATTTATCGGCTTACAATTTATACGCACGACAAAAGCAGTATAATCAATAAATAAAAAAAAAACAATCGAAAATCGATCACAAGTAATATATTTTATGAGCTTATATGCAGCGTTAAGCGTTAATACATTTTAGTAGCATTTGTCTGTCGATAAACATAGTGACTAATCGTTTATCGTATGAGCAGCGGACAACCTTTGTACAAATTTTTAAAAGCTTACAATGAATTTGTAACAGCAATAGTCATGTGTACTTAGAGCCTTATGAAAAGTCAGTAGATGGTTTTCGATTAATTTCCAAAGTTTTTGCACATTGTGTATATTGCTTATTGAATTAAAAGCCTGCGCACATATTTAATTCAATTGTCACAATAAACAAATAAATTATTTGATTGTCCGTTCAATCAGTCAATCAATCGCGTCACTTTTCACACACAATTACTGGGCAGCATTTTAACAAGCGGCATAAATCGCTTTAAATATTTAACAAGCAACTTATTAAATGCACAAACAGTCGACAATATCAACTCAACTCAACTCAGGCCAGGCCAGGCCAGGCAGGCCAAGCAATCAGGCAAGGCACTCAGCTAGTCAGCCAGTTAGGCAGTTCGGCAAATGGGCAGACGACAGGCGGCAGGCAACAACACATTTAAATGGCTGTGAAAAAGCAACAACAAAAATAACAAATACAACAAAAACAGCAACAGCAGCAACAACAATGAGCAACAGCATAAAGAATTACGTAGGACTCAGAAAAAAAAAGAAAGAATAAAAAACCGTCTCCTCCCCCCCGAACTGCAAAATAAGCACAGCAGAACACATCGCTTAGAATCATTCATATGTATATATCAGGTTGTAAAATTTCAAAATGAGTTTATCGATTTTAAGCAGCACACTCGTTTTCGCCTGTTCCTGTGCCTCTGCCTCTGACTGTGCCTCTGCCTGTGCCTGTGCCTGTCTTCCATGCCAAATGTGTTCCTCAGCACTCACCTCTTTCGCTCGCAGTCACTCACTCGTACTCACACTCCCTTCCTCCCATGCATGTGCGTGTATATAGCTATGTGTGTGTGTGTGTGTGTGTGTGTGTATTATAGCACTCGACCGCTCTATTGCTATCTCACTCACGGTCGCAGTTAACTGCCTAGCACACATGTCCTCCTACACGATGACTCTATGTGTTTGTGCGTGTGTGGGTGTGTGTGTGGTGTGTCTTCTATGCTCGTCGTTTGATTGTGTGTATTTAAGTTGCTTTGAGCCGAGCCGAGCGTCGAGTTGCCAGTCGAGAGTTGAGCTGACTGAGTTGAGTCCCAAACGGGGTTGCAGCCAAACGCCGGAACAGGTTCACTTCCAAACGCTGCCCTGTCCTGCCCTGCGCCTCCTTGTCACAAACCGAGCCAATGCCCACACTTCGATTCATTGCTTTCCTGTTTGCACTGTAGTGTAGTGTAGTGTAGTGTAGCGTAGTGTATGTGGGTACCATGCGCTGTGCTCTGCTCTGCGCTGCTGTTCTGTGCTGTACTGTGCTTTGCTGTGTGTATGTCGGCGTGTGTGTATTTTTAGGTTGGTGTAAAATTTTATGTCATTGTGTGTATTTTATGTTGCCTCGCTTTACTTTTACTTTATTTGTATGCAATTTTTCAATATACGAGTATTACCGCTTTAAAATTGAAAACTAAGGGTAAAACTCGTAAAAAAAACAACATACCCACATACACACACACACACAGAGAGAGAATAAAAAAACAAATCATAAAACTGCTGTGTCGAAGTGCGAGTCGTGAATGTTCTGCGTGTGTATTATTTTCTAATAAGTATTGTAAAAATCATGAAAATGTGTTGTACGTGTGCGAATTGGTTTCATATTAGCACAAAAGACAATTAAATAGCGTTCAGCAGCAAAACAAGAGCAAGGTGTGCTGCATGTGGGTCTGGGTGTGGGTGCGTGTGTCTGTGTGCCTGGGGGGTGTGAGTATGTTTGGTGCGTGCTCGGCTTTGCTGCCGTGGGCGGTTTATTTGCTGCGTGTGGGCGTGCAAATTCCATACTGCATACGCAAGTGTGTATTCAACTGAGTTTTTGCAATTCGACGGCTCAAAGAACGAAGGACATGCGTGGACGGAATGGGTGGCTGGGTGAGATGTAAAGCGGTTACAAAGCTAAAAAGTTAAATCCACTGCTGGCAGCTTATTTTCTTTAACATGGTTTCCATTTAAATGCCTACGCACGTTTATTATTAATAATTAATTGCTTGCGCAGCTCAAAAGTATGCTATGCAATTTATGAACTAAGCGTAGGACGTTGTGATTCTGTGACGTGTAAATTTGCATTGAATTATGTAGCATAGTTTTAAGCTGCTGATAGAAAACACAAAAACCATTTAAGCAAAAAAGCAACTTAAGGGAAAAGAAGACAATCGGCTGCTGTAAGATGATCTCACTTCACGCCTACTGAACCTTCATTTCGGAGTAAGTCAGGAGAACTTCCGGCTAAGTAACGAGTTGGTGGTAAGTTAGCTTTGAAGGAAATGGTAACTCTAACTGAACTCTGTATAACAATTATTCTGAAAGTCTGTATAATATGGTTGTTTCTAACTTAAACCCATACATTAAAAACATAAAACTATTGCTAAAATTCGTAAAAAAATTTAAGCTCATTAAACTTTAAATGCATTCTCATTTATATTACAGCAAGCTTACAGAGAAACATAGTTTCAAATTCACAAATGTTGGATATCAAATGTTTTCTTCTTGAATGAAACTTTAATGCCAATATTGAAAAAACCAATATAGAAATTAGCAAACATTCAAGTGCTCCCTGGCTGAGTCATGTTTGCTTGCCTGCCACAGCAAAGCGGCAGAAAATGTTTTAGATTTTCATTTAAGCTTAAGTCGATTATTTACAATAGCATATTTTATTAATATGCAATTGTATTTGAAATTTAAAATGTGTAAATAAATTATTTTTCTATATTGAAATTGGAAAACAGGCAACGCAGAAACCTTGCGAGCAAAGTCCACAGAAGACGACAGCCACACGATGAATTTCATGCCCAGGCAAGTGCAGGGCAGAGCCAGGCTGCTAACGGGCAGGCAGGCAGGGGGCTTTGAGGCAGGCAGGCAGACAAACTGGCAAAGCCATTTAAGTGACAGAACCGAGACTGACACAACGCTGTGCGTTGTAGATAGACCTACAGTGTACATGGATTTATGTACACTCGCACATATGTACATTCACCTCACAAACAAGGTGAGATACATAGCCACATACACACATGCACACTCACACACACACACACACACGGAGAGACACACTGGCATGCCAGCATTGGACACTAACTAACTAACAAACTTAAAAAGTCCAAGTGCGAGTGCGAGTCTGCGGGCCAGTGGGGACAGTTGGACATTGGCCAGTGTTGCTGTACACTTGACAGTGACTCGACACTTAAATCAACTCTACTACGAATATTCTTTATTTTTAAAGCTTTGAAATTAGTAAATAGCCATAAGCTTAGCAAATGTGCCCGAATAGACAAAAGCTTAAACAGACGACAGATGACAGCCGTAGCACGGCACGACACGGCACATATAACATGCCTGGCATGCCTTGTCATGTAAGGGATAATTGGCAGCATGTTGCTGATATAGGGTATCGCCTTTTTTAAGCTCAAGCAGCAGATTAAATGCAGTTTGCGATTCCATAAAATATCTGCACAGATCACAAAGTGTTGGGTAATTGAGGTATGCTTTATACATTATTCAAAGTGAAAACTTCAAAGGCTCTGTTCAAAGACTGCATATATATATACAGCAATTTGAAAATTTAGAGTAACCTCATATTCAAACTGTGCCTACACAGTTCTAGACGCTAATTATCAATATCTGGAGACAGTTGGGACCATGCCACTTAATTACTCAGCCAAACTATATGCAACAATGAAAACAAGGAATTTTAAAAAGTTTTTCAAGACGGACGATGCTTTACACTACTAAAATCAATTAATGGAACAAAAAATATTCGAATTATGTCTTAGTCAACCGTTCCCTTCTGGGTCACAATTATGTGTTCATTTAACACATAGTCAACCATAACAGATATCGAAACCGCTCTAACTGCTTCTGATTAAAAAATAAGTAAGCTTTGTGTAAAGTAAAAATCTTTGATGTTTTTTTTCTGGAGTTGTCTAATTAGTAGCGAAAACTGCTTAGTTACGTTACTCAGGTGGGCTGGGGTGTGCCTATGTTGCTCATGTGTGTATATGCATCGGCAAGCGTAGTGCATAAGAATGTCGCACAAGTCTGAGCAATTGAAGTGGTGCTGATGTGCATAAAACAATAACCACAAAATATCTAACACTAAAATAGAATCGATTTTGTGTGTAAAAGCACGCTGCCGAAAAGGGCAAAGGCAGCAGAAGTGGCAGCAGCAGCAGCACACACGCCCCAGCAACTAACAAGCTCTGGGAATTGTCTCTTTAAAAGTAGTGCCATGTGTGTGTGTTGGTGTGTGTGTGTGTGAGTGTGTGTGTTTGTGTGTGTGTGTGTGTGTGTGTGTGTGTGTGTGTGTGTGTGTGTGTGTGTGAGTGTAGGCAGGCAGGCGGGCGGCAAGCAGCCAAAGATAAATGATGAAGCTTACAACAAATTTGTAAAATGGTTTGTATTGAAATCATCAAAACAAAGAATTTCGTTGCAGAACGTTTTGCTCAAAGCAAAGATGTGCGACACGATTTGCGGCTGTGTGGACAGGCGGCAGCCAGCAGTGTGACATGGCATGGCAGGGAGTGGAGCGGCGGCTGGGACTGGGAGTCGGATGGCAGGCAAGAGTTGATCAGTGCCCGGAAGCAAATGGAACTGATTATTGTACATAGGCTACCCGACTACTCAGTTCACTTCATACGGACTTTCGTTGCTTTGCGTTCTGCGCCAATAAAGTCAGTCATGTTATCCTGCGGCTCCGATGCTGCTTATAACAGTAAATTGATAATGCGTATCGCTTAGCTCGCAGGCTACGAAATGTCATTAAAAAAAGAGAAAAAAAAATGAGAAAAAGACGCAGTTGCTGCTTTTCACTTTTCTTTGCTTTTGCGTTCATGACATGGAGTAAAAAATAAATAAATAATATTTCAATAAAGAAAAAAATGAAAGAAAAATTGTTTTATGCGCAAAACTGGCAGCTTAAATAAACTTTTACTTAATTTTGTTGTTGCTATTTTATAGCTTTTCATTTATTTGTTTTTTCTTGTTGTTTTTGTTGTTGTTTCATTTTGTTATCTGCTAAGCATGCCAAGTTGCGGCGACTTTTTCCATGCCGTATGCGTTTATGTGTTGTTGTTGTTGCTGCTGCTGCTGCCATATTGTTGCAACATTTCATTTCGTGGCAGTGAAAATGAAAACGACAACAACAGCAACAACAATGCAAATATATTTGCACACTGCAGCTATAATGTGCAAAGCGACAGTTAAACAGACAGACAGACAGACAAAACTTATAATGCGTTTTTATTTGGGAAAGTCGTTTAAATGAAATTTTACTTTTTGCTTTGTCTTTTTCTGGTTTTTTTTTTTCTTTTTATACCCTGTACCAAAAAATGGTAAAGGGTATATTAAAGTTGTGCAAATGTATGTAACGGCAAGAAGGAGGCGTCGCAGACCCCATAAAGTATATATATTCTTGATCAGCATCGAAAGGCGAGTCGATATAGCCATGTCCGTCTGTCTGTATGAACAAACAGATCTCGGAAACGGTAAGACCTACAACCACCAAATTTTGCACGAAGACTCCCCCAATCCATAGGCATAACAAGTTTATTTTTTTTTTCGATATTCGACCTATAACATATAGCTGCCATAGGAACGATCGGGTGAAAACCCACATTTAGTAATAAAAATCCTTTTGTTTTTCAAGATATATTCACCAAATTTTGGATTTAACAGTTTAAGCTAATGTTCAATTACATATCTCAATATTATATATATCGGTTTACTATATCATATAGCTGTCATAGGAACGATCGGCCGAAAAACAACATTTACTGAGAAAAACTTTTTTGTTTACTAAGATATCGTTACCAAATTTTAGATTTGATAATTTTAAGTAATATTCAATCACATTTCTGAATATGATAAATATCGCTTTACTATAACATATAGCTGCCATAGGAACGATCGGCCGAAAAACAACATTTACTGTGAAAAACTTTTTTGTTCATAAATATATCGTTACCAAATATTAGATTTCATGATTTTAAGTAATATCCAATCATATTCTTGAATATTATAAATATCGGTTTACTATAGCATATAGCTGCCATAGGAACAATCGGTCGAAAAATGGCTTTTAGTAAAAAGAACAAAAAATTTTATTTTTCTTGAAACATCCTTACATAATGAATACAAAATAATTAAGCAACAAAAAAATATATTCAGCTTTGGATTGGGTACAGGGTTTTCTATAGTCGGTTACGCCCGACTATAGCCCTGCCTTTCTAGTTTAATTTAAAAAATTGTAGAAAAAGTCTTTTGCTATTAAGTATTTTTAATTCGGCTTTTGTTATTATTATTATTATTAAAACTGTTTTTGTGGTTGTATATAGTTGCCATTTTGCATTGTTATTGTTGGCAGCGTATTGCCACCATAATTGTTGTTGCTATTGTTGTTGTTGCCAATTTTCACTTCATTGTCGCGCCAGTCGTGTGGCGTTTTTCTGACAGACGTCAGTCACCGTCGCACACGAGCGAAACGTACTGCACCGCACCACACTACACGCGAAAAGTGCACGTACACTTACGTGCATACACACCCAATCATTTACACACTCAATCGGGCAAGTCTCAACTCAGTCAGTCAGTCGCACTTTCAAGTGCATCTTTCCTTTTGATTTTGCTGTGGCTTTTATTATTGTTTTTTCTTTTGGTTACTATGAGCATTTTCATTGTTTGTTGTTGCTGTTGTTGTTGTTGTTGTTGTTATTGTTACTGTTGCATTGCAACGGTACTTCTTTGATTGACAAGTGACAACATATTATTGGCGTATCGCTTTGGCCCCACAGTCACTCGCTTCGTCGCTCGGTTAAGTCAAAATTGTTTGTGCTTTAGCTGGGCTTGGCTTTGTTGCAATTTTCGTGTTTGTGTTTGTGTGTGTGTATGTTTGCACGTATGTGTTCGTCGGTCGGTGCATGACTTTTGAACTTTGTACTTTGATTTCCTGGCAAACGACGCGTGCCATATGAGAGAGTTCTCTTGCTGCCAGCGCCACGGCAACGGACGGACGTCAGGTCTTGTTTGGCTTAGAAAGCCCGTCGCTGTCATTGTGGCATCGCTTACCTGGATTAAATCGCCTAATGTGCAAGAAGTTGAAATGTAACGGCGTTGTGACAGACAACAGTTTTTCCTTTAGTATTAGACGCTCTTATGCGTCTTACACTTGTCAGTTGCAAGATTCTTTTATACCTTATCTGTGTCATGTTCACAGATTTAATACTTAAGTACTAAATTCAAACAAACTATTTTATAAAAGACTCTTAAGACAACAAAAAGGAAAACATCTCTTTAGCAATGTTAGAAACATTTTTAAGTATTTTTCGCAGAAATAAAAAAACATCTAACAGTGCAGAAATGCACGACGGAAGAAACTCCACGGAAATAGAAATTAACTGCTTTTGCATTCATTCAGACGATAATAAAAAAGTTGCGACATATCACGCTTAGTAGGGTATATCGTAAAAGTCGCTAATCACTTTTATTGCAAATGATTTGAAATCATATTCAGCAAAAATGATAATACACTAAATCTGATAAACAAATGTATGGCTTCGATCCTGAAAACTCATAGCTATTTCGTCTTCTCTCTGACTTTATAAGTTAGTGCAATCTGTTGTACACTTTCCTACATTATATCATAGTTTCTCAAAAGCTTAAAAATGCGAATTTTCTTCTTTTTGTTTTTGTCTACACTTCATTATTACGCTTATGAGACAAAACTTGATAACGCAGAAACACAAAAAAAAAAAAACAAGAAAAGTAAAAAACCCGATTTCATGGTGCGAAATTTAAAATCAACGACCTCAGGCAATTACGTCATAATCCAAAGCCAGAGACCAGAGACCGTTACTCATCAAGTCGAGTTTTGCTCGGTTCTGTTGGCAACCGAAGTAGAACTTCTGAGTAACTTCAAACAGAAATAATCAATCCAAGACTTTGTAGAACGTTTTAATGCAGTTTTTATACTTTCATGCGGAAAACTAATGAACACATGTTGCAAAAAGCACAAAAACTACTACTACAAAAAAAAAAACTAAACAGCAACAAACAACGAAAAAAGAACTCAGCGAATTATTTACGAAACAAAAAAGACGAAGAAGAAGAAGAAGAAGAAGCAAAAACGAAAACAGGAAAACAAACCTCAAATACCTCACGTTTTCTTCAAAACTATGCAGCGAAGCAGCGTCAATGTTGTTGATGTTATTTCTTCTAGTTTCTGTTGTTGTTGTTGTTGTTGTTGCTGCTGTTGGCTAATGACTGTTGACGATTATACGATACTACGAAAACAAGTGAGCCAAGAGCCAAAAGCAAATTAACCAAAGAAATGCCAACAATTGCACCTGAGGCATATTCCAATAACGGATGCAGCACAATTTGCACTTGTAGCTAATAAGGAGCAACTTCCGACGGACGCATGTGTGCCTCCGTCTGTGTATGTGTGTGTGTGCGTGTGCATCAAGTGTGTGTAAATTGCGGCTCGGCCATGCCATGAGCCTAAATGAAGACTATTTACCGAGCAGTCCAGCTAATTTAAGCTCAATTACACGCCTCAATGGGCAAAGGCAGTGCAGGCGTGTAGGGATAATGCCTCACAATCCCTTGCACTGTGTGAGCAGGATAGCTGCTACAGATGACTATTTCCTGCCTCAGTGGATCGTTGCATGGCATAATTTGGCGTAGGTGACAAAGTTTCACAAGGGCATACTTTGTGCTTATGGCATAAATTTGATTTCATTCCTGCTGGGTGCGAGGAATCGATAAGCAAATGACAAACGCAAAACATGGCAGGATATCTCCGCCTCACACCTGATAGCCTACGATGCCAAAACATTTTACACAACAATGTGTCAGCTTCAAATGCTCCGGCATTATTTAGAGGCGACGCTTTGCCTTGGCTACAATTAACATTTTATCAGCGTGAAGCCTGTGAACAGCAAAGAACTGCCGCCAAGAATGAAACAGATGCAACTATGCTGTCTTGCTTACGAATGTAAAACGGATTTATTGCATAAAAGCTCACAGTTACTTGTGGCTCAAAGCATTGCAGCACCTTAATGAGTTACTCAGTTTCATTTTTTCTTCATCTTCTCCTTTTTTTATTATTGTTTTTTTTTTGTGCCATACTCCCTCCCAACGACACAATAAGAAGCAGAAGCACTGACAGCAGCAGTGCATAGTGCCGCCATACAACAACAACAACAACGACGACAACGATGCAACAAGACGACGCAGCAGTGTGTGTTGAACTGAATCGAGAAGAGCCGAAGCGAGCCGAACACAAGTCGTATCAACTGAAGGCAACAACAACAGTAACAACAACAAATGAATCAACTTAAACCTTAGCAGCCAGCAAGCAACGAACAACTTCAAAATGTGCCTGGGCCTCACCTATAATTATGCATGCAGATAAAATACAACAACAAAACAAAATACAACAACAAAATTAAATTGGAAAAAAAGCACTCATAGTACATAAGCATAGCTAAAACAAATGTGCGCGCTGCGGCTGACGATTTCGACACTTTGTGACTCAACAAAGTCATCGCGAATTCTCTTTGCACTGCGCTGAGATACATTCATTAAGATACTCGCAAATGTACAAGAAAAAAATAAACACACACAACAACAACAACAGCAACAAAAAAGTAATAGGAAAAATAAGAGCATTAACTGTAAGTTAGAAATAATCGTATATGAAAATATGTATACTACATACATTTATTTTGTGTTTTAATTTTTATTTTCATTTTTTTTTTTTTTTCCTATACTTTGTTTTTTGTTTTATTTTCGTTTCGTTTGGTTTGTTTTGGAACTATTTTCGAACGAGTACACGTTCCAATTTTGCTTGCGCGTTGCTGCTGTTGCTGCTGCGGCTGTTGCTATTTGCCCAAAATGAACAAGAAGCAGAACAGCAGACAACAACAAACCACAAATGAAAACAAAAAGTAACTTTGAGATACATTATATGCGCTTCGACGGAGATACGCTCGCTTGTGAAGTTGTTGCCGTTGCCGTTGCCGTTGCCATTGCCGTCGTCGCTGTCGGCTGTCGGCTGTCGTCGACGTTGCTGTGCTGTGCTGTGTTGTGTTTGTTGTAATTGTTGTTATTGCTATTGTATTATTATAACATACAAAAATACAGATACACAGATATACATATAGCATATTATTTGCGGCGATATTAGAGCGACTGCAAAAATAATGAGGTCAGCATTTTTAGTTTCACTCGCGCAGTCGGCAGTCAGTCAGCGCGTATCTACAAGTTACTCTGCAGCATGTGTGCAGCGTTTTCGTTTTTATTTTTCTTTTTCCGTTTTTTTGGTTTCTTCTTTTTCTTCTCGATTTTTCTTTTTGTTGCCTTTGTGTTTGCATTTAAGTACCTTGAATTATTTTGTAATGTTTTAACCAACAACAACAAAAATAAGAAACAAAAATCATTAACTCGGCATGCGTCGATTTGTGTTGACGTGCCGCAACTTCTAAGACGCTCTTGCATCAGCGCATTTAACATTGTTTTCCTTTGTCTAATTGCAGCATGCCGCATTATGACTGCCATCGACTTGTAGCAGTCGATGATCAAATGTAATGGAATACACCTAAAAAAACAAAAAACACAAGACATAGAGTTGCTTGAGTAATTAGACGTAGGCAGAGTGCGCGGCAGGCGCAGAATTGAGCGACACTAGGTAACATAAGATCTTT
Organism: Stegana nigrithorax; assembly: GCA_037044495.1. Lineage (NCBI taxonomy): Eukaryota > Metazoa > Arthropoda > Insecta > Diptera > Drosophilidae > Stegana > Stegana nigrithorax. The sequence goes on along the minus strand of JBAMBQ010001754.1, from coordinate 84,333 downwards.
GAACTATGTAAGAACAGCACAGGTCACTTAGGTGAAATACCAAAGCAATGCCACTGCAAATAACCAACTTGGTAAATATGCCCAAGTGCGCATTTTTTGCTATTTCAAATGTTCAAGTTTAGATTAACAAGGGAAAATTACAGCTCCCAAGCAACTTTGTTAACATACACAATTTTCATTAGCCCTCATTTGAAAATGTAAGAATCTTGGACTTACCACATGCACGCTGCTCTGCAGATTGCCGGCTAGCATCGTTGTCGCCTCGGTGGGCTTCTTCTCCGCCTTCTTGGCGGCGCGTTTGTTCTTGCTCTCCAGAAAACGTTTCTGCAGTGCGGTGGTCTCCTGGTTCTGCTGCTCGCAGACGGTGTTGAACGCTTGCTCATAGCGCGGCACGCAGTCCGTCTGCCGGCGTCGGTAGTTTTCGATGCGTCGTCGCAGGCGGTCGAAGGTCTGTTGACGTTTTGGCGTGATGACGTCACCGATGCTGCCATTCGGGTTGTTGTTGTTGCCGATGTTGATGTTGTTCCCATTATTGGCAGTATTCGGTGGCATACCCTGTGGCTGCTGTTGCTGCTGCTGCTGTTGTTGTTGTTGTTGTGGCTGCTGCTGCTGTTGTGGCCGTTGCGGCATAACAATGCCGGGCACATTTCCTGCTGCTGCTGCTGACGTTGGAGCGCCGCCATTTCCGTTGCCGCCAGGGCCAAGGCCGCCGACAAGGCCGCCTCCTGTGGCAAGACTGGAATTGAATGGTGAATGTTGCTGTTGCTGCTGACGTTGCTGCTGTTGCTGCTGCTGCTGCTGGTGTTGTTGATGCTGCTGTTGTTGTTGTTGGCGCACATTTTGCTGTTGCTGGTGTTGATGCTGCTGCTGTTGTTGTTGTTGTTGTTGTTGTTGTATTTGTATCTGCTGCTGTTGTTGCACATTGTGCAATTGCTGCTGCTGCGTCGCCTGCAATTGCTGATGTTGCTGCAAATGTATGCCCAAACTTTGTTGCTGTTGATGCAATTGTTGCTGATGCTGCAGATGTTGCTGCTGTTGCAATTGCAAATTTAACTGCTGCTGCGGATTACGTGGCTGCTGCTGCTGCTGCGTATGTTGCGAATGTTGCTGTTGTTGTTGTTGTTGGGCGGCGGCTGCCTGGCTGGCGCTCTGAAACACTGGGAGGCCTCCTGCATCCATAAAGACGAATTTCCTCGTTTTGGTTGTTGTGTCCTTTCCTTGTTGCTTCTATCGTTCTTATCGGTCTCAACTTCGTTTCTTTTGCCGAACGAAGTGATGCCGAAGTTGACGAAGAAGAACAAGCAAACACTCAACCGTTTTCAGGTGGTTATTGTTGTTGTTAATAATGTTTTTGTTGCTGTTGCTGCGTATGCTGCTGCTGCTGCAAAATATCTTCTGGTTGAATTGTTGTTGTTGCCTGCATGTTCAACTATTGAGCTTTAACACTTTTGCTACTCGGCATGGGTAAGAAATCTTTGATTTATGCCGCACCGCTTTGGTGCTGGTCTTTCTTTTCTTCTGATGATCCAAAAATTCTGAAAGTCTTTTTAACATTTACTTTTTGCTGTCACACCTAAACGCTGATTATTGTAACCCACTTTGTTGTGCCTGCAAAGTAAAAGCAATAGACGATTAATCAGTTATGTTTAAGAAACCTACATAATATTCTTATGATAAAAACTACATGGCTGTTAGAGCGAAACAGTAAAAGCAAGGTTTACGCTGGCCAGCCTGGCAGTACTATAAGCTAGTAAATATTATAAATTTAAAAAAAAAATAAGTCAAAGATTAAAAATTAAAAAGAAATAAAAAAAAAAACACTAAATATTAATTTCAGCAAGGAACTTTGTAGTATACGAATAAGGAAGCAAGATATTTGTATGAGACACTTTGAAGATACGAACGACTATCAACATTTTGACTGAGCTCGACTGCAATTGAAGCGGCACATTGCGTCATCGTAGGGGAGAATGCAAATAATTCAGACATGATGAAATTAGTAAAAGGAAATACGGGAAAAAAAACAATGTTTCACATATCAAATTTATCTGCGCAGACTACGTGACGACACGCGCACTTACATGAGCCTTACAAAGCAACAATAACACTTAAGCAATAACAATAATAAAACAAATAAAAAAATTCAATAAAGACAAATTAGATTAAAGCAAAAGTTCTTAAACAAATGCACAGAAAAAAAGCGAATGTTGCCATTAAAAAAACAGAATAGAATTACACTTTAGTTTGCAATTGTTTTTTAAATAACATTTCAAAGGAAACCAAAACAAACGAAAGAAAGCACGGCACGCACCCACTGATACTCCAGAGTGGAGCAAACGACACGAATTTAGTGTGTGTGCGATAATGAATGAAAGAATGAGTGAATGAATGCATGAGTGACGGTAAAACCGAAACGAACCGATTGTATTAAAAACCAAAACACAAAAACGTAGTTGCCAATATTCAACAAATAAAATAAAATAAGAAGAGCAACAACAAAAAAAAAAACAAACGAAATACGAAAAACAATAAAAATTAAATAAAAACGAAACAAAGGCAAGCAAACGGACGGGCAAAGCAACTCAACTGGTGTGAGATTTGGCGTGTTTGGCGCGCCAGTCGATTGTTGACTAACTTAGACCGCTGTGCGCCTTGTGGCACGGAGTCAGCAATAAGCAACACAACACAACATAACTTCATATACCGACAAAAACAATACGAAAACGAAGACACTACACAAAAGCAAAACAATCAAAGGCTTCGCCAAAGCACCAAACATTGAAGTTGGAGTTGCGTACAGCAGCGACCGCGCGCTTGATGATTGGCTCACAACACAGGTTTGCTGCCCGAAACGACGCGACGCGGCACGAGTCGAGCCGATATATTTCTCGTAGATACTCGATTCGTTCGTTCGTTTCGTTGAAGCTGTCGAACAACAACAGCGCAACACTCTTCACAATTCAGTTCGTCGCTCGTCACGTTGCGGCTCTACAATACTCCGACTCTCAGTGAGAGTGAGTGACTGTGTGTTGTTGGCGCATTGAGTGACTGTCGAACGAACGAGCAAGCCAGCAGGCGTGCAGACAAGTAGACAGACAAATAAAAGCGTTAGCATCGAGTTCATGTCATGTTCTATGAGAATGTCGTTGACGTGCGGACAAGTGTAACTGCAAGCAACGAGACACTTCTGACTAGTTGCTCTTGCTGCGCATGCAGTGCCATCTATTGGCCAACGTAATTGCGAGTTGTGCAGTTTAAAGCCGACTTTTTAAAACAACGAGTTTCGTTGCTATTAACTTTTCGCCAAAACAAATTTCACTGGCCAGCTGCATAATCAGACATGCTCAGGCATTACTGTTAAGATTATTTTGAAAAAAACCAAAACACAAAAAACAACGCATTGGCCGTCATACTATTTACACATGGAAACACACAGATAAGCATATGTATACATACATAAGGTGTGTAATTGATTGATTAAAGATTTCAAAACAGCAAAGCTGGAAAAACTTTCAAAAGCGCCAACTTTAGGAAGCTCCACGAAACGCATTTGTCAGATCTCGTCAATGCAACAGAAATCGATCAATCGTTCGAACTACAGGCCAACGGAAAAGTTGCAGCCCCTAGACTACAAACCAGCAAACAACGTCGCTTTCAGAAAGCATTAGCACTCGCAGCAGTACATATACAGACAGACAGACGGACCGTCGACGGTTTCAGGCAGTTTTTCGCTGCAAGCAGTCGTGAGCGAGCGAGCACTGAGTACAAACGAACGAACGAACGACAAAACCAACCAACCAAATTAGCAGGCGCACAGCAAACGCCAACCGACGCTGCTTCGTGTTAACGTGAAAAGACGATTGTGCCAAACAACAAAGCAAGTCGCAGCCACCATACGACAACAACTGCAAACAAGTGCGAGCAGGCGAGCAGGCGAAAGAGTGAAGTGAGCGACAGCCGGCAACAACAACATGTTGTAGTTGTTGTAAGTAGTAAGTTCACATTACGAATTATGTACTCATGCCATGATGGCTCTCTCGCATGCGTTTGAGCGCTTTTCGTTTATCTGTTTTTTTTATGCATATTGAGATTATGTTGCACATCATTTATTGCTGTTGTTGTCTTCTATTGCACTCTGACTCAAAGTGCTGCAGCAACGAATTGTGGCCAAATAAAAGGTCGCCGCCGTATGACACAAGAACTGTAAACATTAGAAAGCAGATTTAGTGGAAACTGCATAGCCGACTTAATTAGAAGAAATACAAAGCCACAACACATCTGAAAATTCTTTGGGTGTGCAGCATTTTATGTCAGCAAATTAGATGCTAATTTAAATGGAAAACTTTGTTTAAAGCAAAGCGTTGCATTTAGACGAAGGTTGTAAGCAAACATTTCAACCAAAATGGCAAATTAGCTCGTTTGTATACTGACAGTCCATAATGTAGCTAAGCTAGTTAAACCAAAAATATTCACGAGCTAAAACGGCACACGCAAACCAAAATGTCACAGCACCCAGTAACCGCGCGGACTTTGATAAAAGTTTTATAGTTTGCGTTTATATTAGAACCTTGCGAATAAAAAATATAAATACATACTATTGCCATATCACAACGTCATTTAAGCGTACACAGTTCAATAGACATTCTTATATATGTACATATGTATGTATATGTACACTTGTGTAGTGTGTGTATGTTATGCCTATGAGTACGGTTAAATAACGTAGTACGTATGTACAATATACGTAAGTGGCAGCCAACTATGAAATGAACGCATGCAGCTGACATCACAGTGCAAATGCATCATTCATGGCCGGGTAGTGTGGTTAGGTGACTTGAATGAAACGCTTTGCTTGGCTTTGCTTTGCATTCCTTTAATGATGTGCGCTTAGCATGAGTAAACATGTTTTCAATTGAACTTTCTCGCTATTTCTGCTGAATACATTTATTATACATTCAAAGACATTAGCAAGCCAAAACACTGCGAGATGTCAACACGTCGTGTCAAAGCTTCTGCGGATATAAATTAATATGCAGCGTGATGACAAAGCACATGAATTCGATTTAAAATCTCTTTTGAGCTTTCCAAGAACCCGTTAAACGTGCGCCACGGCAAGGCAAGAGATGTGACAACTCACAATTCGCCCGGCCGGGCTGCGGTGTCTGCCAACGGCATGTGCATGTATCATACTATGAAAATTGCCATTACGCTTTTATGCGAAAGATCAAATAGAGTGGAAATGGTTTTGTGATTTAATCAACATATGAACGTTGAGTCCTCTAACCCTGCACACAAATCAATACGCTCATGTGAACGTAAACTTTTCAAGCGTAAATAAAAAATAAAAACAAAATTAACAGCAACAATTACAACAACAGCAACAGAAAAAGTAGCTAAATTTACAAAAGCAACGTTAGGCAAATAAAATTGGCAAATGAACATAAAGCCAAAGTTGTAGCAGCATTTAACGAGCTGGACGTGCAGATTCACATTACCCAGAATACCCCAGCCACTGCCTACGCTATCATAAACAGTAAGAACACCAGCAGCAGCAACAAGAACAACTGCAACACTGCCATCATCATCAATTCCCATACAGTCAAACCTCGATTAGCCGGGATTCAATGAAACGGGAACATGAATTATCCGGCAACGATAAAGTAAATTAATTGATTTTTATTTCAATTAACCGTGGTTAACACTTTTGTATAGGATTGCTCTCTAATAACCGTAGAAATAAAACAAAGCAAAGTCTTGCGAATTATATAAAAATGAATTCTGATCTTTTCTCTGATCTGAGAGTTTTCCAAATTAACATAACGTCTCAAAAATAAGGTTTTATGTATCCATTCAATAATTTCGACATTCAGTTAAAAACGAAAACGAAATTTTACCTCAATCAATTATCCGAGAAGTTTCCGGTACCGAACAAGTCGGATAAACGAGGTTCGACTGTATTATGAAAGAACGACAGACAGACAACAGCCTTTTGTTAAACACAAGTGACACCCTCAACAACAACAACAGCTCAGCGAACATGGTGTCTATGTGAGCGCAACGATTGAGTATTTACGCAAAACCAATAAACCACCCACCGCACCGCACAAAAACAACAAATCGCACAAATGCATGAGCACAAGAAGAGCGTAACACAATCAAACGAGAGCGTTAACAACAGAGCAACAACAAAAACAACTGAGAGCGCTGCTTGCTTGCTACTCTGTATAGAAACGAGTGCTCACGAAGACTCTTCTGTCGGACTACTACTAATACTGCTACTACTATGGGCGACGTGTTGGGAGGCGAGGGAGTCCATTTATGTTGTGTGCTGATAAGGAGCGAGCACAACAGATACAAACAAACAAACGCATGTGTCGGCATACAAGTATAAAAACATTTTATGCGAAGCCAAAAAAATAAAAACGACAAAATAACTTGTGTTTATATGTACGAGTATGTTGGCAGGTGTGGGAGTGTTGTATTTTGTCGTGCGCTGCTTGTGTGTGTGAGGCAGAGGGAGAGCGCGCGCAATTACTTGAACTATATATTTTATATGTGGAGCCAGCACTTTGTTGGTTCGTTCGTTCGCTTTTATCGCGAGTTCATCAGCGAACGACACTTGCTGCTTCATGCTGAGCGCCTGCTAGAATTCTTGCTCACATGTTCAGACGTTTGTCATACGCGACGGCGTTCCAATTGGACTCGAATGCCTGCGAATGATATGTTTTAACAGATGTTGTTAGCTCGACAAATTACGTTTGATACACAAAGGGCCATGTAGCCAAATTGGGAGTTACAATTACGCTGCTTACTGGGAACTAAGTGGGTACTTAGAAATGGTACGCTCGTTCTTCTCTTTATGTGAAAATGTTTCTGAAAGTGGGAACACACATTTTGTAGTGGATCTGGCTTACTAATTTAAAATGTTGTTATATAATGTCAATATTTTATTAAGGAGAATTGCTTTTCCCCCAATAATGTCACTACTGTACATGTCTTCATGCAGGCGAAAAGTCTCAAAATAGCAAGCCAAATTTGGGAAAGCAAAATAACGTAACACTTACTATAAGAATTGTAGTAGCTTTACAGCGAATCAAAATTAAACGACTTTACAGTGAATGTTGTGATAATACGACGAAGTGTATTAACTATATTTGTAATCATGACAATCAGTTAACAGTCAGCTGGCCTTCTATTTATGAATTAAGAATTTATTCGTATGTTAAAGTGCCACAGTAACAGTCAGTTTCGTTCGGATTTACAGTAGTTCTGGCATTAATAGCGAGTGAATATACTTGAAGGCTAAACCATTTTACAGTTAATACATTAGCAGTGTACAAATCGGTTTAACAGCGCGTCGTTATGAGCGCATTCGCTCTTCACAGCAAGAGAGATGACGACGCACATACCAAAAGAGTGTGCATGTAATAGACAGTAGACGCTTCCGTTCCGTTGTTAAGCAACGAACGCCGTTGCGCCGTCACTGGATGGTTTGCGTTGCCTGAAAAACGAAAAAGCAAGACAACATACAATACATATGTCGCTGCTACTGACGTACGAAGCTGCAGCGTTTTGAAGACCTACCGAAGCTTACGAATGCGATATTACTTCAAGTTGTGCTTAAAAATAAGACAAGTTGTCGAATCGACCACAAAAGCGACTAACTACGGATCTAGGCGAGGCAATTGGCAACTTGCAATTTCCGACGGCTACTTGTGAGTATGTATGTGTGGCGGCCGTGCAAATTTCCGTCGCTTGTCGCTGTGTGGGTCACACAGGCAGTGTGTGTGTGTGTTGTCGCTTGCGAGTCGTTCGGAAAGCCAAGCAACGACGCTGCAAAGCAGTACACACGTCAACGCCGACAATAATGCCGCAGCAACAGCCGCCGGCATCAAGCAATATTCACGTCGAAGTTCGTTTTGTCGGCGACGACAACGACTAATAAATCTTACGTCGCGCAAAAATCAACAGCACAACAGCAAATGGCAGGCAGCGGCGCTGTGTCCGGAAACCGAAACATTTCGAGAACGGCACACGACGCAACTAGACGGAGGGAGAGCGTAACAATGCGTCAGACGCTCATCCACTGTTAACTCTTATTTGCGATTACATGTTGCTAACACTAAGCTGTTAAGCGGCTGCTGATCAAACAATTTGCTCTGCAATAAGCATCGCACTGTAAGAGAAGTTGATGCTATTTCTTTATAGTTGTTGCAAATTTCTAAGATTCTCTAATTAAATTTTAATGTAAATACTTTTCGGTGTAGCTGGCATGTTGACACAAATTCTGTGCGAAAGTCTGTCAAATTATCAGGCTTTTCACGGTATTAAACTCCTAGCGATCAAAGATTGACTGTGTGTGATTTTGGTCATAAAACCTGTGAGTGTGTAAATGTGTTACTGACACGCTTTGGCATATTGGATACATTTGGTTTATGCAATGCGTGTATGTAAGTTTGCTCTGTTGGCCTACATGCAGCCTGTAGTCGATTCGTTGTCTTCGCAAACTATGAACATTTTAACAGCGCTCTGTTAATCGCCCTAGCGTTTTTTCTATGCATTTGGATTAGTTCAAGATTTGGTTTTTTTTTTGTTTATTTACGTCTTGTTTTTCTTGTAGATTTTCCCCAATTCTTGTTTTCCATTTGTTGATTTTTATTGAGGCAAAGAAATTGGTTTTTTGCTTTGCAATTTTTATTTATATTCCTTCTTTACGTTAATGTTGTCAGCAACATTTTCTTACGCAGCTAAAGGCAAACAAAAATTAAATAAAAAAAAATAAAAAAGCAAACAACTTTGCTACTTTATAGTTGTAATAAACTTTTTTGTTGTTATTGTTGTTGTAGTCATCGGTATTGTGCACGCGCGAGTTTTAATAATGAAAAACTGTTTCTTTTTCTCTGTTGGTTTTGTATTTGCTTGGCTGCGGCCATGAAATGAAGGCACTTTCTTTGTACGATTTCAGATTTTGTGCAGATTTTTTATGACCCAGCACAGTAATCGCCAAGTCGGAGTCGGAGTCACAGTAGCGGCAAAATGTAGCGAAGCGTTCAGTCTGGCAGAATATTGTGTTGATGCTGACACAATACTCACCTCACTTACGTTATTTTTCTTGTTATTACTGCTAATGTTTTTGTTGTTGTCGGTAGCATATTTATTATAAGAAAATAACCAAGGTAAATATCCTTTCACAAATTAGACGCAAAAACTGGTTTGCTTTTGTGGTTATTTTTTTTTTTGTTTCTTTCTTGTTTTTTGAAGTTGCAGACTTTTCTAGCATCGGTTTAATTTCTCACCATATTAGCATGTCTTCTGTCTGTCATTGGGAAAGTTAAGTTAGCGCAAAGAAAAGAAACTCGAAGCCGCATCTAAGCCAAGAAAAAAGCTGTTATTAAACTAATTTTAGTCAAAAATAAATATGTGACTTTTGCATATACGACGTTCATATATGGTCATTATAAAATTGCTATGTTTAATCTTGTTAGCAAGCAACAATACGAAATCATGCATATGGCAAATGCAACTCATTAAATTTATATTTAGCAGGCACTAATCGAACTTACCCATCTCAGGTTAATAATTGCTATTTATGTCATTGTGTTTAATAATAAATCAACCCATAGTTGATGAAAATTAAGAAAATACTTTCACGCTGAGCTGACAGTGAGCTAAGCTACGTTGTAGCCTGGCAGACGTCATATATTGTATTTAACATAATGTACTGACGGGCGCATCGACTGCAGCGGAGTTTCATTACCGTTAATATTTAGCATCAACTAAGCAACGTAAGGTTACATAATATTTACAGCAGTGCAGTGTGTAGATGCATTTATTTGTCATTGTTATTGCAAAAAATATTTGAAAAACCTAAACAACAGAGAAATCTATGTATAACTACGTCTTCCCTGTACTTGTGCTTTAGTAAAAAAACGAGCCACAATAATGCCCACGCTTACGCTTAGATCAAACAAAAGCTTAATTAAGCTGCTTCAATTTAGCTTCCTTGCCAAAAAGCCGACTGTCAACTGCTCAACTTAAAGACTACAAGCAACGAATCAAATTTCACGTAAAGCAACGAAGCTGGCCATAAAATTTTGCCAAAAAGCCAAAATAGAAAAGTATTTGCTGTGGATGACAGATAAAAAAGACGCAGACGCACACGCATGTGTCCAAGCACATGCGAATTGTTGAAAAAACAACAGAAAAAAAAAAAAAGAAAAGAAAAACACAAATAAAAGAATTGCGGCAAGCAGCAGGCGGAGGCAAAGGCAGTCGACACAATCGGCACAGGCACAGCATATAAATCACACGAAGTAGTGTAGTGTAACGTGAAAACTCTCAATGCTATAAATGCTGTTAGCCCAATAGAAAAATACGCCAAACAAAATGGTGCACCACCAGCGGAAAATCAAATCAAAACGAACCGAGCGAAACCGAACCGAACCTAGCCATATTTTGCTTCTTTTAATGCCTTATTTTTTTTCTTTTTCCATTTTCTTTGGTTTTGTTTTGTTTTCATTTTAGTTTCCTTTACGACATTAACAACCTCCTAAACGGTAAAAACTGAACCACCATTAAATGCGACACAACACACAAAAAGTCAATTTTATCGGAATATAACAGGGCCCAAGGAAATGTCGCATGGCAATGCTTTGCGCGTCGATAAACACCAAACAAACGACGTAGGAATACAAACAAAATATAAATGAATCGAATAAAAAAGAAAAGTAAAAAATAAAACATGCACATAAAAATAAATAAACAGCGAAGAATCAAGTAAGCGAAGCTGGCTGACTGGTGAGCGAAATCGAAAAGAAAGCAGCAGCGCAGCAATAGAAAAAAGTGCAAAGCAACCGGAAGTGGCGCCGCGACGCATGCAAAGCAGCAGCAAGTGCGCGCCGGAGTGAGCAGAGAGTAACAATAGCAGAGACAACAACAACGAGAACGAGCCACAACGTCGCTTCGTTTCGAAGGTAGCAAGCAAATGAGTGACAGTGCAAGAACAACAACACAACCCCACGGGCGGTGCTGTGGTGAGGGCACTCGTAAAAAAGCTAAAGCAGCGCGCACAAACCGCAATTGGATAAAAATTCGCTGCCAGGCATTGCCTGCGCGCCTGCTATGATTTGCGAGAAAGATCCGCTTTTATCTTTTACCAAAAAAGCAAGTACCGCTCGCCCGTGGCATAGCGATTTCAACGCAATGTACAAAAATAGACAGCAACAACTGACACCAGCAGTTCTTTTTTTTCTGTTTTTTTGTTTTTGTTTCACCTCTTTTGTTTTAACAAATTTACTTCATTTTGGTGAGTAAATTTTATGTGGAAAAATCATTGGCTAACTTGCAACGCGGGGTCAGAACAAAGTCCACATGCCTGCCCACCTATCCTTTTCCATTGTGTATTCTAATGTGGACATTGTGTACCACTTTTAGCGAAAGTCCTCTCTCGAGTCGGCATCTCCGTTGAGCAGAATGGACAGTGAGTTAAATATGCTTGTTCTAATATTTCTTCTTTGATGGTTCCAGAGAATCACTTGGTGTGAGGTTTCTATGTGTGAGTGGGAACTCACATGCCAAGGGTTGTCACCATAGACAAAACTAGAGGGTTCCTCGAAGATTTATCTAATTTCGTATGAAGGGAACGTTCACTAGGAACGCCAAATTAGCGTCACTGAAAGTCTATAAGAGTTAGCAGAACACGAAACCATTCTATCTCACTCACGCACATACAAAGTTATGAACAAAAGAGAGAGAGAGCTTTTCGAAACTAACTCACTCGCTTTCGAGTACGTGCTGTTTACTTATGGCACATGTTGAGCTATATTGCATGCATTGTGTTGAGTGGGAAATCGTTATTGCTCAACAACTCACAAACGCTGCACTCATCTTGCGCAGCGTCGACGAAAAACAGCGCGGCAATTAGCTAAATTGGCTCTCGTCACATAAAAGAGTCACATGTGTAAATCCTCTCTCACCAACATATTCCTCTCGCGTTACAAATCAACGCAAGAAAACTGTGCGAGTGTGTCCGCGCGATGTCTAACGAAGAATCATAACTGAGTGTGAACGAGTAATCGCGAAGTAAGGATACATGCAGTTTGAGTTGATCTCCACTTTGAGTGGAATAAATGCACGCCGCAGCAGCCTGGCTGGCCAGTGTATAGTGACAAACTCGTACATGTTATTATCATAGCCACTTGTGTGTTGTTGCTGTTGAGGCACTGAAGCTCACTGGCTTGCTTCCCCTCTGTTAGTGCTGTGCACACAATCTCCTTGGCCTGTTAGCGTCATGTTGCATGTTGCGGGTCTTGGCCATTAGTACTGTGGCACAAATGTTGCACAACTGCACATGCGCAATGTCAGCTGGTATCTTGTATCTGCCGCACACACTTGTACTACATGTGTACATTTGTTTGTCTTGTGGCTACTCTTTGTACCTGGCTGCCTAGCGTCGAGCTGCCTTGTGCTGCCTTGCGTTACCCTGCTGCAGTGTATACAAGTGAATTCTTGTTAATTAATCAATGTCGTACCGTAGCAGTTTTTTTGCGCGTTTCAATAAAAGCTTTTTCGAGTTTAATATAAATTTAAAGTTCACTAGTTTACTAGCCAGTTTAAGCCAAGGAAAATAAAGATATATGCTGAACTATTTTTCATTACCTTTAGTTTACTGAAAACCTAACTAAGCCTGCAGCGTATTTAGTTTGAAATCATCAGCAATGCTGCCTCTCCGTTTCATTCTTTAAGCTGCCAGTGCACAATGAACTGAGCCCAAGCCTGGTTATTGGGTGCTCACTGGTTTGAACGTTTTCCATCTAATATGCCGATCACTTGCAAAGCAGTTGACGGCCATATGGGCTCAGGATGCGTAAAAAGGAAAATTATCAAATTTGTGCAGCATCGGACACAAACCGTTGCCAGTTGCATATTTGCTAATTAATAATAAAAAATAATCACACGCATGTTGTGAACGCTGAGCAAAGTCCCACTGGGCCTCAGCCTGATAATCGCCGAAGCTGAGCCAAATTATAACTTACGCGAACGCGAATGTGCGCACAGTACAGTGCGGATTAGCAACAATTGCCAGCTGCGAGGCTCGTTGACGAGTGCGTTGCACAGATGTCGCGCATGCAGCAGGCGACGACTGGAGCTGTATGCAATACACCGTTGACAAACAACAACAACAACAACAACAATAATAATAATAATAATAATTTTAATGCCACATGTGGCAAAAACAAAACAAGCTAAAAAAATAATAAGCAAAATAACAGAAAATGCCTACGGGCAGCTACATATGCACAAACGCAGCAACTACAACAACAAACACAACTACAACAAACAACAACAACGGCAATCACTTTTTATTGGCAACATTTTTTGTGCGTTTGCATGTGCAATATTTGCCGCAATTACTGCAGCAACGGCAGCAGCAGCAGCTCCATTAAGTATGCCTGCTGTTGTTGTTGTTGCTGTTGCTTTTGTAGCAATTCGACAGCATTTCTTGTAGTTTGGCAACCGCAACATTTGCAGAGGGCGCCAGTGTTGTTGTTTCGTGCCACCAAACATGCGGCGCACAGCAAATGCGAAACGCTGACAGCGAACAGGAATACAAGAAAAACATGACGACAATTGTGCAGACGACCGACCATAAAAATGGAATAGCGAACAACAACAACAACAGCAGCAATAATAATAATAACAATAATGACGACGACGACGACGACAACAACGCAAAGGCAAAGCAAAGGCAAAGCCAGGAGCCAGCGAATGCGCAGAAGTAGAAAACGTGGAAGCAGCAGCAACAGCAGCAGCAGAGGCAGAAGAGTTGGCTGCTGTTGTCGATGAAGCGACAAAACAACGCAGCAGCAACAGCAGCAGACAAAACAGAAACCGGTTCAATTTTTGCGCCTAGCGTTCAACTGGCAAAACAAAAGAAAACAAAAACAAAAACAAATAAAAAAAAGAAAAACAAAATGAAATAAAGTGAAATAATCATAACTAAAAGAAAACACAGGCGAAGTAGCGCAAAAGTAGTAAACCATGACGCCCTTCTTAGCTCGGCAGCGTTGCAGCAGTTGCAGTTGCTGCCGTTGTCGTGGTCGCTGCCGTTGCATGCTGCCATTGTTTCCATTGTTGCATGTTGCTGGCGATTTCTGCGCTTCTGGTTGCAATGTTGCGCGCACAGCTGCGTCTGTTGGCGACAATCGTTGCTGATTCGTCGCCTATTTGTTGCAGGGCTAGTCGCAGCAGCAGCAGCAGCAGCAGCAGCAAATCGTTGTCATAGTTGCCATGTTGCATGTTGCAACAACATGCAGCACATAATAAAGACGACAGACAGTCGCGCGACAGCAGCCGGCCCCATTTGCCTGACTAATTCGTGCATGCGTTGGCACAGTGGACACAAAACTTGCAGCCAGCTGCGACGCTGCATGTTGCTGCCTATTTTTCCAACACAGAGTCCTGATTCGCCAAGTCGGTAACAATTAAAAGCTGTAAGCCGGTTTTTTACTCTGACTGCTAAATGCAGCTTATGCTAAAATGGACATAGACACTTGAACATAATAAGGCGCGCTCTAAAAATAAAGCCAAGCACACGTTAATAGGCCTGCAAAGCCTTTAAACTGCATTAAATACTACAGCCAGTTGCATTAACAGCAGAATGTTAAATGTTAATGCGTTGCTGTTAACTTTCGACCGACAGGCATAACGGCCGCAGCGCACTGCAGAATGTTAAGAGCTGCAACTAACTTCTGTTAAGACATAATGCACTGCTTTATGCTGCTGCATAAGCCAATGTTGACTTATTTATGGTTAGTTTGTATTATATAATTTTAATAGTCAAAATTTGAATTTAAAATTTGTACTTTTCAACTGAATTAAATATTCTCTCAATTATTTGCACGCAGCTTGTTAGTCACGATGTAATCAACTGCCGCTGTATGCATTTCAGCTGCTGTTAAGCCGCTGTTGAGTTTACGTAAAGGAAAAATGTCTTATCCAATGAAAAAAAAAAAAAAAGAAAATAGCTTATTTAGAAAATGTATTAACCCGCAACAGTTACACATACTTAAGTTAAAATAATAATAAAAATATAAAATCTAAACGCGTGTGCCGCATTTTGCATTAAAATGAATAAAAATCAACCCAATTCGCTTAGGCGCACAGAAATCGCACGCATGCTGTCAGAATTACCAAAGAAAATAAAACATACCAGAAAAAAAAATAAATAAAAAGAAAAACAAATATAACAGCAAAAACAAAAAAAAAAACAATTCAATGTCGATTTGCATATGAGTGAAGTCAAAGAGCGAGCAAGCGAGCGAACGAACGAACGAGTGAGTAGAAGAGAAAACGCAAAATTGTTAAAAATAAAGTTTGAAACAAAACATGAGCCAAGGTAAGCGAAGGCAAAGCACGGCCTGGAGTGCAGATGGCCAGAGGCTCGTGGCTTATTTGGGCTCATGACACTTGGCATATGCACGGATTTGTTGCATTACTTCGTCAGATATGCTAAGCAAAAGTCTCTGAGCAGCAATCCCCAGTCGGATAGTCGGATAAGCTGGCAAGTTAACTTTTATTGTAGCATAAATATTTGAATTCGAAGCGCCACTGTACTTTATAGCGAGCATTGAGAATACGTAGAGACGCTTACTTTTCGATGTTCAACGTAACAAAAAAGTTTCTGTTAAATATTTAGAAAATGTATTTTTATTGTTTGGTTTGTTATGCAACTTTCAGTAAATTTTATGTGTTCTACTGATAATTCAATTTTAAACAAAAAAAAAGAACAAAAAAAAAAAAACAAAAGTCGAATAATAATAAACAAAAATAGTTTTGGCAACCTTAAACGTTACGTTTTCAATTAGTTGACCATTTGTGCACGCATTTTCACTATTAAAATGGGATAAAACAAATTTAATTATAATCAAGCATGCCATTATCCTTTTAACAAAACAGTTAAAAAGTCACCCCCGGGCTGGATGGGATGGCGAGAGAGCGAGCGAGCGCTTGACTGAATGAATAAATGAAATTTATGCTAGGGGAAGGCACGTACACACACTTACTGACATACACACACACCGACACACACACACACTCACATACGAGTGTAACCCAACAAGAAGTCGAGCTCAGT
Organism: Stegana nigrithorax; assembly: GCA_037044495.1. Classification (NCBI taxonomy): domain Eukaryota; kingdom Metazoa; phylum Arthropoda; class Insecta; order Diptera; family Drosophilidae; genus Stegana; species Stegana nigrithorax. The sequence continues at coordinate 68,198 of JBAMBQ010001754.1, read as the reverse complement.
GGCAACGACGGCGTCAGCGTCAGCGTCAGCCTGTTGTTGGTTTTTATTGATTGCATGAGTGAGGAGTGCAGCAGACAGCAGACCAGCCGCTGCCGTTAAACTATTTTCAACAGCTGTGCTCAGTTTCAGTTGCCTCGCACAAAACAAGATACAAAAAAAAAAAAAAAAAAAACGCTTACACTTGAAATTTTTAGTTGCTAGCCCAAAAGTTTGCATACAGCTTCAGGCCACACAGGACCACGAAGGATGCACTGCACAAATGGTCAAACACTAGAAGCTGATCGCCTCCTCCATGCTCGATTTTGCATTGTCAAATGATTTTTCATTTTGTATTTAAATAAACCGAGCTCGCTCAGCTTAAGTCGTTCAAACTGCTTAATTCGAAAAACTCAGAAGTTTTGGCTCTGATTACTCATGCCACTGGCTGGCTTCAGCTTCAGGTACGTGACGTCCGCCATATTCGTATGGCTGGGAGTCATGTATTACTCGAACAGCGTTGACTGAATGACATTGACATGTTCTTGAGCTGATGTAACCAAGCGAAATGTGTTGACTCATGGCTGGGCTGGGCCGGGTCGGACTGCAGTAAAAGTTTTGCCTAGTCAAGCGCATCGGACTGCAAGCCGATAGTCAAGGGTGGGTCGGCATCGTTTTACTATTCTTTGATCTTAAAGCGCTCTTCTCTCTAGAAATGAATAAAACTTTCAATTTTCAATCAAAAATTCGCAAATGCTGTTTAAGCTATCGGTACTGTGGATAAACGTTTAGCTTGATATTTTTCAACCGAAACACCTCCCCCCAACTGCCAAGGTTCCGTTGCTTTTCCTTTATCGCTTTTTTAAGACTGCTTTTATAGGCTGGGTGCCTTATTTATTATGTACTCATATACAAGCAGAAATGTATTGTACAAAAATATTACCACATATGTATATAATATAATTTATATAGTCGTGTAGTTATAATGGCGGACTTATGGCGATAAGCGGAGCAATATCATTTAAATTCTTTAGTTATAAATGTGACTTACTTATAAACTTATCACACAGTCCTGTAGCTTATAGTTAGTCGCAGGAACAGGGCTGTTGGACTTTACTTGGAAAACATTCCATGGCGGTTCGATTGGGTACAAAACTTTGGGAATTTGTGGCTGATAATTATAAGAATGTGTTGCAGACATATGACTTACAAATATAAATTAATAAGTGTTCTTTTAATAATGGTTCTGCAGGCAAACCATTCAACCCTTCTGCACGATAACTTGGAAAATTGCTGTTTATATGCCGCGAATGGATTTGTAACAGGTTACATGAAAATGAATGCTGCTAATATTCGAATAAAATGCTGCAATTCATTGAGAGAAGTTTAAAAGTGACTAACTGGCAGAAAGAAATTCCGAGCTGACATTCGCATTGGATGGTTAGCCGCCTGATCATACTGACTTGACAAGTTCCCGGGTACAGTACGCAAAATGATGTAGTCCTTTTCATGTTCTCTCGTTGCTTTTTGCAGAACGGGCTGCTTTAAAAGGGAAATGGCAAATATGAAGTGACGTAAAGCAGCAAATACAAGATATAAAAATAAGTACTCGAATTTCGGTATTCCATGCCATTGCGAGGGCAATAGGCACATAGCAAATGAGGAACAAGACGCGCGTGCCGCTCAACGAAAACAGAAGAAACACCAACAAAAATAAAGTAAAAAACCTAGCAACGGCAGCCAACGACGAGGACAAAAATTGTAAGAGCAAAATGCGCACCTGCTGGAAAATTTCCGCAGGCAAACGCAAACCCAAGGAGGCACACAATGAGCATATGCTGCATGCGAAGCCCAGTAAGGGAGAGTGAGATAGTTACAGAAAGAGAGGGAGAGAGCGCGAGTGAGTGAGAAAGAGTGGCAAGAAGTGATGTGAGAGTTTGTGCACCAGGGTAAATGTGCAAACACAGGACACAGTCACACAGTCAGAGACAAATTTATATCCTTGCCGTTTTCATGGCACAAAACCGGATTTGTTTTCTTTTTTGTCGTTTTAGTCTTTTTATTTTCTTCATCATTTCTGACATGTCGAAATGCGAGACTTACAGTCTTTGAGAATGGAAAATGTTTTCTTCAACAAAATGTTTGCATTTTCACGATGCACGATGACTTTCTGTTTTCCTCCTGCCTCCTGCCTTCTGCCTTCTTTCTTACTATCTTTGTTTTTGTTTGGTTGCATTCATTTTGTGCATCGCTTAGAAAAGTTGTGGTGTATGTGATTAGCGATTGGCAAGTCGCTCTTCTCTTCTTTGTGGTTTTTGATTTTCATTTTGTGTGTGTGTGTGAGTGTGTGTGTGTATTTGAAGGTATTGGTTGCTTAAAATGTTAACAGGAAATCTTATCTTGTCAATTTGATTTGACAGCTCAAGTTGTGTCTTTAAACAGCAGTCAAGGTTCACATTAATGTCCGTCCTGGCTGACACAACAAAACTATTTAAAAATTAAATAGAATTCTCAGAAATAATTTGTGTTAACCTTTTACCTATGATGATGCAGTTCTAGACATCTAAGAAAACAGCAACGCATTCCCATGTGAACCGATTACTTATTCTAAAAATCACAAAACCTTTTCAACGCAACACACAAACGGCAGCGAATACCGGAAGACGAGTCAAATATTTAAGAGGTCAACCAAGTGAGGACCAAGGCTTGTCTATGTAAATCAGGCACCTCTCTGAGATGAACAGTCAATTTTTTTACACTCTATACCGAGAGCGGTTACCCTTGTGCGTCCGAGAGAGTTAATGCCAAGCCAAGTTTTCGCCGTCTGTCGTTAATTAGTCGTTTCTGTTATCAAACAGCAATAAGTGCACTCAACTTCCGTAATTTCACGAATAGGACAGGATCTTCATGCTGTGAACGTGAGAAGCTAAGGAAGTTGCAAGAAGACAATATTCTAATTTCATTCATTCATTTAGGCTTTGAGAAAACTAACAACTTCTGATTATAAGAGCGTCAAAGGGAGCATTTGCCTGTCATCGAGATATGTTTGCTTATTCCAATAGGTTGCTTTGCTTTGCTTTTAATTTCATTTTAAAAGCTTATTCAATGCCTCAAAACTCTTTATGCCATTTCTTACTAAGCGATCTGCCTCGACGTTTCCCGAAACCTCAGCGTATGCTAAAACCTGTGATGAACGAAAATTTTATTGCGGTTTGGCTTCGCATATAATGACTTTGTCTTCTGCTGTCTAGCATACAAATTAAATTAAACAAGCCTTGGCAGGCACAGATTCCATAGACTGACAAAATGCTAATTTACGCTTATTCAGTTTTGAAATGGTTTTTACAAGTGAAACGAACAAATAAAAGTGTAGCAAAGACAAATTAAAGCAAATGCAAAAAGACAAAACGGAATAAACAAAAAATAAAGTAAAAAAAAAAACAAAACAAGAATGTAAGAATCTTTGTTCGCAAGCAATTGAAAACATCTGTTCAGTTGAATTATTATTGAATACGAGGCACATGTAAAAGTCGTAAAAGTGACAAGTGAGTGAGTCGCACGTTTATTGGCCGCCGTTACGTTTGCCAAATCAAAATCAGAAGCAGAAGCAGAATCAGCAACAGCAACAACAACTATACACTTTGTTATTGTTGTTGTTTAGTAGGCTGCGGTTCGACAGACAGGACATTGTTAAACAGCCCAATGCCAGTTCGCTGCACTTGGCAACTCTGAAGCATATTTTGACTTGCTCCACGATGACGGTTTGCTGGCTGCTTTGTGTGATATTGTTGATTTCTGCTATACGTGCATATTGCATATCGCTCTCTCCCTCCCCCCCACTGACTCACTCTCGCACTCTCTCGTTTACTTTTAGGCAACTTTAAGTACCTTAAAGCGCACTTTAATTGTTTTTAATTATTATTTGCTATATGCGAAAATTTAATTTCGTCTCACTTCCTTGGCTAAGCAGCAACAGCAACAACATTTGCTGCCTTTGTGTCGCAGTAGAGGCAAAGAAAACATTTTCTGTATCTACGCGTTTATTTCGTCACGTGTAGCTCATAAGTATTTAAAACATTTATTGTATTTTAACAATATTCAGAAATATTTCACAATTTTTCCTTATTTATTAAATGTTTTTTTTTTTTATCTTAATAATTTCATCTATTAATTTGTTATCTTCCAAAATAATGAGGATCCCACGGGCAGCGACGCCAATGACAACGCCTCCCCCAGTAGTACCCTTCCACACTCGGGAACGCACACATTGAAATCAGCAGCAATGTCCACAGCAAAAGTATTCCCACTTTATTGATCCACATTGTTCCGCGTTCCTTTTTCAGAAGTCTTAACTTGAGTTGTATACAACGTAAACTACTTCAAACTGCGGCCGAGTTGCAGCTTTTATAGGTGCAGACCCTGCTCATTTATGCATTTATCGCATATTTTTAAGTTCCGTATTTGTATATAATGGTGTATTTTCAAAGTAATGCCTACTTATTACCGTCAATATGGCGTTTATTTTTGATTATGATGACTGATTTTAGCAATCAACTTCAGCCCTTATCGCACTTCAAATTTCCTTTTGGTCTGCATTTTTATGCAGTGAGTTTGTAAGCCACAAACCAAAACTTGGCATATGCGATCCTAACAAATTATAATTCAAAGGATTGCGCAATTCATGTTAAAAGATATTTTATACGCAAATATTTTCTCTATTTTCTTGTGTTCTTTCACTCACAAAGCTATGTAGATCACAATGAATTAATTGGGTCACTAGCTTTTTTCACTTGCTTGTCTTTATTTAAGGCAAGTAAATATATTTATATATAATATATTGCATATATAGCAAGACTTTATGTGTCTAATAAGCAAACTTCAGAAATCTCAGCTATTCAAGGAATCTGACCCTGTTTCTGGTGGGAGATTTTGGGCGCACTTTCGTCGGTTATGCTTTACTAAAATAAAAATTAGAAACAGATTTACACAAAATAAACACATTACACAGCCAGCAACAAATCGAACTGCTACCGTGCCTGCTGCGTCGTGAATGTATATTGCCTGCTTAAGGTTTGAGTTACTCGTGAGTGTGCCGAGTGTGTTATTGTTTTTGTTTTTTAGATAGAACTAAACTTGATTAACATTAATTAATGGTATCGACAGAACAATCTCATCTCTCTGTCTACAGCATCTGCGCAGCTCGTTATGCGCGTACACTTCAATGGCTCGTTAACAAACTGACTGTCTGTCTGTAAGTCTGTCCGTGTGTCTGTCCGTCGGTTTGATGAGCGCACCAACGCAACGCAAAGCAACAAATGCGCAAACAAATAAACAATTGGCAAACAACAACAAGAACAACAACGAAGCGGAAGTCGAAAGCATATCGCAGCAGTCTAAAGTTTGACCCAGTAATTTACGCATACTTAGCTCTTTAATATGCTTAATTAATGGCTTTAGATACAAATTGTTCATATTTGAAAGTGCTTAGCTGCGCGTGTGCGCTGCAAGTGCCAGCGAGTGCACACTGTACTGCATGTGTGCTTGTGTATGCCATACATACATACATACATATGTACTTCGTCTCCATCATCTCATCCCCGCAATCGATTGAGTTAAGGATTACAGCGGCGTTGTGTGGAAGCGTTGAACTACTTACACTTCACACACACACACACACACAAACACACGGGGAGTGGGTTACAAATGCACGTGAGCTGTTAGTTGCCACTGTCGTCGCTGCAATTGTTTCGCATGAAATCAGCATAGCATAGCATGGCAAATTATAGCTTGGCTGCTGTTTGCGCGCTGCCTGCCATGGCTGAGCCAGTGAGTAACAATTGGCTGTGTATCAAGGTAAGTTTTGTATCTAATAAGCTAAATTATGGCAATACATATGTAGTTTTTTCTGCTTATTTCGTTTCGAATTATCTTTTAATGAGCGTGTGTAATGTGTGTTATGAAGTTGTTACTAATCAAAGTATTTTTTAAGGCGAACTTGTTAATGTGTATCTTATTTAAACAGGTTTTGGTGCAAACACACAAGACGTTTCGTAATGTATACCGCGCAGTTCGAATTAATCATGCATAAGAAATACATACGTGCTATTCGGTTACCTATCTCTGTGGTAGAGCAAGCATAAAAAAGCGTTTAAACACTTAATAAAAAAACAACTAAATCTAATAAAATTATATATCTGATGCGGACAAAATAATTGCAGCAAGTTATGTCGCCCAAATTAACTAAGGCAGGTAACTCAGTATTGTTTAATTGCATTACTAAAAAAAAAAACAAGAAAAAATAAAATAACGGCATCTAATACTCAATAGAAGTTGCTAACAAATATTTTGCCTACGATTAATTCTAAAAATTCATGTTAGCTTAAATGAATTGCGACTGCAAGACAGACATCAATCAACTACAACCGCAAAAGCAATAGCAATTCCGTAGACGCTGACGATGACGAGACAACGGCAACGCTGATAATCAAAACGTGCCGCATTCGATAGCAACAACAACAATAGCCACAACGACACGGGCAGATATATCTGCACGACATACTGAACCTAACAGCTACAATACAGTCGCAGCCGTAGCAGCAGCGGCAGCAATAACGCATAGTTACAAAAACAAACGTAGCCACAAAACCTAAGCACAAAAGCAAAAAAAAAAAATAAAGAACAAGTAGCCAGTATAGGGACGTTACTCGTCGTATCCACTCGAATGCACATACAAAGAGAGCGCGTCTGCCTTACTTCAGCGCACGCTCTCTCTCTCTCTCTCGCTGAAGTGCAACGACCTGTGACAAAAAAAAAAAAATCACACACACACAAACTACACACACGAAATTTCAACTCAATGTGTACAATATCTGCGCCTCTGCTGACTGACATCGTGACGCATCCGCAGGGATATTGTTCGAAAAATTTGCCTTTGGTACCAAGTACCAAGCAGTAGGTATGCGGCGAGTGCGAGAGCATACAGCAGTTGAGTGTGAGATATTTATCAATGTGCACTGTTGGCCCTCTGTTCTCTCGGTCTATGGCTATTGCATGCGCGCTCTCGTGCATGCTGCGGGGCTACTGCGCTCCCACGCTGCTCTATGCTGCTGCTGTTGCTGCTGCTGCACTTTATGTGGCTTCATCGTTGTTTGTGCCTTATGAGGCGCAAGGCTTTGCGCTCTCTCTACTTTTTACTTAATTTTCTACACTAACGTCATACTCCTGTATATGCCTTTCGCGTCATACACTTTGCACATCGCTGCTAGTTTAGATTTTTTTTGTTATTTAATTTTTATTTTTTGGGATTTGGTTTTGGTTTCAGTTTATTTGCGCTCTTTGAGCCCTCTTTTGTTGCTTCATTTGCGCTTCTTATATTACGATTTTTAATGTTTGCTGTTGTATGCGGCGCTTAATGTACTATTTTTACTACACTACATATTTTCATCTTGTCTCTCCCTGACTCTCTCTCTCTCGCTATCTATCTATCTACCTCTGGCTCACATGCGCACTCATTGCTGTTTATTTTCAACGCAATCATAGCCTACTCGTACTTCGACTCAACTCTGCGGGTCACTTTTTATGCGCTCATTGCATGTGCATCTATTTTTCCAGCAGGTGTTGTTGTTGTTGCTGCTATTGCTGTCGCTGTTGTTGTAATAAGTAAGCGAGCTAAGTAAAACGATAACAAACAGGTTGGCCATATAACATGAAATAACAACAACAACAGCCACAACAGCAACAACAACCACCACAACTAAAGCAATAATACTAATAATCTGAAATAAAGGTGGCTTGAAGCCGCTTAAGTGGATACTTAACAAGATTTTCACTTTGATTTCATTTGCTATTAGCCTCAAAAATCTGTACAAGCCACCCGTTGCCGCTTTACGGTTATTTTCGTGTATCTTTTTGTCTGTAACCCGTAAATATTTTTCTTTTTATGTTTGAAAACATTTTCAATTATTTTAATTAGTTTTGTATATACATACATAGCTATCATACTTAAAGAAAATTTTATATTTTTGTGCAGCTTGAATGATACAAATTGGAAAATTCCCAGCCTAGCCAAGCACCGAATATTGGAAGAGAAACATTACCCTGCAGAATGGCGGGTGGAAAACGATTGATGATGTGGCCAAGTCCTCATCTCGAACTATTACTAATGTTATAAGTAAGGAGTTGTTCAAACTTTGTTCTGAAGAGCAGCGAGTGTTTATTTTCGATGTATTGAATTTGCTTTAAAATCTGAACGAACAAGAAAGATCAAGAACAGATGATGCAATCTGAGATATCGTATATAAACAAATAATTGCTTTAATGTGAAATGAATAAATTGATCGCATAATCAATAAGACTTACTAAATAATTAATGCACAACAGTCCAAATGGTTATCGCCTGGCAACAAATTACAGTTTATTATTCAGTAGCTCGGATGCATTATTGCATTCGCCCGCACTAATCAAATGCAAATCGAAATGACATAAGCCACAACATTGTGTGCGTTATGTGAGGACTTCATACATTACTGCAGCGACTTAAACTGTCAACACGCTGCTGTAAGTAGCCAAGGCAGCGTCTCAGAGCAGCGGCAAAGGCACAACGCCGCAGATACTCGAACTTATTCGAACTCGCACAGCTCATACCGACTTCTTTTGTTTTTTTGTGCCTGTTTCCCTTTTTTCACTTCCACAATTTTAAAGCGAATATTTTAAATAAAACAAAACGCTGGCTTATGCTAATTAATAAAGCATTTAGCGTTTATTGTTAGCCTCTTTTTTGTTGTTGTTGTTGAGTTTGTTGATTGTTGTTGTCTGCTTTAGTTGTCAACGCTGATTGCATTTTTAATTAAACGCGCGCTTCTCACATGCGTGGGAATTTTTATTTTGGTGATTTGTACTTTTTTGCTTTTGTGTTTTTATTTTTAATTTACCTTCAGTTTTGCGCATATCAAATAAATAACTTAAATAAATTAAACTTCCTACTGTGCTTTTGTATGGCGAGCGTACTGAAGTTAATAACTTATACACAAAAAAAAAAAAAAAAAAAAACAAAAATAATAAATATCAAAGTACATGTTCGTATTTAAATACGAATATAAGCCAACGACTTTTTTACATAGCAGACTGTGCAAAAATATAAAAAAAAAAGAATTAAAATTCAAACTGGTTTTCAGTTGAACTCTACAATGCTGCGCTGCACTGCGACGCTCCAGATCTACAATGATTACATCTTCTTTTTTGATTTTGGTTTTTTTTTTTTATTTTAGCATTTTTATATACAATACAAACATGCAAACATGGTCAGCTTATTCAGCTTATTTCATCACTTCAATCAGTTGCGCAGTTCCTCACTCACAACACTGCCAGCATTCACAGTTCCACAATCGCTCAATCATGTCTTTCATTACATTTTTGGCATGCCTGCCTCGTGTATGTCGTGTATCTGCTGCCTGCTGCCTGATGCCAGCTTCTTCCTCAGCTGCTGCTTCTTCTGCTTCTGCTTCTGCTGCTGCTGCTGCTGCTGAGCTGCATAGCAATTGTGTTTTACTTTCACTTTTTCTTTTGTAATAATTCACTACTCGCTTGTTTTATATACACATACCTCATTTTCGTTTGCATCGAAATTATTATTAACATTTTTGTAGTGTATTTGTTGTTGTTATTGTTGTCTGCGGCGGTGGGCGTTGATAAATGACTTTTGCAGTTGATACGTATGCGTGGCATCTTCTTTGATTTTTAGGTGGGCATCAACATTTTTCCTACATCTTCTTGTATATTTTTGCTTAACTTTGACGCGATTTTGGTCTTGTCAATTAAACCAAATTGTTCTTTTTAAAACTCTTAACAAACAATTTCTTTTAAAGCAATTAAGAAAAAATCATAATCGTTAACATTATGGGAATGTAAAGCATCCTAGGGAACTTCATTATTTAATGAAAACTGATGAAATTCGGAAGAATGCATCTCTCGGCCATGCATTATCACAGCCGAATTGACAAACCTCAGCCTGACCTTGGAAAAAGCATTAAGGAGCACACAGGGGTCAAAACGATCATCTAAGGCTGCCTAACAAATCCTGAAGGCTATAAAATGCTCAAAACTTATTTAGCTTTGCTCAACAGTGTACATATGTACATGCATAGTCGCAGTTCACTCTAAAGGATTGCCATTAACTGATATTTTGTATGAGAATGTTTTCGAAGATTACGGTATTTTATGTTTATTGATTTTTGAAAAATGTATAATTGTACGAACATATGCAGACAAGCTTATGGCAGCACTGCCTTGCCTTATAAGCAAAGTCTAAAGAAAAGAACGAACTCGTCGACATTTGTAGGTAGGTATGTATGTGTGTATAGGCGAATGTAAGCATACGATACAATAACAATAGATTAATTTTAAGTTAATTTTAAGCTAAAAAACATTTTCAAATAAAATTACAATTTATACAGCACATTTTCACACAATGTTTCTATCTCTAGTGCTAATGTATGCATGAACCAATAAACAAATATACACACACACTCGCACATACAAATATGTATATAAATTTATATGTACATACATACATGCATAGATATGTAGAGATTTGTATGCGAACATCTTTGTTTCATTTGTAGGTATGTAAGTGCGTATTTCGTCGACGCCATTCGTTTAACAAAAGTGCCATTGATGAGTATCTACGCTCACACACGGCATATACGTACGACGACTAAGTGACATATATACAGACGTACACACGAACCCACATATATACCTACAAATATGTACATATGTATATACGCTAGTATGACCATAGCAGAATAGTAGCACAAGTATCGCATGCGAGTGAGCACACAGTATCGATGGCATCGCACAACGGCAGCAACGGCAGCAACGACAGCAACGACAGCAACAACAACCACAAACAGCAACAACAGTAGCAGAACAGAGCAGAGCGCGCCAAAAGCCAAAAGCTTTGCCCAGCACGCGTTCATTTAATATTGTCAGCGTTTTGTGGTTGTTCGTTCACTGTGCGATAAGCATACGGATATGTCAGATAATTATTTGTTTACACACACACACACGCACACACACTACACTCACGCACATACGTAGGTGTGCACACAACACACACACACATGCACATGCACATGCATGCTCACGTACTTAGGTACGTACTTACTGCTGCGACATACATATGTATGTATGTGTGTATGTATGTGCGTCGAATATGTTTTGGTTTAGATCTGTTAAATTTTTTCGCTGATGCCAGCAACAAAATAAATGATTACGAAAATTGCTTTCAGTTTAACACTGATTTTATTTATTTTATTCATTTGGTTTCTTTTCTTTTTGTTCTGTGTCGTTGTCTCGCTTTTGATCTTCGATTATTGCAAGTGTTTTCAATTTTTTAATCAGTTTAATTTGCTAAGCGTGCCATTGCCAAAACGTGCAAAAAGTCCGCCAACTGATTTGCATTTGGCTTTTTTTCGTTAGCAAACGTTTCTTGTAGGCCTGCGTGGGCTGTGCGCAATTGCTGTGAGTCAGTTTCCCCGTACTTGAAGATTTACTGGCAGTATTACTTGCGGCAAGGCGCCTGTGTGTGAGTTATGTTGCTTGGACAGCAGCCATACACTTGACAAATGGCAGCGCTGCAGGATACATGCATGGCCTCTCTACAGTCCCGTGTATATGTGCACAAACTTGGGGTGGCTTAGACGACAGCCCAGCGTGGTGTGCATTAAACTTAAGTACGAAATGCACAAAGCGAGCAGATCATGAGTCCACGAATGTAACGCATAAATGTTTAGGAAACAGACAGACGGACAGCCATAACGGCAGAAGTGTTGCTTCAGGGCTTCTACGTCGTCCTACACTATATAGACTTATAATAATATATTAAACACAATACAACTAACATAACTCGAAAGCCCGTTGTACTCCAGTTATAGTGACTTCAGGTTATTCAGATAAAAATTTATAGAAACTTCCAGTTAAAGCAGTTCGACTGTACGTACATTTTTTAGATACTCTACTCCTTACCCCCATCGGCTGAATTAAAAAAAAAAAGGAAAAAAAAAAGTTAATTGACTTTCTTTCTATACTTTTACACTTTATCTTATGCAGAGATATTTTGAATTTTGTAGGGTCTCTTTTATAGTAATCTACACACATACATACACACACACACACATACACACACACAAACACATACACACATGTACATACCACACACATCACATCACTTAGCTGTCACTTAAGCAATGTAGCATAGCTGAAGGTTTTCGCATCTGGCTGCATCAAGTTAGAGAGGAGGCTGAGAGGAGCCTTGAACTGTTATCGAAGTTGCCTTTAATGGCCAAAACTAATATACACACATAAATCAAACGTTTTTATGTTACTTCGCTGCTAACATGTGCATTTCAAGTTTAAATTCTCAACGGAAATCAATCAAAGCACAAGCGACCATTTGACTGACACACACGCGAAGTTTTTCTCAACAATGCGCCGTATGCAGTACAAAAACAAAAACAACAATAACAACAATAACAACAACAACAACAACAATAACAACAACAACAGCAACAACATTGAAACGGACAAAAACTACACAACTTGACGAAAAATTCATTGGAAAAGCCTTTACCAAGAACAAAAACAAGAGATTTTCAAAAACAAAAAAAAAAGGCAAAATAAAATGAAAAAAATATCAATGCATAGTATATATGGCATATCTGAACGAAAAACAAGGGTAATTTATAAACGTCGCAACCTTAAAAACGCCCGCCGCTTGCCACACAGCCGCCGACGCTGCTGCCGCTGCTACCTCTAATGACGCTGCCGCCGTCGCTGCTCGGCTGCTGTTGCTGACCAACGCACACGCATCGGACCGGCAAGAAGAAGCAGATGCGTTGTGCTGCGCTGCGTTGCGCTGAGCTGCGAATGAATCCGTTGTCAACGATAATTAATCAATCATTGTACCTTGCTGGCATTAATCATTTTCTGTATGTACGTACAATAAATAAAAACGGAATTTTGTATTTCGAAAACAATTTGGTACAAATTGAATAAAGTCTTTAAACGAAGTATGCGCCAAGGGTTGCCCACGATGCCGCGGCAATGCTAAGAAAATATACAATCTAGCGGCTATTAAATCCTTTTGTACTGTTAAAAGCTACAACAACAACAATAACAACAATAGCAACGACAATAGCAACAGCAGCAGCAAGAAAACGGCATAAAATTGAAAGAAAAAAACTTTGAGCGGCACAGTGTCAGTGGCGGAGTCAAGGGAGGCGACGAGTTTGCCGCTGCCGCTGCCGTCCTCGCCGCCGCAGCCGCCTTCGCTGTACTTCGTTTGTGTATATGACTATGAATTTTTGATTTGAAAATCAAATTGTATGGAAAAGTAACTGCCACTTGGTATTGAAAGCAAAGTCGCTTCGCCTCGCATGCACACACACACACACACAAACACACACAGAGCAGTGCGCTATTTGCAGCTCAACTATTGCGCTACAGTCACAAGCCTGCGAGGCAGTTATGCAGGCACACAGGCAGCGGGCATGCAGGGAGCCGGGCTGAGCTCATGGCCCACAACCAGTTCGACGCGTTGCTGCCTGCTGCCAGACTTGCGCCCAAAACTCTGCCAACCACCCGAGACCAGGCAGGCAGGCAGGCAGGCAGGCAGCCAGACTACACCAGGCTATGGCAGGCACAGGCTAAGGCATGCAGCAACAATCAAGCGAGCAAAGCGTCAGTGAATTCATATCTACGACGGCGATGCCGACGAGCAGCAGGCTATGCTAGCTTTCTTTGTGTATACGTATCTTCTACATCGCACTTCACTCACTCACTCACTCGCTCGCTCGCTCGGACGCTTCTCATGCTGCTGCTGCTGTTGCTGCTTACTTACATTTGCGCTTGCGTTTCGTCGTGTGCTCCTCCACTCGTTCACTCGTTCGTTTGTTCACTCGTGCTTGAGCATGCGGCCACACTTGTGCCTCGAAAATTCATTTTAAGTTCTCATTTTATGTTCTTGTTTTACATTTTTTTTTTTCATTTTATTTTATTTTATTTCTGTTCTCTTTTTTTTTTTTTTGTTTCTGTTTTTTGCGTTTGTTTGTTTTATTTTTGTGCTTTATTCGAGTCTTTTTGCCTTTGTGCACATATTTTGGTAAGTACTTCCATTCTTTGCTCTTTGGTCTTCAAGCGAACGCTTGGCACTGTTGCCTTTATAATCTGCGCTGCCTACCTTCCTCTCTGCCTGCCCGCCTGCCTAGGCCTTTGTTATAGTTCTGCTATATTTTAATTGGAATTTTTATGTTTTTATTAATGAAACGAAATAAAGTGGAATTGTATTTCAAAACAAACAAACAAACCAACCAACCAACCAACCAACCTACAGACGAAGCGACCGACAAGCAACGGCAGCCAACAAATGCCAAAATCTTCAGCCAACTTTGTTAATGTAGTTCCTCTTCTGCTCTTCTCCTTTTAGCTTTTTTACTTTTCTTTCTTTTTTTAATTGTATTTAAATTTTTATTTATTTATTTATTTTTTAACGGCGGCAACTTTAAGAGTTGCAAATAGTTTTTCGACTTCACGAAATTCAATAAACACTTGACTTGACTAAATTATTAACAAAAACGATTAAATTTATTACAGTTAGCAATGTCTGAAACGCCGCATTTGCGGTTTAAAAACCTATAGATCCGTTTTGACGTACAGCCGTGCTACGACAGCCGACCCACAATGCTGCTGAGCGAATCGTCAAACAAATGCTATGATATATTCGATTCAGTAAAGGCCAGTTACGAAGGTACAAATTTTGCAAGTCCATGGCGCACTTCTTCTTTCTAGCACACAACACAAATCATGGGGTATGGGTTGCAGTTATTGTTGTTGTTGTTGCTTTGAGTAAAATCTTGCTAAGTCTATTTTAATGCTGCAAATTGTATGCAATTAATTAAAATTGCATGTAAACAACTCGAATATAGGCAAAACTGCAAGAAAAGAAGAAGAAAACACAACAAAAACAAACAAACGAAAAAAAAAAGTAACAACGCAAATGATTGATTTGCCACACAAATTGCGACCTGATTTCGCCGCTGTAACAAAACAACTAAATAATGCATACACATGCAAAATATGACTAACAACAACAACAACAGCAGCAGCAGCAGCAGCAGCAGCAGCAGCAGCCACAACAACACCAACAACAAAAACATGTAAGCTACAAATATAAGTCATATATACATGAGTAATAATTATAAAAAGCACTGCAGATTATAAGCATTTAGCCAATGCCAATGTAAGAGAAAAACAACTACAACAACAACAAGCAAGAAATCGAGAAAAATAAAAAAAAATAAAAAGGCAGCAGTTTTATCCAGGCAACAACAATCAAAACACAAAATCAAACCAACAAATTCAAATGTCACAAATCTACTTTTTCAACAAGTCTGCCACAGCAATTTCCAGCCAGTTTCTGCTGGCTATGAAAGTATCTATGTAGATACAGCAGCCTCAGCCTCAGCCGCAGCAGCAGCACACTACAGCACACCACAGTACACAGCACAACTCAGCACAACACAGCGCAGAGCATAGCACCGAGCAGAGCAGAGCACAGTACAACTTCAACTTCACTTTGCAGCAGGCGATGAGAAGCTGACGCTAGTAAATGCAACGATGACGATAATGACGACGACGTGTGCCATGCAGCAGCAACAGCAGCAGCAGCAGCAGGAGCAAGTCGCAGCACGCGAAAATACACAGCAGTGAAATTGCGACGACGACAACGGTGGTGATGATGATGATGATGATGTTGTTGATGATGATGGCGTTGTTCTTGTTGTTGCTGTTGTTGTTGTTATTGCATTGTGACAGCAAGCAAGAGTAAGATTCAGCAAACGAAGCGAATTGCAGATACCGCAAACCGGTACTCACTCTACACCCCACACTCGTCTCGCCACGCCTCGCCTTGAGTTGCGTTGTGTTGAGCTGATTTTGGTGGAATTGACTTGTAGCGCAAAAATGTTCGCTACTTGCTGCAACTTCTGCTTGTAGCAGCGAACATGCGACGTGCAGCGTGCAGCGTGCAGCATGCAACTGTTGCTGCTGTGCGCCGGGTGAGCAGCGTTCGTTGAACACCTGGAATGGGGAATACATTTTCGGGATATCCCGACGCGGCAACTTTAAGTTGCTTAGCGGCATATCTAAAAGATACAGCAACGCTCACACTCGCACACCCATCCATGCATGCATGTACCCCTATCAGCACACACGCACATACATGCATGTGCGCTCTTATTTGAGTCATATAACATTTATTTGACACTTGCAATAAATTTTTTACAACATTTTTCTTATGCTCTTGCATGCATACATGTGTGTATATATGTACGGCTTTGTGTGAGCGTGTGTATATATCTTTTGCGCATCAATGTCATCTATAGGGGTAGCGTTTCACATGCACAACACTTGAGGGTTGATTCCATTGGGTGTACATCTTTTTGTACATTTAATTTTGCTTTTGTCAATGTTGTGCAAACCTTTTAATGGAAATTTTCTTAGGATCACGTGTTCATAGCAAATCGTTGTAAAAGTTAGCAAAGGGCTACAGGATCAACAATTATACATATATACCATGTACATTCATATATTGTCAAGGGCAGCCATGAGGCCTACAAGCCAGCGGATATTTTTAGACAGCCCACGAAGTGCGATAAGTGCAGACATTTAATAGGAAAAACCATAATTATAATTAAACCTTATTCTCAAATTCTAAGCAATATTAAAAATAATTCTCATGTCATCGTCATATGTCGGCCTGCGTGTATAATATTAACAGAGACTACGTAAATGCAGCTGCCTAAGTACGTCTCAAATGATTCATGGATGCCTATAAAAGCAGCAACTTGGCTGCACTTTCAAGTAGTCCACACACTTAAGACCTGGGAAATCAGAAACGCAAAGTAGCCAAGGAACGAACCATGCGCATCCATATATTCGTAATTCTTTCGCTGTGGATCCTCTTGCTGGCCAGCTCAGCATGTGAAGGCATGTACGTTCTATCACCAGCTAAATGTGTGAAAATAAATGGTCACTGCAGAGGAGTACCTTGGAAGGATAGGGGTTGGATTAATTTCATATTTAGGATTTTTTAATATTTATTTTAATAATGTATCACATAAAATCGTATGAAATATTTTAAAAATTGTTCGGATATTTTGAAGCAATAAAGACAACCAAAAATTGTACATATAAATTTCTTTGTTTTAAAAAATATTTATAAATAAACTTTTTAATAAATAACATAAAACAGCAAATCTATTATTTTAACAATGGCAACACATTCGCTGGGTTAAGTAGCAGAACTACACCGGTACGATTATAAAAAAGCTTCTTAAAACGCAATTCTTAAATAGTAAATTTGTAATCGCCACATCCGAAGAAATCACTTGGATTAACCATGCAAATAATGACTAAAGCATTAACACGAATTCCACATTGCTCTTAAAAGCAATAACTTGGCAGCAAATTAAATTAGCTCACACTGGGCCAACCTTAAGTTAAGACTTAAGAAACCAGCAATGAAAAGCAAAGGAACGCAGATTACATGGGCATGGGACTCAATGAACTGCTGAATTTGTTTTGATATGTAAAGGAATTAAGTGAACTCTTGAGAATTTATTCATTTTTTGTTTTTAATTATAAAATATGAAATTCAAAAATATATTTATTTTATCGATTAGTGATTACCAAATTTATGTTCATCTAAACGAACGACGTTAAATAAATTTTCCGATATTAAAACATATTCCTTTCTTGAACATATTTGACTGACAATTGAGTCAAAAGGATCTTGGACAAATCAAAATGTATACGTATCAAATAGAGTCTTGAAAGACTCAAATCAAGATGAACTCAAAAGCCGCTTCACCTTTACTGACTCATGAATAGAAGTTATAACAAGAAGAAGGCTTCTGCGTGCGCAATCACATAGTGAACAAATATAACGATACAACTTATGGCAGGCAGTGGAGCAAACTCAACAAAAATGTAGCTAATAGACGAAACTTTTAATGTCGATTTCCTTCTTGTTTTTAAATTTTGTTTTTATTTTTATTTTAAGAAATCACTGAAACAAAAAAAAACCAAGTGCGAACAACAACTGAACATCATAATGCAATCACGAACCAGTTTGGCTTTGTACTTTTTTCCCTTTTTTTTTTTTTTGTTTTTGGAACGACGTCAGACACAACATTGACCTCTGTGCAGCGCTGCTGCGGACTTGGTTTTAACGATTAAAGTGCAAGAAACGCATAACAAACCGATAACACAATAAAATGATTCAACGACAAAATATGCCGAAAATCCCTAAAGTAAATTAAAAAATAAAATAAAAAAAAAGCAAACCAAAAGCCAATGAACACGCATACAATGCAATATGCGTCTATGCACAGACTGAAAGACAACCAGAAACAAACAGAAAACCTACAAAAAAATCTAAACCAAAAAATAAATTCCACATAAACTCATTAAAAATATTTAAAACACGCAAAGCGTCGCAAAGAGACGAGACAAGATGAGCAAACGTCGATTTGTGCTGACGCTGACGCCGACGCTGACGCCGTCGCTGATGCCGACGCTTACGAAGTGTTCGCGGTGTTCGGGGAAGCATTACGTTGGAATAGTACGTTGTCGTATAATGTTGGAGAACATGGTGCGAAATATTTAATGAAAAATGTTGTTGCCACTGGCTAAAGTTGAACTGCTGAACTAAGCCAGGCCAAATCAAGTCGAACTGTAACGAACCGCAGCGAGCTGTGTAGAGTCGCTTCGTGTCGTGCCGAACATTGCCGAAGTGCTGCCAAGCCAGGCACGGCAAGGCCAATAGTCGAGTTAAGTTGAGTTCAGTTGAGCTCGCTGAGCCATTTGTGCGAGTGCAACATTTGGTGAGCAAAATCGAAATGCTGAAAAAAACCTGTTTAGGTGACGTTGGCAACGGCAAACGCTACGTTGACTGCGACGACGAAGGCGAGTTGAGCAATGAATGTTTGTTTTGTTTGATTTGGTCTTTTTTTTATTTTTTCTCATTTTATTTCTTACTTTTTTGGGTTTGTTTTTCTTAATTTTTATTATTTTATTTTGCGAGCTAAACGAGTATATAGTTAACTAAACGGATAAGCCACCTACAAGTCGTTCGCAAGCTGAGTGTCGTACTCATATAAGAGGAAGCAAGATGTTGTGTAGTGTGCGCAAGCGAATAAGCGTCTGCACGGCAGCGAGTGTGGATTGGAGTGTGGATTGGAGTGCGGAGTGTGCAGCGATGGAGTAAAGTGAGTCGTACTTCAACAACAGCCACAACAACAACAACCTATGGCACTCATGCGCAATTAGGTCATTCACTCGGCGCGTCGCAGTGCGTCTCATCAAAATTTCCACATACGCTTACAAAAATGCTTTTAGAGGAGTTACAAATTTTTTTTTTTTTTTTTGTGGAATCAACGCAACACAGTAGCGCCGCATTGAGATGAGTGTTTAACATGTAGATTATCGTTGTTTGACAGTAGATATTCAATATGCACACACACACACGCATATGCTTGGCGTACAACTTCCGGTGCAAAGTTATTACAAAATGCCTACGGAGTTATAAATCTCATAAATTACATGAAGAGCAAAGCAGCTCAGCCACGAGCGTGAATGTTGGACAGTCAACAGCCAGCAAACGGCAGTCGGCAGTCGGCAATCGGCAGTCAGCACTCGGCAATCCGAAAACGCAGACATAACTTGACAGCAACAACAATGCATATATTGACAGCGAAACAGAAACGAATATAAAAAGACAAACTGCCGAACAGTCAGCGTGTGTACAAATGTATGTATGATGCAGAAACAAATTGACAGGCCAGCCAAGCCAAGCCAAGCAGCCAAGCAGCCAGGCAGCCATACAGCAGGCAGCTACTCTCAGAATTGACTACTTAGAATAACGTATCTACATATGTAGGCATGTTCACTCGCGAGTCGCGACACTGACGAGCACATACGAGATACGAGTCGACGTGAGCCGAACGTATGTGTACGCATGAGCATGGGGGGAGAGCGCACGCGCGCCCGCACCATTGAGTCGACGAAGATAGCGACACGAACAGGAGACATGCTGATGTTGTGCGCATGTGCCCTTCGTGCACGGTCTTCTGCGTTTCTAGGGGGTGGTGGTTGGCTCTTTGGCTTGGTGGTGACTAGCCCAAGCAACAACTGGCGTCGCATGTCATGCACATTTAGCACGCCTCGTGAGCTTCATAGCCAAGCATTGCACAAATGCAGCTAACCATTATAGTGACAGAAATATGATAAAGACGACGCTTAGTTACTAGGCACTCTTAATCGCATAAAATATGTCAAGATACCAAATATAACCGCTTTGCAGCCCCTTTAATTAGGAACGAATTTTATATATAAAAACAAGCAAAGACTTGATTTATGGCATTATGCGATCGTCTGCAGTATTCTGGTAGAGAGTTTGCTGTAGCTTAAAAGCCAACTTAGAGCACAAGTCATCAGCTAACCCTGAAGAGTCGACAGAAAAACCTCAAGCAAACACACCTAACTCAAAATAAGACAAAAAAGAAATAAAATAAAATAAAATAAAGTAAAAAAGCATTGGCCCAAGCAACAACAACAATAACAACAAAAACAGCGTATATAGTGCAATACCACAGCGACAACAACAATAATAGCGACAAAGCAGCTCGACAAGTTTACAGCATAAATTGTGTTGTAGTAGTGGGTCTGCGAGATAGCAACAACATCAGCAAAAATAACAACAAACACCTTTGAGTACATCCATTATTCGTGCCGAAACCGAACCGAACCGAACCGAACCGAACCGAACCTTACCGAACAGAAGAACAACGAATCAACGAACGAGCGAACTTACGAACAAACCTTCGAGGTTGTGTACATGTCGACAACAACGGCAACAACAAAAACAAAAACAGCAACAGCAACAAAGTTTGTTCAACGGAAGCAGCATAAACGCGCGCACGGTCGCTGCTGAAACAGGTCGGTCACACAGCTGACGACGTCGCTACGTGTGTGTACATACAGACTACATGCTGAGTGAGCTCGACGCGGCGTGTGGTGTGCGGCGTGCGGTATGCGGTGTGATGATAGCGTCACATTAGAACATTGTTCTTGTTATTCTTGACGTCTGCTATGCGTACTTACGGCGGCAACGCAATAATGACAGTAATAAACATTTTGCAAACAATTTCCGAGCTTCAATCAAAAATTATTCTGGACAATTATAGATTCGTTGTGACGGTATCTAGTATCGATAATAACGTCAGAGATATCGTCTATGTGGCCTATTATTAGCCAATGAAACTTGTTCAAAGTTATTTTTATGCTTCATAATCGACATTCGAGTGTTAAAATTAGAATGCTTCCTATTTGGGTTGGCGTACAACAGCAAGCGATAGGAATTGCAACTGATTATTGTTTCTTATTTTTTTTTCAGGTTGAAGCATTGTCTGCACATAATAACTTAAGCAATTGAGCTAACAGTTAGCCATTGTTAAGTAACTCATTCTGCATTGCTTGAGTTTGAAAAACTTGACTTCTACGCTCAAAATTCAGCTTAGTTCCAAAAGTCAAATTTCTGCTAAAATTTCTTCTTTTTCTTATTTCTTTGTTTATAATTATTATTTGAAATTTAGTTAAAAATTGTTTTGTCCTGTTTCGGCAACAATCAAAATGGATCACTTGAAGCTGGCGGGTTTTGTCGTTGGTGTTTGGCTCGCACTGGGCCATCGTGTGAATAAAGTCAACACGCAAAGTGTAAATCCTTAAACCTCCATGCAAAAAAAATATATAATAACTTTTGTCATGTGTAACAGAAATATGTGTACGACAATGAGACCTTGAAGCCATGGGATGCACGCAGGCGTTACGATTAAGTTGCTGCGAGGAGAAGAGGACATGCGCTGCAAGAGTACCTGTATCTATATACAAATCCTTTCGAAATATCGTACAACTCAGTCAAGCTAACTTATTTGGAATAATTCGTATATGAGCCATCAACTTTTGTTAGCGGATGTCCTTTGCAAATTAAATCTGTTGCCTAGTTGTTAAGCGTTTAAATATTGCACATAACATGTTTTAAAGTGTATTATTAAGCTTTAACCCTGGCAATCGTTAGTTGCCGCCCTTAAGCCAAACAGCTGAGGCGCGAACTTATTTTTTACTTAAGTTAAGTCAAATTGCGCAACTTACCGTTTTTTTCTAATGCGCGCTGCTTCGGAGACGCGTTTTTTCTAAGTTGTTGTCGTCGTCGTCGTCGTCGTAGTTACGTTGTGAGACGTCGGAGCATTTTGTTCAATTATTAGATTTTTGCCACTTATGCTCTCGGGTATAACAGCACAGCACACGCGCGACCAACTCGCGATAAGCCAATTTAAATTACACAAAATAATCTATGCTTTTATACAAACGTTTTATACTTTATGGGTTCTTGAAGTTGTTTTTATTTTTTCGTTCTTAGTTTTTTGTTTCCTCTTCGCTCTTTGTTCTTTATTGTTTATTTCTACACTAATTAAAATCTCAGCGAAGAAATCGGATCAAATTTAATTACGTACACATATGTATGTACGAGTCATTGGCGAATTGAAATCAAAACAAAACACGGCAAAAACGCACACGAAAAAATGCTGACAACAACAAAAACAAACACAATACAGTAACTGCCCGCACTTTGTCTCTTAAGGTATTCACTCTCGCGAGCCAGAGATTTCAATGTGGTTGTTGTATAAATTTCCTCTCTCTCTATCGTGAGAACGAGTTTTGTTGTTGCTGATGACCACCAACAAAGTTGCATTTTCTGTTTATATTGTTGTTGTTATTGTTTTCGTTTTTGTTGTTAATTTGTATTGCAATCGGTTGTTGGTTTTTGGTGGTGTTATTGTTTTACTTCCACTGCTTGTTGTTGCATTTATTGTATTTGCACTTTTGCTGTACTAAGTTGCCGCGCATGCAACATGTGTAATTCTGAGGCGCGTTTTTTTTTATTTCGCAAGGATCATAGAAAGCATCATGAACCAAATGCATATTGGAAATATATTGAACCGGGAACCCATGGGCCCGAAGACGTACAACAAGCAAATCAAGCCAAAGATGTGCATTTACTCAAAACATCTTGCACTTCAACGTGTGTTTGTTAGGCAGTGAGTATTTTATTTAACCTACCTTTACACTGTTTTTCACATTTCACTTTTAATTGTATGGTTTTTGTTACACTTTCATTTGTTTGCTGCCAATAATGCGGCGTCTTTTTCTTCTTCTGCTCCAAACAATGGTTAATTCACCATTCGCAATAGTTGCGAATAAAACAATATATAAATACTTTATAATGCGTTTAAAACTGCGTGTATTTTCTTTTTTTACATTTGCGTTTTTTTAATTATATTTGCAAGCCGCGAAAAATAGCGGCAACAAAAAACACAAAAAGAGTGATTGACAATCATTCAAAACCAACCACCGCCACCAACAACAATCCGGCGAATACTGAATTGCTTTGTCTGTTTTTTTTTGTTGCCTGCGCGCTCGCTCTCATTCTTCCTCTTTTTCATAATACAGTTGGGTTGCATTCACTTCTCGTCTTCTTCTTTACTACGCTGCCAAAAAACGCTAAAATCAAGAAATACATTGAGCAGCTCACACCGACTATATGCGTGTGAAAAACAGCTGACATTTTAGACGGACTGACAGTCATACCCTCTCACTTCCACAAAATGTTCATTGCCTTATGCTGTCGCGCTCAGATATTAGAATTTGAAATTTCAATACGATGCCCCAGGAGCGTAGCTGGGTGAATGCCGCCGATGGGTTAATGTTGTGCATGAGTTACATGCTTTTCACTCACACTTGTGCTGGCATTGTGTTTACCAAGTTTACGTTGCGCCAGCTGGCCATCAGCAAAAAATGCTGTGCTCTAAACTGAATTCATAGCACAGTGCTGTTTTATGTGTGTATCAATATATGTATATTTATCAGTGGTGAACAAATCGCTAACAACGAAAATAGCATTTTGCACATATTCTGGTAGTCACAAAATTAAAACACTGAAGCAGTAGTGAATTATGTGACGGAATTATGAAAAATATTCAGTTTAGTTCAGCTTGAAAACTCAAAACACTGTCAGGTGAAGTGACAACCATGTCCCGTCGTTAGACGTTTTTATCTGGTGTGCAGAACAACCCTGAAGCAGTAGTGTTGCCACGCCGCCGCAAAAGTGTTGAGCGGGTTCAAAACTCAAAATTTTTTATGAATATGAGATTTACAGCACAACAAACAACTCTTAGTTGTACAACAATTTGTAGCAGAGCTCTTCAAATTAGAATTCAAAAAAATAAAAATAAAAAATGTTAATATATGGGTTTACCGAAGCAGTTGCGAAAACTTGTATTTTATGCCTTCAAAACAAAATCCAATGATAGCAGTTCACACCGACTTGTATGTGTTACAACAGCTGACATTTTGCACGGTCCGGCACGCACACTCTCTCACTTTCAGAGAATTGATCGTTTACCAAGTAAAAATAGTTTGTTGATTGTTTAGTTGTTATTTGTTGTGTTTTTCTGGAACCCTATGCCAAAAGTTTAATGTTTATATGTAATATGTAAGCAATACAAATGTGTGCCTTGAAAAATGCCAGTTTCCCAGAGTGCGACAGCTTGGACGACCTAAACAAATCTGAACTGTTTAATCTGCTCGATCAGCCGGTGGCGCAGGAAGTTGGTGCATCACGTCACCTACGCAACGATGAGCAACATGCCGGCTTCGATAACAATGCGGGCAACGTTTGGATCTATCCAGTCAATCTACCTAATCGCCCTTATCAGTACAGCATTACCCAGGCAGCCTTGTACCGCAACACGCTCGTCGTGCTGCCCACCGGCTTGGGCAAGACCTTCATTGCGGCAGTTGTCATGTACAATCTATACCGTTGGTATCCAACGGGCAAAGTGATCTTCATGGCGCCAACACGTCCACTAGTCGCGCAGCAGATCGAAGCATGCCAGAAAATCATGCCGTTTCCGTCTGCCGACACCGTGGAGCTCACCGGCCGCTTGGCAAAGCAGAAGCGCGCCGAGCTATGGCAACGCAAGCGCGTCTTCTTCGCAACCCCGCAAGTAGTGCAGTCCGACATTATGTCCGCCGATGCGCAAGTGTCATTTCCCTTCGAACAGATCAAGTTGCTGGTCTTCGACGAGGCGCATAAGGCGCGCGGACGCTATGCCTACACCGAGGTGGCCCGCTCGATTTTTGGCCGCAATCGCAACTTTCGCATACTGGCATTGTCGGCAACGCCGGGCCGCACCATGGAAGACGTCGCTGAGGTCTGCCGGCAGCTATACATCTCACATCTGGAGGTGCGCTGGGACACGTCGATCGACGTAATGCCCTATGTGCATCATCGCAAAATGAAGACCATACAAGTGCCCTTGAGCAGCGAGATACGTGACTTGCGCAAGCGTCTGCTCGAGATCATCGATCCGTATGTACGCCAACTGATCGATGCCGACGTGCTCCGTAGTGGTCTGTCCAACGTCAACCGAAATTATCTGCTTTTTGAGCAGAAACGTTTTCGGGAGCGCAATCAACGCGAGCGTCATCCACAGTACGGCATGATCTCGAGCAATTTCTCCGCCTGCATTAGTCTGTACCATGCGCTGGAGCTGCTGGAACGTCATGGCCTACGCGTGTTTGTGAATAACTTCGAGCAAGACGAGGAAGGCAATTCCAAGTTTGTGCTTATGATGGATCGACGCTTGCGCGATTTGGTCGACGAGGTGAAGCAGCAATTAGGGCCAAATCCGTTCGATTGCTCGGCGCAGGCACTGGCCAATGGTCAAGTGGCGCCAATGCCGCAGACCTTGGATTTTGGGCATCCCAAATTCGAGCAGGCCAGACAGTGCGTGCTCAAGCACTTCGAGGTAAGCCAGGAAACATTTAAAATGTATATCAAGTGTTTAACCTACACTCCGATGTGTTGTAAATTTACTAATCTCAGGAAGGTTCGAAGGATCTGCTGTCTTTATTTGCATTAGACCTTTGATATTACATGCCACATAAAACGCAAAGCGCAGCCAAGTGGCCACCACTGGGCCAGGCTCATATTTAAGCTTGTGCCGCCGTCGTCCACATCCAGATCGATGCCACACAGACTCGTGAAGATCTTTGAGCACATTATGCGTATTTTGTTGCAATCGCACATTTTGGTAAAACTAAAAACATTATTGATTTCACTGATATTTGTTGGCGGATAGTAGAAGCAGACGACAAAGTAGCCATTGAACATGTTCGCAGCGGCACAACCCAAAAACTCCGTTGTCGGCCAGATCAGCTGTGTGTAATTGTGAAGTCTTCCTTTGGATGCTTCTTCGGTGAAGTCCTCAAACGTCTTAATATTCGGTCCGATTTCCAGGTACCACGTGCGCACCACACGTCCTGGCCAATTTTCCCTGGGTTCCGTTTTGCGACTTACGCGAAACAAAATATTCTGATTCACCTTGAGCCCGTCGCGGCCAATGGTCAGACATTTGTCCTTGACACGCTCACATTTCAGCAAATACTTCTCGGCCATGGTTTGCAGCTCATTGCTCCAATATAGCAGATTCATGTTCGTGATTCCAAAATCGATTGCAACGGTGTTCCGCAAGCCGTTGTGCCCATTTACGAAGTTCATTTTGTGTTTTGTGGTCATCTCGATATTGCGAAAGCGAATGCAACGTTTATACTGTTTCTCCGATTTCCGACACATAAAATGCGAAGTACCGTCGCTGCAAACCGAATTTGCAGGACACAGATCCACGACGCCAATGCCGAAGTTCATTTGAAATGGATAAATGACACCGACTGCTAGGTCCTGCAGCAGAACGGCGCCATGCTGTGGCTTTGGCATGAGTACGAGGAGCACACCAAAAATATTGAGATGCTTCATTTTTTTTTATTGCGTATTAAATGTTTATCCGAGCGAACAGTCTAAGCACAACTAGTTGACAACAAACATTCGTGGCATGTGTCAGATATTCGTAGACGGATACTGTGAATTGATGAGTATTTTTTTTTTCTTCCTCTTACCTGGCGTCAAAAGCCTTTGCAATTTGGCTACTAGTCACCACTGCTAGCTAAGCCAACTGTCTCTGATGCTTCTCCCACATTTCGGGGCCAAGGTCTGCATCTTTATGATTAACTCGTTTGCCTTTTCAACTGTTCTAGTTTAGTTTCAACTGAAGCTTTCGACTAATCGGCTAACTTGTCTTGCAACTTCATCACAGGCACATCCCGACTCACGCGCAATTGTCTTCTGCGATTACCGGGAATCGGTTATGCTGATCTATCGAATGCTGCTGCAGCATGTGCCGCTGCTCAAGCCACGGTGCTTTGTGGGCCAAGGCGGCACGACGGGATCCTTTCGCGCGCTCACGCAGAAACAGCAATTGCAGACCATGAATGACTTCCGTTCCGGCAAAAGTAATATTCTCGTGGCTACCTCGATCGGCGAAGAGGGTATTGATGTGGGCGAAGTGGAGCTGATCGTCTGCTTCGACATAAGCAGCTCGAATCCGCAGCGCTTCGTGCAGCGCATAGGACGCACGGGACGCAAGAAAAATGGCAACGTCGTCATGCTCGTGACCGAGGGCCGAGAGGCGCAGCTGCTGAAGGAGGTGCAGGCGCAAAAGGATCACACAAACAAGAAACTGCTGAACTCCAGCGTAATTAAAGATGCGCTCTATCCGCATTCCCCTCGGCTGGTGCCCAACGAGTTTCAGCCCCAATGCCTGCAGACGATCGTCGAGCCGGAACAGCCAACGGCAGCGGAGCCGCCGAGCAAGAAAGCCAAGCCGGTGCGCAAGAAAGTCACAAAATCGCCAGACAAGCTCAAAGGCTCGCAAGATTTGCGCAAGTTCTTCAACCAACCGCCACCGCCCCCGCCACTGGACGCCGATGAGCAAAACATCTTCGAAGCGCCTGAGTCCGCGCAGCCCCACGCCGTGCTGAGCACACAGCGGCGTGCCCAGCTGCGCAAAAGTGTCGGTGTGCCGGACAACTTTCTACTGCCAGCTGTTGGCGAAACACAGCCGCAGCCGCAGCCGACGCCACCCACTCAGCCGACGCGGCCGACGACGCTGAATTCGCAGCAGCAGCGCAAGCTGAACAAATTGCTGCAGGCGACCAAGCCGCTGCTGAATGAGGCTCAACGCAGCGAGGATCTGCTCACACAGCTCAGAAGTGCAAGTTTGCCGCGCCACCTCAAAGTCCGCCTGCTGCAGGCATCGCTCGGCTTCGTGCGCGAGCTGTGCGATAAAATGCAAGTGCTGCAGGCGCTCGATGTGGCCAGCGACGAGATGTCCAGCGAGGAGCAGCAAGTACGCGATGACTATGAATTGATCTGCGCGCAGTTTGCTGATGCGCAGGCTCTGCAGGCATTTCTAGCGGAGCAGTCAGCATTGGAGGCGACGTCCAAGCGTAACGATTTGCTAGGAGTGGCTGCAAGTGAGCAAGAGGCTGACTTCGTGGCGGCTGCTGCGCGCATATTCGCAGATCTGCCAGCGCCGGACTGCTGTGCGGATAACTTCGATTACGAAGTGAAAGCCTTGCAGGAGATCGAGGCGCGACGCACGCAACGCACGCGTTTTGAGCAATCGCTGCCTGGCGAGTCCATGGTTTACAGTAGCTTGGCGTATGCTGCTATGGACGATATGTCAGATGAGCAGGTGGCCGAGGCGTACGACTTTGCCGAGTCGAAATATCGCAGCCAGTTCCTGGATGTCGCAGACGGTGACGTGCTGAGCTCGAAGCGAGACGTCGTTTCACCTGCACTGGATAGTTATGGTTCCGTTAGTTTGGAAAGTGCAACCAGGCAAGCCGAAGACGAGCAGGAGTGCAATTCAACTCTTTCGGAACAGGACTTGCTGATTGCACTGCAGGCAATTGAGCCCATGCCCAAGAACTGCAGCACACCTGCTGCGAGGCCCTTGATCAGAGCCAACGTAAATGCCAGCACGCCGCTGGCAAGGACTAAAATCAAAAAGGAAACAGTTGTCACAACGCTGGAAGAGGATTTTGCTGCCTTTATGACACCTTTGAATTCGGCCCACAACGCTGCAGCAGACATCAAAAAAGAGCACGATTTAGTTGCGGAACTAGAACTGAATATGGATGATTTTCTGGAGCCATTCCCAGAGGAGGCTGAACTTCTCACGCAAACGAAACCAAATGAAGCCATACACAAGCAGCCGGAGGACTTTTCAATGCCGTCGCCTTCGTCCACATCGAGCGAACGCAAGGAGAATCGCAATGCGTGCCAGAATGCAAATCAGCGGCAGACGCCGGCCATTACCAAAACCGATTATACCAATGACAATAACAACAAAAACAAGGAAAAAGTTGTCATGCGCCATTCACCCGATCTCTTTAACGATACCATATCATCACCAGCGGAACACATTGCCATAAAGACCAGCAGCCTGGCTGCAAAACTCGCGAGCAAATGCAAAGCGCAGGCGTCGAAAGTCGCCAAAGAAACGCCCGCGTCATTCGCACAGATGCTCAAATCGCCACAGAACCGCGCGACAACCGACAACACAAAATATGAAAAGTCGCCAAGCGTTTTTGACATTTACTTACGGAACATGCGCGGACGTGCCAAGTTACCCACGAAGATTGCAAGTCCTGCACAACCGGACGAGTCCTTGATTGTGCGCAGACGCGTCAGCGCTAAGCGGAAGATCATCGACAGCGATTCGGAGGCGGAGGAGCAAGCCACTAAAGTGCAACGGCAAAAGTCGCCCGCAAACGACCTCGAGTCGGTGCCGGCCACACAAATGGTGAGTCAACATTTCTGGCCAAGCACACAAATGTGTTTTACACATGTTACTTTTCTTCTTTCCAAACTTGCTACAAACTAATTGCAGCCTGGAGTCAGCTTTCAAGTGAAACGCAAAAAACGCCGCAAACTGAATTCCTTCATAGACTGCGAGGCTGCGCACAGCGGTTCGAATGCCAGCGAGGATGACGCGGCAGAGCACACAATTGGCACTTATCTGAAAGATTCTGTGATAGTCTCCAGCGAGGACAGCGCCGAAGAGGACGCAGCTGCACGTTCGCGTGTGCAAGCCATGTACCTGCAGGCGGTTAGGTAAGTCCCACACTCGCCCGTGTCCACGACTTGCTCTCACCTTGTCAACTTAACCTCTTATCCTTCACAGAAGTCCACATGCGCGTCCGGGCGCTTTTAAAATACCACAGCCGCGCGTTTACAACGATGCCGCGGATATCTTTTCACAAACATTGGACCCGGCCTCACAGTATCTGCCGGACTCTTTCGTTGTTAGCGAGAATGAGGACGTCGGGCATGGGTCGGTGGGGTCTGTATCGCCGGATGTGTCGCTGTGTCCACTCGAGCGCGCCGAGCGCATACTAAGGCAAGAACGGCGCAGCAAGCGACGTCAGCAGCGGCTGGGTCTGGCGGTGGCGCCAAACCGGCGACGCGTGCAGCGCATGGCAATAAGTTCCGACGATGACGATAACGATGTGATCTTCCTTACGTAAGCCATAGTACACATTAGTTAGATATTAAGCCTTTGGTCGTTGTTGTTATAATAAAAAGGACATATAAATAATCTTAACCGAAACTTGAAAGGTGCGAACTTAGACTAAGTAACTGCGCATCGGCTGTTGGTAGTCGCGCATGATGGGCTTGAACGTGGTGTTGTGGCGCTGCTTGTAGAGATCACGGGGCTGCACGTACAGCTCCTTGAAGTCCTCGCTGCTCACATGCCTGCTGCTCGCAGCAGCGGCGTCGTCGTGGCCCATGCGCAGCTCCACCTCCGGCTCGTAGATGTTCTCGACCAGCGTTTGGCGCGACTTGACGCGCCCGCGTATATTCACCAGACTGCGCTCCGCCTTGGGCAGTATGCGAGCCCGCTTGCTCGCCACCTTCGTGCAATTTAGAATGATGCTCAGCAGCACGCAGAACTCCACCAGCGCAATGATCAGGCTGGCAGCCAAAAAGATGCCGTACTGCTCTCGGTACCAATTGTCCAGATGCAGTAGACATGGCTCCGTGTAGCGTTGCCGCTCGTACGTGCTGCGCTCCAGAGTCTGGCATTGCGTCTCATTTGCGGGCTTCGGATCGAGGTAGGCCAACTTGTTGCCCGCGTTGGCGAGCACGCAGCAGCTGAGTGGCACAGTCCAGCTACGCTGGCCAAAGCCCTGCAGTTTCCAGAGCGATGTATCGTAGTTGATGTCGCTATTCATGCCACAGCAGCCGAAGCGACTTTGAGCCAAGTCCATGGCATTGGTGAATTGCTCCTTGCCCGGCACACCGTAGTTGCCCTGCAGCGCCTTGACCATTTTCGTCTCATCCAAGCTAATGCCCAGGCAATGTGGCCACAGCGTAATCGCCAGGCAGACAACGGATTCGGCCAAGAGCAGCACCACAACCGTGAGAAAGTAGATGCTCAGAAAGCAGTAGGTATTCAGGCAGCTCGCCCAGAAGCCCACAATGGCGGCCAGCACCGCGATCAGGCCGGCGACGGCCAAGCCAATCGAGATGTAGTAGAACAGTGGCTGCGGCAGACTGTTCAGCTGATCGCTGGTTGCCGCCAGCAGACGGGAGAGCAGAATACGCTTTGTGTCCGTGAAGAGATAAAACCCGGCAAACAGTAACGTTGAGCCACAGAGCTGTGAGATATGCGAAAAAAAAATAAAATTAGTGGACTAGAATTTTTGGGAAAAGTAAGGTTAAGTTAAGGATCAAGAAATAAACATTTTATCTCGTACTTCTCAGTTTACCGATGGTCTATAACCAGGCTAATGCACAGGCATCTCATGCACCACATACATATTTTGAGGTTATGTACGCATTTGAGGTTAGATTCGTATGCAAAACTGCGAAACGACCAACTTTCATTAACGGAAGTGCCTCAACTGCGCATGAATTGTGAACACACTAACTATTGACCAAAGCCATAGCAACAACACGACTTTTGTTGCTGTTTTTGTTGCGTTTCGTCCAATATAAAGCATCGGGAATCTCGTTAATTATAGTGAGTTAGCTTATATACTCCAACTCGGTATAAAGCAGCTAATCACAGCGTACCAACTCGCGCCTGACTATGGGCCGGAATAAGTTCAAAGCGGCTAAAAAAAATATGGAAATACATGCGGAATGTTGTGTGTGTGTGTGTGTGTGTGTGTGTAACTTTGCGCATGCGTGAAGCTTTTAGGCGGCTATGCGGCAAACGCCAGGCGCTACATGCCTAAACCACTTGTGACAAGCCAAAATATGCCCATGGCATGGAGTTGTCTATGGGTGCAGGTGTAAACTTGCTGCTTCTCTGCAATTGGCGGTGCTTATAAGCCCCATTACTTGCCATGTAGTGTACATACAAATGTTTGATCAGCGATGCATAACTTAAATAAAAACAAAAGCAACAAAAAAAAAAAAAAACGGAAAACGAAAAAAAAAAATAGACGAAAGAATTACTCCTAAAAATAATGCATTGGACTTTGGCGGTTTTACAGTTTTGCAGAAAGAAGGGACGATTTCACTTGAAAAATCCCAAAACTGAAATCCATGGGTCTGTGTCAAAATTCGAAGAGAGATCTCGAAAGCTTTAGACCATTAAAGAACCGAACAGTCAAAGTTTTGAAAGAAGAACTTCATCCCAGCTGCAGAAGAAGTGATATTAATGAGTACAGTAATCTTCCGTATATATGGAAATGGATTTCATGACTTAGGAAACCTTTAGCATTTCTTCGCAATTTTTGCTTTCTTTTCAGCAGACTTACCAAAAATAGAAGATTGCAAAAATTGAGCACAAGTTTATGATTGAAACAACGCGCCATCTCTTTAGCCTATTAGAAAATTTGTCATGCGGCGAAGTTAGGCTAATTAAAAAATATGCATGATAGTATTAGAGATTTTTACGATAGTTAATTGATTATTTATTTAAATGAATTCAAAACATATTCGCGATGCCAAATTGGAAACAAATGCGTTATTTAATTAATACTTTAATAAACATTTCTAATCCCGCTTGGCGGCACTTTCCACGACGATACCAATTCAATTTTGCTACCACACCGCACGACACGCGAAGAAGAACTGAGTAGTATCCGAATCGCATGCGTTCATGGCTCCACCAACGACGCTCACGAAGAACAGTAACAACAAACCAAATGTAACCAAAAGGTGCACCATGCTAACAACAACAATCAAAAGCGAATTCGTGCTGAAAACGTAACGCATAAAAAACAAACAACATATCGCGCTGTAGCCAGTTGCCATGCGCGCGAAAGGGAGCGCAATAGCACGGCGTTCGCATTAAAAGTATGTGGAGAAAACGAGTTTGTGGGCTGCATTACATGCCTAAGCATTCTACACATGCCTACATACTTGTAGTAGAATACAAAAGCGGCCGCTTGCCATGGGTGGTGGGGTGATTCTTAATTGATTTGGATGCTTAGCAGCTAGAGTGACCAGCGCGTGTAAGTGAAAGGTTTGTTTAGATATGCTGCTTTTAAAGAGCCAACATTGTAGTAACTTTTTGTGGCGGAACGATACCAAATTGGCATTGGCATACAGTTTATAAGTTCGGTAGCAAATTAAGGCCGACATTACTTGCTAAAACCTAAGCTATGCCAATAAGCTGCAGTTAACTCCGCCTCTCTCTGACGGCCATTCAGAGCTAAGAGAGATGCAACTGGTCACTCTAGCTTAGTAAAAGCTTAGCACCAACAACAAACAACATGTAAATATTTATGTGCTTTACCGTTTTTACTCTAAATTATATTATATTCATGCGCTTCCGTTGAAAAGTTCTCGTTGTTGCCATTGTAAAAAACGAAAACAACAACCAGAACGTACAGAGTATGTGCATAAGTGCTGCATAATCAGTCAATCATTGAGGTCAAACGCACGCATTAATTATTGCTTTGTTGCGTTGGTGGCAGTTTGTGTACTTAAGTCTTAAGAAGAAGACGACGGCAATATGGCAGCAGACTCCCAATTAAATTTTCGATTGCTTTGGGCACAAACATGCGCACGCACACATTCACACTCATTTGTACATACACGCATTTGTAAGGCAACCCAGCGGGTTATGAAATTGTTGTTTTGTTATCAGTTTTAGGTTCTTGTGTCATTAAGCATATGCGTAAGCATAAGAGTTGCAGAGTGCGAAAGAGACCGCATGCGAGTGCGCTGACCCTAACTTAACGACAGTTACTTGAAGCAGATAAACGCTGGCATGCAGTCCTATGGATGTTTGTTTAAAATTCTAAAGAAATCAAAATCATAGTCAAATATGTGTATGCTTAGTGTTGCTTTTGTTGTTGCAACATAATGCGTTAGAAAGAACGTTGCTCGAGAGTTGACCGATAACCTAACATTAAAGGTTCACAAATTGTAAATGATGGAGATGATATCATATTCTAGATGTAGGAGTAATGTTAACATTTATCTTACAAAATCAACAAACACCGCATAAAATTCTATTTTCATCTAAGATTACTTCACAAGTTGAGACTGAAAAGGAATTGGTGGCATCTCCCGGAATGTTCATTTTACTGGACAACTGCAGGATTGTAATGAAAAGACGTGCATTTTCAACGGATTTCTTTAATACACTAACAAACTAATTTATAAAATTATGAAATTAAATTTACGAAACTTATTTTTTTTTTCCTTTTTTTTTTTGGATTTTGGAAAAACAGTAAAATAAAAAGGATAATAATAGATAAGCACAATCGCAGTTGATGGCCTTTTGTGAAAGTACGTAAACAAATAATGTATAAACAAAACCGATTGAACCTGGTTTGCATTTACGTATTGGGGAGTTTCTTTAGTTCTTTAGCACTGCGCTGCCGGAGTCCTGCAGTGTTATTGTTTTGATATTTCCTTGTATTCATTTTAAATTTAATTTTGCATAATCGCGTAGATTTACAATTTGCATTAACTGTTTACTTTGGGCATGGCTTTACTTGGGCTTGAAACAACCAATGTTTGGAGAGGGGACTATAAATTTCCAACGCGATTTTCTGCGTGCCAATACAGATGATCGTGCCAGACTGATAATCTGCGTGCGGATTTTGCCGCCACAAGCATTTGTTGCATTTACATTGGCGGGTTTCGTAGCACGGCGGCACTAGAAATCTAATGTGGCCTTTGCGTTTGTGATTGTGCCGCAGCCAAGTGTGGGCCGTTGGTTCTCAGGCACGTCATCCTGCAGTTCTGCAAAGAGGAAACGGAGTAAGAGCATGAGTTGGTTTTTTGTTTGCAAGACTCGCTCAAATGACGTCACCTGGCGGCAAGTGCAGCTTCTCGATGACGAACTTCTTGCGGCGCAGCTTAAACGCCAAGTCCGTGGTCTCGGGCATATACGACATCAGTGTATTGATCGCGGTCACCTTGCGCAGGTGCAACAGACCCGAGTAGCCCCGCAAAACCGGATGCGTCTCACGGTCGGAGCCCTCGAATGCGTCCAACTCGATGGCGAAATCGAACAGATTGCGTATTTTAGGCACGAGTGCCGCATCCTAACAGGGGCACAAGAGCATTAGCTTATATATAACAATTGGCTGCTGTCTACTACTCACATATTGCCTAATCAGATGCATGGGCATCGTTATGAAGCACACGGCGGATGCGTTACGCACCGAAGCTCGAAGCACAGTCAAGAACTTGAGAATGTCCTCTGCGTAGCGTTTGCTATACCAAAGCGGCGATCCGAGCGATGTTATGCACACGCGCAGCAGTCGCTTAGGTGCTTCCTTGGCGTATCTTTCGTCCTTCAGCAGGTTGTGTATCTTGTTGATCAGCGGCGCAAAGTAGCAATTCTCAAAGACTTGCACTTCCGGCTTGACGCAGGGATGCTGCGTCGGCGTCGCCTCCGGAATGGCTGCACTCGTATAGGGAGGGGTACATGGACTGCGTTTGTGCAAGTATTGGTTGGAATTGTCGCCGTTTTCATTGTCCTGCGTTTCCAGTTCATGGTTGTCGATGTTGTTGTTGTGTGCGCCATCATCATTTTGCTCATCGACGTTGGCATTCGTAATCGGATTTGGATTTGTGCTCGGATTGGCGGCATCATCGTCATCCATGCAAGTCGTCAAATCGGACGATGTTGGTTGCGTTTTCAAACAACCTTTTAGAAATCTCAGTTCATCTTCATTGGGTATGTCACGCATTAATTCATCGGCAGTGGCGCGAAATATCTCACCTCGAACTTCGTAAGGATCTGCGACAGTTTCAGCAATGACATCCTCATCGCTGTCGCTGCTGTTGTCACCTGCATCAAGAGGCTCAGACATAGGAGCATCTGCTGTCGGCGTTGTTGCCAATGC
This sequence comes from Stegana nigrithorax, assembly GCA_037044495.1. NCBI lineage: Eukaryota > Metazoa > Arthropoda > Insecta > Diptera > Drosophilidae > Stegana > Stegana nigrithorax. The sequence goes on along the minus strand of JBAMBQ010001754.1, from coordinate 31,817 downwards.
AGCATCGCTAGGCGCAGTCTCTTGGCCATTCGCTACATTTTTTTCCACACTATTTTCTTCATCCGAGTAACAGATGCTCGGCTCCATGCCAGAACCATCCCAGAGACTTATTTCAGCCACTTTTAAAGAAGCACTTTTTATGGGTTGCCCCAGATTGAAGTGATGGCCAATCTTGGCCTCCGTCTGCTCCGAATTTATCAACGGAAGGTCTCCATACCGCCACGCTATGCGCAGGCTATTCTCTGTCTGCAGAGCCTCCTCGCGTAACTTGCTGCCCTGCTGCGAGAGCTCAGTTGGCAGTGCACGCATTAATTTGGCTGGATCATCGTCGAGGCTGCCCAGGAAGACGTGCTGCATTGAGACTATGCCCTCGACAAGGAAATATTTGGCCAGGACTCTGGCATGAGTTACGTATTTATCCTCCTCTAAAATTTCGTTAATTAGTTGTTGTTGTTGCCCGCAGCTGCCGCTGCAGCTGCTGTTGTTGCTGTTTCTTTGTTTACTTACCGATTAGACATATGGAGCCGATGGGCAGACCACCGCCAAGTATAATGTCCATCGACGGATTGCCGCTGGACGTAATCACTTGGCCGGTGTTTGAACTTGTGCGTGTGCCATAAATTGGTTTTCGCACATTTCGTCTGCGAAAGCTCGACATGCTGCTGCTGCTGCTCTGGCTAAGAACTCTTTTTCTACTACGTTACGCCTTCTTCTTCTCCTCCGGTTGTAATTTAGTTCAGCTTTGCTGTTGTTATCACTGTTCACCCTTTTTCTTTAGGTTTTTCCTTTTTTTTCTTATAAAGTATATATATTTTTATTCCTACTTTTTTTTCTATGCAAAATACCGTTTTACGACAACGCCACTACTAGAGTTGCTTAGGTGGCCTGTAGACGATTAACTGCCGCTGCCCGCGCTATCATTCAGCGAATGTAAAAACTACTTCAACTTTTACAGCGAGCACGACAACAAAGCTACGCATTTGGAATTTTTAATTCAGTGCATACTTGTTTTTACATAAAATTACTAAAATCGACGATATGTACCAGCGTTGTTGTCCATTCCAGACCATTGTGGTCTGAATGGCCATCAGCAATCATGTCTTCGCGTAAAATATGGGCCCTAAACCGGTTTGACCCCATGACAACCCTTGGCCAAGCGTAGTTGCAACACAATGTTACTCAAACTGTACTAAAACTGTAGTGCATAAGTGCGTAATGGTAAAAGGTAACGCAGCTCGCGAACATAATCTCTACGGAAACATTTTTGCATATTTATACACCCACAGGGTACCAAAAGAACGGTAAAGGGTATATTTAAGGTCTAAAACAGACTTTGTGACATATTGTTTATTAATTTATTGTTTATTTTATTTGTACCTTTATATTCCAAATATAATCTATCAATTATTTAAGAAACAGAAGTAATTTTTGTTTTCCAATTTTTCCCTGAAGCTACACTTAGTACTGCCTTTTCGCGCAGCAACTTTTCAAGTCGGCGGGTAGTTCAAATTAGACCCCCCAAAATTTTGATTTTTCGATATTCAACCTATAACATATAGCTGCCAAAGGAACGATTGGCCGAAAAACCACATTTACTAACAAAAACCCTTTTGTTTTTAAAGTAATCGGAAGTAAATTTCTGAATTAATAGTTCTAGGTAATGCCAAATCATAAAATTCAATTTTATATATATCGGTTTACTGCATACTATAGCTGCCATAGGATCGATTGGCCGAAAAATTACTTTTAGTAAGACAAATTAAACAAAAACATTAAACATAAAATTTCGGATTGGGAACAGGGTATTCTAAAGTCGGGTGCTCCCTACTACATGCATGCGTAAGTCAACATTTTTTTAGATCTCATATAGCAAGTACTTATGACGCATGAACATTAGTGGCCGCAGGGCCCTATTAAGCTTATAACTTGGCTGAACTTAAAAACAGTTCTCACTTGGACAACCTGCAGTTAAGACTTAATAAATCAGCAGCGAAAGGTACGGGGCCATGCGTATTAATATCTGGAGTACTCTATTGCTGTGCACAGTGTTGCTGATTTCATTCTTGGATAAAAGTAATGGCTACATTTTCAGTGTCCCTTGTCCACTTATTGGGAATGGAAGATGCAGGCCACCACAAAACAAATTCAAGATATACAAGTAGACATAATTGTAATTGTTACATTTAATAAAAATAAAAAAAATGTTTATTAATAAATACATAATAGAATAAAAAATTACATAAAACGTTTAAAGAGTGATTAAATTTGATCTTTTACATAACAGTCCAAACTTTGTACCAAGTGATTCAAGAATAATGCGTAGTTTTCGCATAAAATTTAAAAATAAATATTCGAAACAATATGAACACTAAAGAAGAAGTAAAACAAAACATTTTTTCTAAAAGTAAATTTTTATTTGTATTATATATATTACACATCCGAAGGTCGATCACAATTAACCGCATTTTATAAAAAAATTGCGATAACGGAATATTTTAATATGAACACAATTATTTATATGTAGCAACATCACGTTGTTTATCTGTGCACTGCTTGTTGTCGACACATACTTCAAAAATGTGCGAATAGGTAATGCAGTTTATAATTACACATACACGGAGCAGAAAATGAATAGAAGACAAGAGTTAAATTCTTAAATTTCAGAAGAGTCGAATGCTTCTGCTACATTTACATAAAGTATGTTTTTTTCTATTCTATTTTTAATTGTAGAAATATTTCGTGTCATGGTGTACGATGTTGTGGCGTCGATCCATGTTTAGGATAATAGGTAGGACAGTTCACACCAATATCCGTGCATTTTGTCTATGTACTAATGCAATTGAGAGCCATAACATAAGTAAGGAATATTTTAAGGATAGAAGGCAACATTAACTTGAAATAAAGAAAGCTATATAACCATTTTGCAAGCGCATCAAACAAACGGTGGTTGTTGCATGTCCTTTTGTACATGTGTATATGTACCCATAAGGACACTGGTCAGACATTTGAAGCAGACAAAACAAATGCTGAAAAGGGTGTGCAGACACATTTGAGTAATTTTTTCGTGAAAACTTTAAAGGGCGGCGCATAGAACGCAAAAAATGCGAATGTCCTGCCAAAAGGATAACCAACAGCATGAGCGAATGTTAAAAGGGAAAGTGCATGATTTATGCTCGCTTTTTGGATGCCATTTATTTATTAAATTTAGTTGGCAGTTGCGACCATTTGCATGCAAGGATACGACAGGATAATGGCGGCTAAGAGCCAACTGTACCGGATTGTTTAAGCAAACAAAAATAGTAGAATTTTGTGAAGATTTAAAAGATAGAATAATGCAATGCTATTGCAAGGATATATCGGCGGCAAATGCAACAAAATCAAATAGCTTTTAGAATACACAATCATTAAAGGATAATTGCTTTTCGTAAAAAGTATTTGTTTGCACATGTCCTTGTGTTTGTCGGTTGCATCTTTAATGAGCTGAGCTGTGGACGCATGCGCATGAGTGCTGTCCGGCAGTGTGTCGCCCATCTCATCAAGGATAAACGATAAAGGAAGCGCAAGTTAGCATATTGGATGGTTAACTTACCGGTTCACAATGTTTGATTTATATATAAAAAAAGTTGAAAACCAAGCCAGGATCATGACGTCCTTCCATGATTACTTTTATGTTTGATTGGATTTGTGGCTAGTTGTTCGAAAGTAGGCTAATCCACGACAAATCATGATCCAATGGAAACCTTCAGCTTGTTGCAAAGAATAAACATAGTCTGATAACGTCTGCATCACGATATTCATGCAAACCGAGCCACAGCGCAACAGAAAACTCAAATGCATGCCATATCCTGCATTATCCTTGCTGACAAATTTAACACTTTCACCGAAACCAAAGCACTTGACCGCGCATAGGCAACACACTTCATTTAATTTATGCGCAACATATGTCGCAAGGCGCACATTTAGCACTCGCAGTCAAAGGATAACGCATGTGCTTATGTAACGCTCCTGCCAAGCCGCAAAGTGTTCACGACTAATGACTGTTAACAAAGTGTTGCGACATCCGTAGCGAATTGCAATCAGTGCTGCTGCATAAATCTCCAATTTAAAAAAGGACACGCCGCAAGGATGCAAATGTGTATGTGAGTCCGGCTATAGATTTACCAGGCCACGCGCCTACCGTGCACAGCCAGCAGGCGGCTTGGCCAGCTGCTATTGCTGCGGGTCAGTTGTGTACAGGCTGCCAGGCTGCCAGGCTGTCAGGCTGCACAAGTCAAGACTGCATACAAACGCGCGCGCATATCCTTGCACAATCCTTTGCGCAGTCCATTGTCTGGCGTTGTTAATTTTACGTACGTCTTTTTGGCATTTGCTGCTTTTGATTTTCTCTTTTTCTCGTTAACTCACGCATTGTGCAGTGTTTGGCCGGCCATTATCCTTTGCCACTGACCCTGACTGTACGTCTTCTAACCGTTTATAATTTATCGTAGGTGCATAATCGTGCCGTTTGACTGCCTGCACGTTTCCCACGCAATGGCTGCGCCAGTCACCCTTTTGCTGTGTTTTTTGTTATTGTAGATTATTGCAGTGATTACCTAGCGTCTGGCTGACGTCAGCGTTGCGTGTGTTCTCGACACACATTTACAGTTAACTCTGCTGATATTTCGCCATCGATAACAGTTTGTGCAGCACTGCAGTGCTTTCACAAGCGCAACAATGCTGCTCAAACTGTACTGCTTAAGGCTCTCCCACTTTCCACGGAAATTTAAAGCATTTTCAATTATTTAACTTCGCTTCTAATGATTGTCTTATTTTTCAAAGGTTTTCGCTATGCTGCCCAGGCAACGCAGCACAGCACAGCACAGTACAGCACACCTTGGCTAATTCACTCAACACAAAAAGAAACAAAAAAAAAAAAAAAAAAACAAAAAACCAAGAAATATGTAATGCTGCTGCTGCCTTAAAAAAGAACATGAAAGTAAATGCCAACTAACTGCCCCAGTCGCTTCCGTGCGCAGTCAACTAGAAACAAAGCAATGCAGCACTTGACCAAAACTGTGCGAAGAAAATCGTAAAAAAAAATCACCGCACACACAGCAAAAACAAAAATAAGTGAAAAACAAGCCTTAGTTCTGCCAACCAAAGCCTCAAAAACGAACTTAAAAAAAAACGAAAGAAAAGTAAAAATGAAAAAAATAAAAAAGAAACTTAATAAAGCATCAAATAACAAGCAGCGAAAAGGGTATCCTAGCAACCTTTTTTCGTGCGTACAAGTGGGTGTCCTTTGTAGCACAAATAAAAAATGAAATTCCAGCAAAAAAAAAAAGAAAAGAAAAAAAGCACATGGACATGCTTTGTGTCTTGTATATCCTGTAGCAAAACAACAAGAAACAAATACATACAATATAATGTCTAAGGCCACCAAAAAGGACAGACAAGAAAAAAAAACACCATGAGCCTGTTAGGATATACGACACATGCCCGCTACTGGCACAATTTCTGTAGCATTTCGACAAAGTACACTAATGACTTTTAAAGTCGACAAAATTAACGCCATAAATTTTCCACGTATGTGTATCCTTTTTTAATATTACAAATTTTTATGCAGCCTGCATCCTGCATGTAAAAAGATGACTCAACAATTGACACAACTTAGGCCAAGCGCCAAGTGTGCTGCACTTAATTGAATTGTCTGCGCTGTGCTCCGTGCGCCGCATCCTCAGCCACAGCCACAGCCACAGCCATATGCAGGATATGCCTTAGTAAGGGTTTTCCGCTTTCGCTTGGGGGTCGTCGCACACCAAAAATTCATTAAAAATAAAATCCTTGTTGCACGCATGTTGGGTTATAACTTTCCACTAGTTCATTTGTCATTGGGCTTTCTGGCAGTTGTCGCTGGCGGCCAAAAAGGATATGCGCTGTTGTCATTGCGAACGAGTTGTGCCACTCAGAGCCACTTTAGCTGCTGGCCGCATGCGGTGTACGCTTAAGCAATCATTAAGCTTTTGCCGTCTCACAAGTGCAAACATAACCAACAAAATCAGGCGCGTAAGGACATTAAGTGCCTGCAAAAGTACATAAACTCCTTTGTGCATGGCTCAACGCAAAGAATTACCACAATTATTCCATCGGCAAATAAACGCCACATGCCGGCAGACGCCAGCACAGACTGTGCTCAGGCCGATATTCAGGACATGCAGACATACACACATAGTCGCACATATATACATCCATGCATAAGTGAAAGGATAACATGCGCAGTACGTGCGCAGCATGTTGACTTTTATTATGCGCAGCATGCGCACATGCGAAAGGCATGAAAAATGCCAGTTAAAGGGTAAAACTGGCATCAGCAGTTAAAAAAGGTAGGGCCAGCAGCAGGACATGCAGGACGGCGGGTGGTGCCAGCTCATGCCTTGCTGCGAGAGTAAATGTAAATGGCGGCTGCCTTGAGCCAATGCGAGTGAGTGAGAGTCAAAAACGCGACCATAAGCAGCGCATAATTAATGATTTTGGCTGTTATCCTTACATGTCCTTTGTCACTTGTTGCGTCGTTTCAGTTAGTCAAAGCGCAAACAGGAAACGTACATCAAGTCCGTGTGTATACTCAAAATACGCGACGCGAAAAACCGAAAATCATTAATTTACTACTCGCAGGACATGCACTGCGCGCATCCTTAAGCGTGTGAACTGAATGAAAAATGATTTTATGCGTGTGTAAACCAATACCCAGCCCAGCACTAGCTGCTCAAAATATTTACTAAATCAGTTGCATCGCACAGGATGTCAAAGGATCAGCGGACATGGCCACTTGAGGCGACAACTCAATCCTAGTCACATATGCTTGCTTGCATATGCTTGGGCTGCGCTTGAGTGACATTGACATTCCAGGCATCAGGTATTAATTATGTTTTGGGCGTTGGAAAATGCGGCAGCGAGTGAATTTTCATAAAATATCCTTTGTTGAAAAGACTTCTAAGGAGCTTTTTTAGTTAAGATGTTCGATCAAGTCCCAGTAGGAGTCGCGGATCTTCGCCCTTGGGTAGCAGGCAGCAACTTTGCGAAACTTTAACCTAACCAAGGTGATTTGGAGTCTACAGAGCAGCAAAGGCATCGCTTCGTCGACTCCTATATACAAATTTCCTTTCTCTTTTACCTCCGGCCGTGGCCGTTCTCTTGGCCGTTGCTTGTGCCGCCTTAACACCTTCGTTGCAGGCGAATCATGCGAGTGCACGCAGGAGCTCAACTTTCACACGCCGTATGCCTCACCCCACATGCCGCAAGACGCTCTGTCCATTGGCTTGCCTTTGTTGCGAGCTCTAAGCGGTTTGTTTGGTAGGTGGAAGGATTAGAAGTATTTAGGCGACAATGCATGCCGCCGCTGGCAATGGAAGCAGCAAACCTGCAACCTGCTGCACAACAGCGTCAGGCTTTGAAGTCCTTACAAATTGTGCGCCGCTGCTTTGTACGCAGCGCAAAGCCGATTTGTGTTGTATGCTGTTTCTGTTTTTGTTTTTGTTGTGATTTGTTGTAGTGCATTTTAAATTATTGCTTTTTAATGTAACACATACCAGAAGCTGAACTCCAACATCTCAGACACAAATGTGCGCTGCAGGCATGTCAATGCCTTTTCAATTTCAATTATGCATTGCGCGGCTAAGCCCCAAGCTAAGTTAATTAAAACAGAAAAAAAAAAAACGAAAAGAAGACATCAAATTGTCGACGACCTGGCATTCATCATATTAGCGCATACGCCACGCCCCCCCACTCACCCCAAATGGCTGCTGCTGCGGCTGCGGCTGCTACTGGCAGCAGGATTATTCATAATTAAAAACACCCTTTGCACGTGTTTGCCACGAAAACTAAAACAGGAAATGCCAACGAATTCCAAGAACTCATCTCCGCACAATCCGCACTCCGCTATGCATGACATATGCGCAGCCATTGCCAGGATAATGATGCACCGACTAAGCAAAGCACTAGCCAAGTAGTGACAGTCCTTTTCGTTTTTTGTGTCCTTTGCTTGCCTATCTCACGCGGTGTAGGCGTGCAATTGTAACAGCTCATAAAGAAATCAAAGAGAAGAAGAAGCAGCAGCAGCAGCAGCGGCAGCAGAGAGCAAGGAGACAAAGGGAAAAGCAACAACAAATGCAATATTAATAATTGTGTAGGCTGCCTTGGCGGCTTGTAACATATTCCCTGACTCTTTTTCGCCTCTTCACTTTTACTGTTTACTGTTGTTATTTTTCCCATCGTTTTTGTTTTTTTTTTTTGTTTTTGGTGCGTTTCGTCGTATTGATAAAAAATTTATGTTATTTTTGACATGGACATGTGTCCCAATATGCTTGTCCGTTATGTTAGCTGACAGCAACAAATATCCTTAACTGTTTCTCGCACAGCCTTGCCTGCTCCTACACGCTTGCTTGCTTTCTCTCTTTTTCTCTCTCCCACCTCTTTGCCCACTTGGTGTAAAACGCAATTTTATATATACACAAGTACAGTCCAAGTAACTGCCATGGCCAGACGCTTTTGGCTGAGCCAGCAAGGGGTTCAGTTGTTTTCTAGGTCCTCTTAGTTTGCTTGCTTATTTCTACGATTTGGAAATTCCTAGGTCTAACTCCTTATTTGAATGTGGCTCATTAGAGAAACCCGCACTTTTGCTCATCTTAACGTTTATACAAATACTTGACTCTACTTTTCCTCGCAGTTGTTCCAGATTTATCTGAATTTTTCCTATATCCATCTTGCTCACATCATCAGAGTTTTATTTCAATTTCTTGGTCAGTTTTTTCGCTTGCATATTATGCTGTATTTTTACTTCAGCTTTGCATCCTCTACGATGTGTTTACATTGTTTACACAGCATCAACTAGGGAAACCCTTACTGTGGCTTGGTTGCTGTATAACGAGAAACTATTTCGAAGTATTTATATATGTAGTAAGGATATGAAGTCCATTCTGGCTAAAGAAAAAAGACTTTGGGTATGAGAAATTTTCTAATTTGCTCTGACGGCAGTAGAACTTGTGTAGTTAGTCCAGTGTCTAGCACAAATCTTATTTCACAGGGACTCAAACATATTAAATGCGAGAAGCTATACGAGGGATCGATCTAAATGCTGATCCAGCTTAATAGACACGACTCTGGCTTGAAGTACTGCCAGGTGATCCTGCCAAGTACAGTGATACGAATCTGAATATGGGTGTGTGGCTGTGTGTGGGGATGCAAGAAGTGGGTTTCATATGAAGCCTCGGGTCTGTTTGCTGATTTTGTTTATGCGGCAATGGCGACGTGGTTAATGACCTACTTACGGCCAGCGCTGTTCAGAGCAAGGCTATATAAGTGTTCTGCCACAACACCTGAGTTCAGCTAACATACAAAAGAGAAGGAGAAGAAGAAGAAGAAGAAGAAGTAGAGAAACAATAACCAGCAAAAGTAAGTTCTGTGCAAGAAACAAGTGCCTACATCTAATAAAAGTAAAGCCGAGCTTAGCAGCACTTTGTGCTTTCTGTGCTATTACGCAGGATTACAAAATTTCATATGTTGCAACCAGCAAGCAGCAACTAATCTCTAAGCAAAGAGGAGCGAAGCAGCCTCGCAACATTAGCATTTGCTGCTGCGACAGCAGGACAGCAGGGCAACAGGCCAGGAGGACAGGCGGACAGGAGGCAGAAGTGCCAGAGCATGAAAATCTACTCGAGCACATTCAAAAGTATTTCGTGTGGATTAAGTTTTAACATGAATTAAGCAATTTTTATGCGTCTGCAATTTTATTGTTGTTATTGTTGTTGTTGTTGATGTTGTTGGTGCGTATGAAATGGCAGCAGAGTTTGTGTTGCTGTGTGTGTGTGTGTGTGTGTGTGTGTGTGTGTGTGTGTGTGTGAAGCCGAGTCGCGTTGAAGCCAAAGTGTCAAGGTAAGGCGCCATAATGGTCACTAAATCTAAGGCACTTGGCTGTTAAGTGAACTTATTTTTATTGTGCGCATGTAACATCGCAAAAGCTTTGCAGGACATTTCTCCTGGCGTTGTAAAACGCACGAAAATTGGCATATCTCTTGGCACGCTGGCAAGCGGCTATAAATAAGGATATCAAAGGCAGGCAGCCCTGGCTGGCCAGTTTACTTTTGTGTCTATGTTACAATCATTTCTGCGAATATATTTTTATATTTTCAGCTTGCTTTGTTCATTTCCTTTTTTCTTTTTTTTTTTTTTGGCTAACGCCCAAAACCAAAACAAGCGACTAAAATTACAAAAAAGAAATTGCAATCGCCGCCGGATTGTATGGCAGAAAGATGCCGCATGTTTTTCTAACGAATGCAAATCCAGACCAATTTCATTTGTTGCAGGGCCCACGCAACTAATCGCCTTAACCCTTAGCCCAACTCTTATCGTTAGCCGTATCCTTAGCCTGGACCTTAGCCAGAGCTGGCTGCGCTGGCATGCATATCCTTTACTCGGGCATTGATTAGCTGCTTACATCAACTGCAGCCGCTTTCCTGGAAATCCTTCTTTGGCACTCGGATTTCAAGCAACTAGGTCCTGTAACCGGCAGCTTAAACGCTCAGCTGCGCGTGTTGGCATTTGCATAGGCCACGATGCACTTTTCTTTCTTGTGAATGTGTGAGTGCGCGTGTGTATGTGTGTGTGTGTGTGTGTGTTTGTAGGTGTTGGCTGTTGCTGTTAGTTGAGGCTGCAAATTACACAAATTGTTTGCAAACTGCATACGCTTAGTGTCTGCGATTTAAGCCGCCTAAGCCGCTGCTGCATTTAAACCGATCCTTTACGTAGCCTAGACCCTGCGACATGCTGAGACGTCGCATGTCTGGGCGTGCACTATTAGCAACTAAACGTGGCATTTGCTTAGCCAAACGTCCGTCTGTGGGCGCTTGCTTGCCTGGTGCTCGGTGCTGATTAGTCCTTAGACAGCCAGCGCAAGGATCCTGCGCGGCATGAGCCAGGCAGGCTTTGTCGTTTAACCCCTTGACAATGTTGTTTAAGCTGTTATTTTTACACCTACGTTTTGGCATGTCTTGCACTAATTTTTTTATGCATGCAGCTACACAACAGGACACTTCCTTCTCGAGCATGTCCACAGGCTCACTCAGAGTTTTTGTTTTTTATTTACGATTTTTTATTAACACAAACGCTTAACCCTTGGCATTGGGAACCCTTTTGCTCCCTGAGGTGCACACAATGCGTTAACTTTAGCAGCTATTGTCGCACATCCTTGCGTCGGCTGCGATGCCTGCGTCGTCGTCCTTTGTCGGCGCAACCCCAAGCCGCTCACAAGTCGTCTTTGTTAGCTCACACTAAGCAGCAGTTTCGCTGCTAATGTAACCCTAAATGTCGTCCTCTTTATTGTGTGCGTGGCATAAAAGAGTTCCAGAAGACTTTAGGGTTTTCTTATAACCCCAGCTAGGCTGCTTAGTCTTCTCAAAGCAGAAAAGAAGAAGGGTATCCTTGCCTTTATGCAATTGGAATTTATCGTTATTACTTTTCATGCTCAATTTTTTTACACTTTTGTAAAATTTAACCTTTTCATGCGTTATCCTGCTTTTGTGCATTCTTTGCTACTATTTTGTAGGTGTTTTGATTTATTGCCGTTTGATCTATTGTTTTGATGTGTATAAATCAGCGTGTGAAGTGAAAGGATATAAGCGAGAAGAAAAAGGTGTAGCTGCCATAATGCCACCAAATCGGGAATTAGTTGTCCTTTGATGATGAAATTTATTAAACAGCGTGTTTGCTGTTTCCCTTAAGAAATCAAACTCTTTTCCTCCTCCTCCTTTTTTTCATTTCTGTGAAGAAGAAATCACATGATCACTTGATCAACTGCAATTGTTGCTACTTGTGCTTGTGTGCCTTGGTGCTCTGCTTCTATGGATAATCGCGTATTTGTGGAGTCAGCGAACGTTAAAGGACTAATCCGAAAACCATAACATCGGCGTTTTCTTTAAAGGCGGCACTCTAAGTAATTGTTACATTTGACATAATTTCTCATTTGGCAAGATCGCTCTGAGCTGACTAAGAAACTTTCAAATGATAGAGTAAAAATGCATATGGCTATAGAGGAAGTGACTTGGATGCTAATTATTAGCATTCAACTTTAATAAGTTGATGTCCTTGTTCCAGAGAAGTAAACTTGCCGACTGATCAGTCGTTTAGAACGATCTTACTAAATTTTACAAGAAGCCCAGCAACAACAACAGATCATATCGTCCGTCTGTTCTCAAAACTGGCTGCGGTGACAACTCGTGCCAAATGTTGCCACACATTAATGGTCAGTCCTGGCAAACGTGGTCTGACCACTTCAAGTGCGGACCACAACACATGCCAACTTAGCTCGACTCTCATCGTTTTTCCAGTAAAATTACCACACAGAGAGAACGTCACTCCAAATGCTTGAGCATATGTTACGTGTAACTCAAAGGAGAAGTAGAAAAAAGGATACTTTGCAGTAAAGTGAAAGTTAAGAAAGACTGCAAAGAAAGGGAAAACAAAATACTTGCATAATCATGGTGTCCTGTCTAGGCAACATCTCCGGCTTAGGGATACTTGGCTCCTTTTGAGCAGCGCAGCATGCCTGGCACAGCGCGTCAATGTGCGTAATCTTCATCTCAGACGAGATAGGACAGGACAGGCAGGACAATGCAAAAGTAGCACACACGTGCAAGGCAGACAAAAAGGATATTTGATTGGTGCATGCTTGGCAATAAAGGAATCGTAATGGAAATTGAAATTAGTAGGGAGAAATGTGCATACGTAATGTTTATCCTTGCGGTAACAATTATTATTGGGACATTTTTACGCTCGAGTAGTGGTTTCTTTTTTTTTTCGTTCTTTGTTTCCATTTTTTTTGGGTTTTTTTTTTTTTTCAATGCGATTATGTACTGCAGCTGTCGACTGTCGAAGTAAACGTCCTTATGTGATGCCTCATTTGTTTATTTGCTTTTGGCATTCAAATGTTGTGCGTAATTGAAAACAAATTGCAAAGAGTTTACTTTGTAAACAGTAAAGAATTATTTTCAAAGATATAAGCAAACAGAGGCAAGCAGTGAAACCAGACAACGGTATTCTAGACAAGATAGCCACACGAAATATACCTTCCTTTTTAAGTTTCAGACAACTTCAACTTAATGGAAAAGAGGTTCTTAACGAAGAACCTGTTCCATAATAAAAGATTATTTTGATGTAAAGTGTTGGAATGAAATTGAAAACATTAAAAATAAAGCATCAAATTGTAGCTCCCAAAAATATGCATATAAATTATATAATATATAACCGAACTTCTATTAAACGAGGTTCCATTACCTTAGTTCCAAATTTAGGGACTTGAAGTTTTGGATATAAAAATGCATAGAAACTGAACGTTATAGAGACTTTGAGTAAAAGTAGATTGGAGTCATAGCAGTTCGACCCTAGTTGAATTGACTTTATAATATATCTTTTTCAATCAAATATCTGAACCTAGCCCAGGACTGCGTTCAGCATCGCATAAGTTGCCAGTTTAATGAGCCGATTGATTTGCTTTGGGTTACACTTGGTGTCATGGCATTTGCCTAATGCATCAACAGTCGGAACACATTAGACAGCAAATCTTTTAAGGCCACAACCGAGAGTCAACGCAGTTGGAACAGCCGTAAAACGTTCTAGACTCACGCGGCACTCGGCGCGATTTGTAGCGCCCTTGGCACGCTACCCAGCCATTGGCAGGCCACAATCCACACGAACGCCATCTTTGCATTTACATATGCTAATGTGCTTTCTATATCCTGTGTTTGCCTCCACCCTCTCCACACACACCAGCATACACACACACACGCACACACACGCACACACACGAACTCATACACATAACAAAGGGCAAAAAGGGGTGGCACGGCACACATGACTTTTTTATTCCGGTTGCTGCCGCATTGCCGCATTGCCGCATCAGCGCATCGCCATCTTCTTGGCTCGACTCGCCTGCTGCTGCTGCTGGCCTTGCCCCTTTCACTGGCACATCGTGACTGCGTTGCGGCTCGTTGCCAATGCGTGACACGTTCGTGTGTATTTTTTCGCCATCATGGCAGCAGCATTTGTATGTACGTACTGCTTATGTGCGCATATATACATACATACATGTGTACTGCGTATGTGTGTGTGTGCCTCAAACTTGTATCTCATTGCGTGGCTGCTGCTGTGCGTAGCTTTTGCTCGCATGTTGGCGTTGTTGTTGTTGCTTTAACCAAGTGCCAGCCAGTTTGTGCTTTTGCTTTTGCGTTCGTGTGTTCATGTGTTTGTGCTTTTGTTGTTGTTGTTGTAGTTTGTTGTTGGGGTTTGTCTGTGCATTAAGTGTGGAATTTTTTGACATTTCCATTTTTTATGTCAGTCTGCTTTTTGCTCTTTCCTTGCTGCTGTTTGCCTTTTGCTGGTTGCTTGGCTGCTGGCTGCTGGCTGCGGCTGTATGTGAAATTGTTTCGTTGTAACTTGATGTGGCGCTGTGACTGTAGCACAGGGGCAAGAGGAAGCTGAGGCTGTGCGTATGTAACAAGGCAATGTGTAAGTTGTTTTACGTTGTTGTTGTTTGCTTTTTTAGACTTTTGCCTTTTTTTCTGCATGCTCATATGTAGATTTCTTATAATGACTATTTCGGGGTGACTGCACTGTAAATATTTTATGCTGACAAGGTTCAAAGTCTTATTTTATATACGAGCATAAGAATTTGACAATAAAGTGCTCTGAGCAGGCTAGTATTGGACACAGCTCAAAGCTTTGCATTATATCAGTTGGTATTCTAAAGGCAGATGAGTTGAGGTTTTGAATATGACTTTGAAGACCAACTGTAGATGATAGATGAATTCAAAGATCAGACTTATTGTTTACTATCTGATCAAGTATCAAAACTTCTTCCTTATATTTATTATATTTAACATTTATTTTTTCTACCAAAATGGAATGGAAACACATGCAAATATTTTAGCAATATTTTTCTCGCAGTGTTCTGTCAGAGCGTGGCATATGGCGAGAAACCAACATGGCGCATTTTAAACATATGCACGCCCACGTTCGCAACTTCAAATTCAATTCAAAGAGTTTTGAATACTTTCGGGCTGAGTTATGCAGCCATCTTGGGCAAACTCTTTAACGTGCTCCCCTGCACTCACTCGCCTGCACATACATATATAATATGTAAAAATGTGAAAAACCGAACCGAACTTGCGCCAATGAGCAATGAGTAAAAAAATATGCCGCTGCTAAAGAAATAAAGCAGAAGAAGAAGCAGCAGCAGTCGAAGCAGCAGCAGAAGCAGAAGAGCAACGTCATTAATGTCTGGGGAGCAATGCGTATTTTTGGGTTAACTTACCCGTATGCTCAGACGTACGGACGTACGGACGTATACGTGTGTGTGGCATGCAGATGAGGGTCGTTGGCATCTGGAGGCAAGTCAGCGAGCGAGTGGAGCGAATGGCGCACAGTGACTGCTGAGGCTGTGCGTAGCGTACTTGACAACCCGTGTGTATGTTGTAGATTGTTTTATTCTTTTTTTTTTTCTTTTGGTTTTGTTTTTATGTACGTCAGCGTCAGTATATAAGGCACGTGTGGGTGTTTTTTTTTTCTTAGAGATTTCCGCTGCAGATATTATTCTTTTTTTGGGCACTCTTTCGTGCTTTTTAGAGTTTTTTTCGGCATTTCTGTTTTTTTTTTTTTTTTTTTTTTTTTTTTTTTTTTTTTTACCAGGTTGGGGTTTCTTTTTTAATACCGAAAAATAAAAAATGACTTTGCCTTGACGCATTCAATGGGGAAATCAACTTGGGACAGGCTGTCTTTTTGCCCTCCGCTCACTGTTTCACTGATTGCCTGATTGCCTGACTTCTTGGCTGACTTCTTGGCAGCCGCGCTGCCTTTGACTGTCTGATACATTCTACTGCTGCTGCTGCTGCTGTTCGGTATCCAAAAAGCAGCTATAGGCGACAAATGATATGCCTCACTTTGCTGTTGCTGTTGAAAAATAAATTTTTGTTTTTCTTTGGCGTTGGTAATTTTCTTAAAAAACAAAATTATTTTCTTTAGTTTTTTGAATTTTTATGTGTTATTTTTGACGCTGCTCTATGCTGCACATTTAGCCTGGCAGCTGTGGCCGCCAACAATAAACAAAAAAAAACAAATAAAGAAACAAGAAAAAAATAGACATAATAATGAAGCAACTTTTCAACACCTTCGCGTGCTAACCCGCAGCACATAAAATAAAATAGAATATTAAAAAATTAACCCTAAAATGAACCCTTGCATGAGAGTGTATCCCACATATTGATAAACGATCAGCGCACACGTCAACGCAACCGACATGGCCTGGCTGGCCCACATGACCGTTAACAGCATATCCAACATATCCACTGATGGCCAAATAAACGCTAATTGCTTAGCAATCAAAAATATGCCAACGCTGGCACATATGCCGGCTCCCGATCCCAGATCTCGGTCCCACACACGCCGGCACCACTCAAATTTGTAGCAAAAATTCATAACGATCGGCGGCGTCCTTAAGCTTAACCCTTAACGTAGGGGTTAAATGCGCATTTGACCATTTGCCAAGTGATCCGGCGCCAGGCTCTTTACATTTCTTTGACCCTTTTTCCCTTTTGGTATACTAACCCGCGCACAGTTGTTTGAAGTATCCTTGTAATTTGAATTTAATAGGAAAATTTGTTTGTTTGCCTTGCCAATGCGGAAGTGCACAATTTTCCTGTTATACAAGGGTTAAATATCTACTTGTGGTTTTTTTCTTTTTGTTGGTTTTTGTTTTTGTATGCATTTGTTGTTATTGTGCTTTTAAACACGCATTGTGATCTATGCTTCTATTTAATTGTCTAGGTGTGTATTTGCTATCTCCTGTGTATTGTCTAAGGGTCGAACTGTTATGTTGAAATTATGAATTATTTTTAAGTTTTTCTTTTTTGTTTTTTTGTAGTAGGGCAATTAAAGGGTTAACTGACATTTTAAGTGTATCTGATGTTGGGCAGTTGATTACGGTCTGCAGTGTTTACGGACTCTTCGACAGTTGCTTGATAGGACAAGCAAAGATGCTGCATGAACATTAATCATTTTAGTAGAAATTATGAGAAGAAAATACACAAATGGAAAACTGTTTTTTGCTTAAGGTAAATGCTTCAATGATCATCATTAGCAATTGCTGATATCCTAATTGCCAGTTCTATATCAACTTGACTGTAGGCAGCAGTGTTATAGTTGTTTAAGAATATTTCAGAACTTCAGAAGACTGAGTATATTATGAAGTGCTTTTCAAAGTCATCTGAAGCCAATCATAATGAGTATAATATTCTTAATGTAAATTTGGCTCAAACACTTCGAGGATAAAGCGTTTAAAAAATTCTCAAACAAAAAAAATGAAAAAAAACAACACACGACTCTAAACTTAATTGCGATTACTTGTTTTGTTTTTTTTTTCTGGATTTCTCTGCACTATTATCGCATTAAGCAATCAACAGTCATCAACGTTATCAGCACAATGCTCAAACAGCATACCCCAACCGCACCCACCCAAACACAGGCACACACCCACTTCAATCAAAACTCAGGCCCAAATATGCTGAAAATTGACCAATTTCGCCAAAAGATTACCGATTACTTCGATAAACAAAGTCAACAGAAAGACAAAAGCAAAAATAAAACTCGGAAAGGCAAAGAAAAAACCAAAAGGAAAAAAGGCAGCTTGGCCTCGTGGCAAATAAAAAATCACATTAGAAACACACGTTGCCAGGCATAAGTGTCAACTACAAAGGACACCAAAGAGGCGATAACTGTATACGAGTATGCATTCCGAGTATAATAAATGATCTATGTAATATACACATATACAACGAACAACAATAACAACAACACGACGCCGATGTGTGGAACTACGCGTGGCAGTTGTAGTTTGGGTTATGCGTTTATCTGCGGCACACTCATCTGCTTAGCCAAAATGCCTAAAAAAAAACAACATCAACAACAATAACAACACGGCGACTAATAAAAAATTGACCAACAGAAATCATCCCCAGATGCAGCAGTAAGCGCAAGTAGCTGTTGCGATTTTTTAAGCAAATTTGCTGCTGCAAGAAAAGGCAGCAAAAAATAAGACAAACAAATGGAAATAGAAAAAAAGAAAAAATTAGGAATAAAAGAGAGACATACTCGTATTAGCAGCATGTTGTTGACCAACAGACGTGGCCATACACTTACATTATAAGGGTGTAAATAAAAATATTAACGCCAAACTTTGCTTTCTTGATTTTGGTCAGTGTGTGCTTTTTATTTATTTTTTCCCACTTTTTTTTTTGTTTTTTTTTTTTTTGTTTTTATTTATTTATTTTTGTTGGTCTGCTTTGCAGCCCCAGCACCTTTGGGATGCCAAGTCGAGTCGAGTCGAGTCGAGTCGAGTATGCATTAGCATCTTATTTACTACATTTTGATCCAATTTCGCTTTCTTGGCTGCCCATTGCCTCCTCTCTCCGTTGCGGTTGCCATTGCCTCTGCTGCGCCTCTTTTTTTGCATGTGAGTGCGTGTGTGCTCATTTAAATTGAGTAATCACTTGGGTTATGCCTGGGTGTGAGTGTGTGTTGTGCTTTCTGGCTTTCGCTGTTCCTTTCTCCGTTTCTGTCTCTCTTTTTTTTAACTTGTTTGTTTTGGCATTGATAAAGGTTGTATAAGATTAACATGCATGTGGGCAGCTCTTAAACCAAATGAGTGATTACTTTAGTTGAACTTCTCGTTTGCTGCAGACTTTTCCATTCGCGTTGTTGTTGTGTTTTGTTGTGTTATTGTTAATGTTAAGTTTGTTAAAAAGTTGGCAAAATGCATGATGTAGCAGGGTGATTAGATTAGTTAGTTCAAATGCTTAAAAGCAATTGCATTGAATTCAACGGTAACTTCATAGCTTAAATAAATTAATAATGTTCTGCACAAGTTCTCCGAGTTAATGATTCTTGTAGTCCTAAAAAACTAGGTACTGATATATTGCTGATAAGCTTTAGAAATAGTAGCAAAACAACTGAATGTTAACTTGTAGCAAATAAATGCAAGTAAGTCATAGTTTTATTTATCAGTCTTACTTTCACAAACGTGTGACCCTGCACTTGCAGCCTAGGCAAAGCCAACGCCAGCAGCCCAAAGACAAGCTCAAAAAACTACACCAAGTGTCAACTGCTAAAAAACGCAATCATTTATGGCCTCCCAGGCTCGCTGCTCTATCCTGTTTCGTTTTGGCGCAGAAGTCCTCTTTGCTGTACTTATTTTACTACGGGGAGCATATGTTAAAAAAAAAGCACACAACATGATTTTCATGCCTGAGTTTAGCTGATTTCGTATGTTCTTTTTGCTGTACTGTTTTGGCCATGACTTTTCGCTTATCAAAAGTTAACGTATGCGCAAATAGTCGACATACTCTGAGTGTGGCTGTGGCTATATAGTCGACTCGATGACAATGATTGTCCCGTGAGATAGTTTGATTAATGGCCAAATTTGGCCACAAGTTTGCCTGCAACTGCGTCTGATGTTAACCATTAGGCAGGATTTTTTCCCACAAAAAAAAAAACAACAAAAAAACACCAAAATAAAAACAAAATGAAAATAAAAAGAAAATTAAATATAAAAAAAAATGACACAAGTTCTGCTAAGGTTGACATGTACTCTAATGTGGCAACTGTATTAAATGCTCCAAAGTTGTGGGTGGTTCGCCTTGCGTGTCGTTCCCTGTTCGCTGTTCGCCGTTCGCTTTTAAATGTTGCTGTTGGTTTTTTCAAAACGCTGCTGGTTGATGGCTCAACAATTTAGGCAGCCCTGCCGTGGCCAACCAGGGCCAGGCGGCACTTAACAGTTGCTAGAAAGAACCGTTCATAGGTTATGCGTATTTTCGATTGCGAAATCATCAACTTATCGCATGATTTATGCATGTCTAGAAGCTCGTACGGAATAGCCCATGTGTATGCGCTTATGGGACGGCGCTATTGGCTCCAGCCAATATTACAATATTTCACTACAATATTTAGGCATTTCTTATATTTGTTTTTTAATGTTCTCTTTTGCTTTTTATTAAATGTAGTTTGCGTTTGTCACGCAAAGGCGTTTAATATTTTTACCAAAGTTTTTCCTTAGTTTTTTCTTTCTTTTTTTATCGTGTTGTGTTTGGTTTTGCTTCTCATGTTCGTTTAACAGTTTTAGCGTTTTATTTAAATTGCTTTTAGCTTAGAATGTCAGCGCCTTTGTGTGTTTGTTTAATTTATTGTTTTATTGTTAGTTTTATCGTCCTGACAGGCGGAAAGGGTTTTATTGACTTATGTCTGTTGAACAGTTGCCTTCTTTTCGTTGCTGGCTTGCGGTTACTTAATAAAAGTGTTCCTTGTTGCCTGGCGTGAAATATTATTTCTAGACATGCAAACTGCTTTCCGCTGTTTTAAGCATTTTGTAGCATTTGCTGATTTCGATTATAAAACACTTCGTTGTTATTTAGTAGCCAATCGAAGCCTAAGCGAGTCTTCACGAAGGCCAAAGTTGTTGCATAATTTTTGGCAATTTTTACAGAGAAACCTTGAATTTGGCTTGCTCTTACGTCATACATTTACTCAGACCTTGCAGAACCCCCTACGAATATTTGCCATACTTGCAGATATAATTTAAAGTAGTGCACAGCGTTGATAAGAAATGGCAAGCATCCGCACCCAAACACCGCAGGACATTGTCCACAGCAATGCTCCGCAAATATTTAAAATACTTGGAATGCTACTGCGCTGTATCGAACAAACAAAAGGATAAGTGGACATGCATTGTCCGTGCAAAGCAACGGCATGAGCATTGTTCAGCCATTGTGCCAGTTTTCGCTGCAGGCATCCTCAGTAACTTTTCGCAAGCATGTGAAGGAAGTAATGCAAAATTTCGCTTTGCATTTTATGCAAAAAAAAAAAAAAAAGGGGGACAAAAGAAATATGAAAATTTCGGCATGTTACATATGAATTTTGATCTGAAATTGCAAAATGCAAGCGTAAAAATTTTCCATAAGCAAAGGCACTGCAGTCAGGTCTACCTACAGCAGCAGTTAGGACGTCTCTTTGCTCAAGTCCCCTACTCAAGGCATGACGTTGCATTTTCATTTTGATTTTAATTATAACAACAACAGCAGCGTGTGTTCGATGTTCTCTTTTTAAATTTTGCAAGTAATTTTCCAAAAATATGCGCCTTAACCTTTTCAGTACGATAATCATGTCTGTGGGTGGCTTAAAAAAACAATTCGCTGCTTAACTGTATTACATTTAATTTTTATACCCTGTACCAAAAAATGGTAAAGGGTATATTAAAGTTATGCAAATGTATGTAACAGGCAGAAGGAGGCGTGGCAGACCCCACAAAGTATATATATTCTTGATCAGCATCGAAAGGCGAGTCGATATAGCCATGTCCGTCTGTCCGTCTGTCCGTATGAACGCACGGATCGCGGAAACGGTAAGACCTACAACCACCAAATTTGGGACGAAGACTCTCCTAATACATAGGCATAACGAGTTTATTTTTTTTTTTCGATATTTAACCTATAACATATAGCTGCCATAGGAATGATCGGCCGAAAAGCCATATTTAGTAACAAAAACCGCTTTATTTTTTATGTTATGTTTACCAAATTTGGGAATTAATTGTTTTACCTAATGTCCAATCACATATCTAAAAATTATGTATATCGGTTCACTATATCATATAGCTGCCATAGGAACGATCGGCCGAAAAACAACATTTACTGAGAAAAACTTTTTTGTATATTAAGCTATCGTTATCAAATTTTGGGTTTAACAATTCTAAGTAATATCCAATCATATTCCCGAATATTATAAATATCGGTTTACTATAACATATAGCTGCCATAGGAAGGATCGGCCGAAAAACAACATTTACTGAGAAAAACTTTTTTATTTATTAAGATATCTATACCAAATTTCGGATTTAATGATTTGATATAATATCCAATCATATTTCTAAATATGGTAAATATCGGTTTACTATAACATATAGCTGCCATAGGAACGATCAGTCGAAAAATGGCTTTCACTAAAAAAAAAATTTTTTTCTTGAGATATCCTTACATAATGAATACAAAATATTAAAGCAACAAAAAAATATATTCAATTTTGGATTGGGTACAGGGTTTCTATAGTCGGTCACGCCCGACTATAGCCCTGCCTTTCTAGTTTTATTTTTCCTTTTTTTGAATTTCTTTTTATTTTTTCTAGAAAAAGGTTTGTGAGTTTTGTAAAAATCAATTATGATCACTTGATAATTTGTTTGCTTAGACAGTTTTCCTTTTTTTTCTCATCTTCTTTTTTTTTTTTGCTTTTCTATTTCTTAAGCCTTTGGCCTGCTCTGCACTTGGCTCACGTCTGCAGTGGCCACCAAAACGTGTCAGATACGAAAAGTCATTCGTGCATGTGAAAATTTAGAAATCATTGAAATTGATTGCTGCTGGCTCATTTTTCACTTGGATTTTGAAATATTGCAAAAAAACACTACGCAAGGCATGTAAAAGGACTCGATTTCGCCAAGTAATGCACTTGTTTTTTTTTTCTTATTTTCATTATTTATTTTTTTTAGGCTTGCCTGATGAGATTTGTTTTGCTTGAATTGGTCTCAAGTGATTTCGGATTTGTTCAATACTGTTTTGTGATTTGGCTGCTTGATTCAGTTAGCGGTAGGTAGTCGATGACCGAGCTACAAAAAAAAGTCACATTTCTTGCAAAAGTAACACAACTAATCATAATCGTTATGTATTGCAAATATATTTATATTTATAAACCTTGGGTTTGGGTTGGGTATGTGAATGTTATGCACATGAGTAATTTAATAGCGAATTGAATAAAAGCAGCCGCTTGCCTGCAACGATAAGTAGTTCTCATTCGAATAAATTCCAGTCAAAACATGCAATCGACAACGAAAAGGCACGAAACCGTGCGCATAATTACATGGAGAAGAGCCTTGCTGTGGATATTTCTGGTGTTTATATTCGAAGGTATTTTGTCTTTGATTATTAAACATTTAACACCAAAAAATCGTGGACCTCATATCATGTTCACTACCCACTGCCGCAGTTGAGGAAATAATCGCTGCAGACCATTTTTAGTAACAAAACATAAATAAAAGTCAATGGAATTCGTTTGAAAAATGTGTTTTATATAAAGGAAATAAATTTTGTATAATCTTGCAATATTAAAACCCTGTAAAACTGTAAATAGTGTATTACTACTAGAATAAACCGTTTAATAGAACTCCTATCGAAAGCCACGATGGCCCATAAAGTTGGGCATAACTTACTTTCCTAAAGCTCTTCTGCCAACAACAAAGAAGATCGCGGTCAGTTCTTAGTTTGTGAGGTGCGAATTAGGGTTAATTATTGTGGATTTAGTGAAAGGAAATGAGTTTCTCTGCAGCAATTCTCAGTGTTTCAGTTTAAATTAAGCTTGACATTGCTTGTTTTTAAATTATATGCATAAAATGTTTTAAATAATGTGAAGGAATTTTACATTTTATTTACTGCTGCTAAAAGTTTTAACGTATGCCTCATATTTCGCAAAGATCTGTTACTCACCATTTTATATGCGAGCAGAACAAAGCAAAAAGCAGAAAGCATAACAAAAGCAGGAAATTGCACAAATACTTTGCATTTCCCCTTTTTCATGTGAATTTGGCACATTGCCATAAATAAAACAGCAAAATGAAAAACGAAAAAAAAAGAAATGGAAAATAAAGAGAAATGCTTTGATGCGATTTTTGTTGCTGCTGATGATATTCAAATAGTGAAATGGTGAAAAGCGGCGGGAAGGGCAGAGGGAACTGTACATTGTTTAGCTAAGCGCCAGCAAATGCAGCCTTTATGTTGCAAAACAACAGCAACAACAAC
The DNA here is from genome assembly GCA_037044495.1 of Stegana nigrithorax. Classification (NCBI taxonomy): domain Eukaryota; kingdom Metazoa; phylum Arthropoda; class Insecta; order Diptera; family Drosophilidae; genus Stegana; species Stegana nigrithorax. Next base: position 7,905 of record JBAMBQ010001754.1, on the reverse strand, counting down.
AACAAAAAGGATACGAGGATACGTTTGCATGCATTCCGTGTTTTTGCGCATGCAATCAGTCACAAAAACGTCCTTCCGCTGGCGAGGCATGCGGCGCAGGCAGCGTATAATGAAATGAAATGGAATGCGATGAAATGAGTGAAAAACTCATCAGTGCCAGCAGCCGTTGGGCTTCGGCTTGGGGTCACTACGAGGTCAGCAACGGTATTGCAATGTTCCTTTTTTTGTTTTTGTGTTGTTGCTCTTGTTGCTTTTGTTGTTTTATACTTGTATTACGCTTTTGCCATTGTTGACAAGGGATGTACAGCATTTTGCGCTTCCTTTCTGCTGCTGCTGCTGCTGCTGCTGCTTCTTTTAATGCAATATTTGCCTTTTGTTTGCAGTTTTTAAGCGCAAATGCATTTCTGTGTAGATTTTTCTTTATTTGTTTCTTTTTTAAACTCCATATGCATATGCAAGCGGCCAATATTTTTTTCTGAAGCAGTTTTGCATGCCTGTGTGGCGCAGCTACAAGATATGAGTGGCAAAAAAGATACAAAAAACAAAAAAGATTTAGAAGAGATGTGTCAGACACGCGCATAATGACCTAAGACGTTGGCTTAGGTTAAAAAGTGGCAGCAGTGTAAAAAATTGCCAAATAGAAAAAAATCAAAAGAAATAAAAAAACACAGGAGGAAAAAACGTATCTAGATGCTGGGCACGCGTTGGCTGCACTTCCCGCAGCAGCAGTCACCTTTATTTTGATGCCTTTCCTTCCTTTTCATTCGTTTGTTGTTTTTTCTTTGCTTTTTTCGTCTGATCTTTTTAGCATTTTACATTGCGTTGAGGCTTGGGTTAGGTAAGTTTGGGTTAATCGGATCTGCATATGTTGCGTAAGCCGATATGTGTTGCCTTCCTTAGTTGTTGTTGTCGGGTTGCTGTTGTTGTTATTTGTTTGTTTTTTAATGGCGTTGGCGTGCGTTGCCGCATATGTGCATAATTTTTTTGTTGAGTTTAATAAAATAACATGCGCCATTTTCTTGCCTTGCATGTGGGCAGCAGCCGCACTGAAGGGGTGTGTTTTGCGTGCACGTGCATGCGGCTGCCAAAAAGGGCTGCCTGCGCCTATGTACAAGGGTTGCGTCCATGCACATATATGCACACGAGTAATGCCCAGCGGCAGTTGCATATGCGAGTAGCTGCCATTAAAACATGAGAATCGTTGTGCCATTAGTGCCGGGATATTAATTGCATGCAAGTCCTTCATATGCTATATGCCAACATTTTTGCATTGCTCTCTGCACTTATGCAAAATAAGCAATGAAATTCACACACACACACACACACACACACACACACACACACACACACACACACACACACACATACACACACACACGAAGCAATGTGAGTATATGCTGTCATTGTCATTGTTGCCAACCCTCCGCGCCAAGAGTGCCATGTCTAATCATGTTTCCGCGCATTTTGTTAATCTTTACTAAGCACTGCATAGCTAAGATTTCCTTTATGCGCTTTGCTTTGCCTCAACTGCTGCTGCAAATTTTAATTTTACAAATTTTTAACGGTCATTTGCTAGATTTTTCATTAATGCATTTTGCGCTATTTATGCGTTGTCTTGCCTTTCTTGGGGTTGTCTAACTGCCAATCAAAGGACATTGTCTGCGCTTTAAACGTAGACAATTGTGAGTCATCCCAGCCTGTGGCCGGGCAGAATGACGTCAATTTTTGTAACGTATATTTTACTTAAAGATCATTCATTGTCTGTGATTTCATCTTCAGTGTGTATGTGAGTGTGTGTGTGTGCGGGAATTTCGATTTTATGCGAGGAAGCATGTTCCATTGATTGCTATAATTTGGCGCACAAATGCTGCTGACATAAGGCGAATTATTTTACAAGAAACTTTTGCCAAGCAACTTCTAAGCAATTGTCTTGTCTGTGTTCCTGAGTTGGTATAAAGCCAATTGAGCTTAACTTAACCATGGCTGCTCTGCGCTTGCTGTTCTCTGGTGAGTCTGAAGCAGCAGGGATTTTTGTGGCTACCTGAAATTAAGTAGTCTTTCGTTTTTGAGCAAAACATAATTTGTATTAAATTAGATTAATACAAACAAGAACATGGCAAGCTGTTAAGGTATTGGAAAAGGCTATGCACCATAGGCATATGGCAAATAAAAAGTCCTTGAGAGGCCTTTGCATAAAAACTTGTGCTTGATTCCGTATATGTCAGGTATATATATATTTATTTTTAACTTGATTTATTCTGCACTTTTTGCAGCTAACAAAGTGCAGCTATGCCAATTTATCTTACACAAAATGGCATAAGTGTCATTAAAAGCATAAACTATTTAAAATTTCATACCTCATAAAAAAAGAACCGTAAAAACATAATAATAAAAAATCTTCACATCCTAAGTAAGTACGGCTGGCCAAAGCACGCGTGCAAAGTACGCTGCAAAGATCAGCCATTGGCACTCAAGAAACTAGGGAAGGCAGCCAAAACACGACCTGGCTGCTGAACCTATAAAAAATCCTATTAAAAAGTATATAAACACAAAATACAAACAAGCGATCAATAAAAATCTAACAAAAAAAAAAAAAAAAAATAAAATAAAAATCAACAACAAAAACGAGAAGGGCGCATTAAAAAAGATTTATAAAAAGCAGAGAGGATGCTGCTGCATGCGAGATCAGCGGCGAATGCTGTTGATAGGCAAAGCGTGCGCACAAGACGACGCGTGACGCAGGCAGGAGACAGGATACAGGAGGCAGGAGACACTTGGCTAGCGAAAGGTAAAAAGGAAGATGCATTTGATGTGCGCTTCTTTTCTCCTTCATTATTTTTGGTTTTCTTTTTTGTGTCTCTTCGCTTTTTATGGAGCATGGCATGACTTGGTTTAAAAAGTGAAGTGATGCTGTTATCAACTACACGAGGGTTGCTCGCTTGCCATGACGCAACAGGACACACGACAATAGCCAAGCGAGCCAAGCGAACGCAGGCGACTCTCGCAGACTGCATTTAAATGTTGCCAAGATCTTTTGCTGTCTCCTTGCTGCCAACTATTTTTTATGGGCAGCCCTGGTACCTGGCTTTGGTTGGTCGCTTGGCTGCTCTCAGCTTGCGCTGACCTCAGGCACGAAGCACGTCCACACATCCATAGGCAGCCTGCTGCTGTCTAAGTGTGCGTTGTCTTCTCTGCAGCTTGCGCAAGTCGGGATGCATTCGCTGTTGTTTTTTTTTTATTTTTTTATAATGCTTAGCATATGTCGCGGCGTGTTCTTTGCGCGTGGCAGCAGACATGCGCCTGGAGTTGTTTTTTTATTTAGGAGGATGCTGCAGCAATGGGTAGTTGCGTGTAGCACTTTCTTGTTTTCGTTCTTGCCTTCGGTTACCCCCACAGCGTGGCTGCATAACTTTGTCGCCGCTGCGCTGCTTGTTGCCTGTTGCATGTGCTGCATTGCTTAATGAAGTATTTTTTCCTTTAATTTGGTTTTCTTCTTTTTTTTTTTTTGGTTTTTGTTTAAGTGTTCATTAGTCGCACATTTACATAACCAAATTGTTTGCATGCCTGAGTTTAGTTAGTTGGAACTCGCATATAAGCAGGGAAGGTTGGCCACAGGCAGGGTGGAGCTGCGTCGTCACGTAAGGCGCGTGTCTTGTATTTCCATGCATGCCCCTGGCTTGCGCCTTCGCCTTTGCTTTTAATTGCTGTCACTTTTCTGTGAGACGACGATGGTGGCGGTGGCGGCTGTGGGGGATTAATGTGTTGCACACTTCATTTGACATTTGAGTGGCTCTTTTGGTATCTTGCGATTGTTGTTGTTGTTGTTGTATGCGTATGCTGGCAGTTGATTTGCCTTGCTTGTGGTTTTTTGTTGCCTTGTTTGATTTGTCATTTGATCGTTGACGCAGTTGGCGCGATTAAAAAATTAAGTCGCCTGATATACATACTCACGTAACTTTGTGTATTATTTTGGCTTTGTGTTTTTTTTTTTTTTATAACCCGAAGGGAGTTGCTTACTCTGTCTTCCCATGCTTGATGAGTGATGTCACGTGAAGTAAAAACGCTGCTTTGCTTCAAGGCGGGGCTTTATTGTTTTATTGAGGGACGTAGACGAAAAACAGGAATAAAAAAGTTTCGCTTATGAATGCCATTATTTTAATTGTTAAAGCGAAACAAAACGAGAGTATACATTCAGCGAGCCCGTTTCTTTCAGATCTAAGTAAAATAAAATTTTCCAGAATATAATTATTCGTCAATGAAAAAAAAAATATATATAAAATTCCTTATCGCTTTGCCGATATCTAGGTTGATCCAAAAATATCTTCATAATTATAAACATATTTGGTTTCAGAAAAGTAACTGTCAGTTTCATATTTTACATATCGCAAAAGATAAAAAACAAAATACTAGTCCAATATAAAAGTTTTTATTCTATTAAATTGAAGTATTATCTGTTTTTTTTTTTTTTTTTTTTTTTTTTTATAAAAACTCTTCTGCAAGTTGCTTAGCTGTCTGCAAGCCTACATAAAAATAAACCAAGTACATATGTATACAAATTCGATTGAACTCCCCTGCTAATATTTGCGTATAGGGTAAAACTGAAAACAATTGAAAATTCAATTCTCGATAAATTTACGAAAATTATTTCTAATATAAAAATAAGGAATAAAAACGAGAAGAAGCAGAAATACATGTGAATGTGTAAATTGCTGCAGTGACGAATCGAGTCATTGCGAAGTCCCTAAGCAGCATAGAAACACACACGCAGCAGCAGAGTCCAGGAAGGATGAAGGCAAGGCAAGGCATGGCATGGCATGTCAGTGACGTGTATGCGCTTCGTGAAAAATAGGGTTCCTTTTTCGAGTTTTTATAACGAAAAACAAGAACAGAAAAAAATATGCACAACTATTCGAAATGCTTCTGCTTCTGCTTCTGCTGGTTTTTATTGTCAAAAAACTTCAGTCAATTTTAGAAATGTTGCCATTGTATTGCGTTGTTGTCGTTTGTGTTCGTGTTCGTGATCGTGTGCGTATCGTGCGGAATCCTTTGTGTGGCAGTTGCACAACACAAAAAAATGCACAGAGCAAAAGGGAAGTCCGCCCGTGTGTGCTACTGGGACGGGGCCAAAGGTTATCTACGCGACAACGTCGACGAGCAGCTGCTGTTGGCGCGCGATTTTCCAGCAACGTTTTTCGTGAAATGTTTTGTGAATAAATTTGATTGCGTATATTGCAAACTTTGTTGAGTATACACAATGCTTGGTGCCAGTAACAAAACTTGGTTATATTGCCAAAACACTTTCAGTTTAATACTGCCTAAATTTGTTCTTCTAGCTGCCTTTCAATGTGTGTATCTCAGATTGGGGAAGTTGTTCTAGTCGCCTTGAAGTTAGGTTACTTCAGTTTAAATATAATATTATTTTGAAATGTTTGCTGGGGAAACGTGGTTCGCTTAACTTTGCATAACTTTAACCCACTGACCAAGCCCAAGTCATGCATAAATTCTGCGCATTCATGCTAAATTCTAGAAAATCATGGTGAAAACGTTTGTAGACAAATGCTAATGAAAGGCAAATTTGCTCACGGTGTGTTCTTTGCACGACAACAAAAACAACAACTACAACAATAAAAAACATGCACGCCAATGCCAACTAATGTTGCTCATTATAACTGTCGGATATTGCCTAGCTGTCTGTCCCTCCGTGGTTGTCCTGATGAACGCGTCAGTCAAAAAATGCGCAAAATTCAAATCGTCCTAAATGCAATAGATAATAATAAATATGCATGAATCCATGAGAATCCTTTTTGCTACTTTTATTCCATTTTATTTCAATTCTTTTTTTTTCTAATGTTTTTTTGGCGGTAGTTTTGCTGCCGTCGCCGGTCATTTTTGCTTGACCAGCTGTTGTCTGTTGTTAATATTGCGCATGGGGTTGCTTGTGCCACGCACTAATGTTACGTTAAAGGATACGCTGGTCATCGGCAGCAGCAACGTAGATACCATGCACGAAAAGGTAACTCATGCTTTTGTGCGTATTTCACGTCATCAAATTGTGCGTGCAGCAGTTTACTCCTTACCTACATAGGCATACATCAGTATATACATACATACATATGTTTCATATATTTCAGTCCATTGAAATTGTAACAGTTGCCGGTCATCATCATCAATGGCTTGGCTTGTATCCTTGTGCATGCGTTTATTTGTGCAATATGGTCAGTTGGCAAATGGACAAATGCACGCAAAGGGATTGCTGTTGGAAGGAACGTTCCGCGGTGTGGGCAGCACTGAGATGCTTGCAGATGAGCAGATGAGTACACTTCGACAATCCATTGAAGTTGTTAAATTAATTAGTTTGCATCTCACGAGAGTGAGGCAACTTTATGGAGTATTTAGTTTACAAAGAAAAGCATCCTTAATTGCTACACAACAATGAAAGACTTACGCTTGGAAGTCAGCTAAATTATACATTATATATACATACCATAAGCTAGGACATGAAACTTTTGTACTCAATAAAAAATAGAAAATAATAATAATTAAATAAAAAATACAATACAATGTTTGCAAAAGAATAAGCCAAGAATGGAATACAGAAATGTTTCTGACAGAATAGATGGCCTGCACTGCCAATGCTTTGTTTCCATAAGTTTTTTACTTTAAGTATATTGTATAAATAAATACATAAACAATACAATATCAAATTTGCTGTATGAGATTAGCCAGCATCACCACAAAACTAGCTGCAGATTATAGTTTTAGCTGGATGCGAGTTCAGCCAATATTCAAAATTCTGCTAAGTAATTCTTTATATTAAAAACTTTATATGCCTGCTGATTGCTTAAGTCTGCGAGCATTGCCAATCGCAAAAAATGCCATATGCGTCTGTCCGGCAGTCTGGCTGTGTTTGCTGACAGTAATCGGAGACTTAAATAAGATGAAGCACGGCATCACCTTTGCTGCTTAAGCAAGACATTCAATATCCAATTAAGCAGCATCGCACCCACACTGCAAGCTTCATGTGCGCGAGTGCGTCGCCCCTTCTTTTACCATTGTGACGCAAATTTTCCCCCTTTTTCTCTTCGTTTTTCCCCCATTTTTGTCACTACTTTTTCTCATAATTTTTCGGCCCTTTCTGCTTCCCCTTTTCATCACAAATTTTCCCCCATTTTCCTCCCTTTTTCCCTTATTTTTTCCACTATTTTTTATTAATTTTTTTCGCCCCTTCTTTTCGCCATTTTGACGCAAATTTTCCCCCTTTTTCCTTCGTTTTTCCCCCATTTTTGTCACTACTTTTTCTCATAATTTTTCGGCCCTTTCTGCTTCCCCTTTTCATCACAAATTTTCCCCCATTTTCCTCCCTTTTTCCCTTATTTTTTCCACTATTTTTTATTAATTTTTTTCGCCCCTTCTTTTCGCCATTTTGACGCAAATTTTCCCCCTTTTTCCTTCGTTTTTCCCCCATTTTTGTCACTACTTTTTCTCATAATTTTTCGGCCCTTTCTGCTTCCCCTTTTTATCAAAATTTTCCCCCATTTTCCTCCCTTTTTTCCTTATTTTTTCTTCTATTTTTTATTAATTTTTTTCGCCCCTTCTTTTCGCCATTTTGACGCAAATTTTCCCCCTTTTTCCTTCGTTTTTCCCCTATTTTTGTCTCTACTTTTTCTCCTAATTTTTCGGCCCTTTCTGCTTCCCCTTTTCATCACAAATTTTCCCCCATTTTCCTCCCTTTTTCCCTTATTTTTTCCACTATTTTTTATTAATTTTTTTCGCCCCTTCTTTTCGCCATTTTGACGCAAATTTTCCCCCTTTTTCCTTCGTTTTTCCCCCATTTTTGTCACTACTTTTTCTCATAATTTTTCGGCCCTTTCTGCTTCCCCTTTTCATCACAAATTTTCCCCCATT